>WEKX01002657.1:1348611-1371021 GCA_013390025.1 Pitta sordida | reverse complement strand
CCCCCCCCCCAAATATCAGATTAAAACGAGCCCAAGCAAGATAATTAAGTTAAGACATGCTAATCAACAGGAATTTGTTTAATCACTAAAAAAGAATATCTCATGCAGGGACAGAGATCCCAACCAATACTTTGGCCTTCAAATTTACTGGTTATGTTTTTTTCTGAACAACCAGTTTACCAAGGAACAGGCCCAGCATAAAGGTAATTAAATCACTCATTAATCACGTGCCAGGTGACTCTTCTATTCAGCAGAAGGTCACTGGCAGCAGAGCTGTGCCCACCTACACATTTATTTCTGTTCCTGCTTCTTGGTTTGGCAGGGAAAGAGAGGAGTACTAGGAATTCAATTAGTTAAAGAAAATAAATTTAATTCAAAGGGCTATTAGGCCCTCGATTTAAATTACCCTGTGCAGACAATGCCAAAACTCGGTGGATTCCAGGCTAAGCAGAAAGTAGAGCAGAGCTCAAGCCCAATCCCTGCTCGAGGGGAGGACAGGACACAGGCCTGAGGATGAGCCTCATTCCAGAGAAAAACAAAACTTCCAGCAGAATCCTTGACAGTGATAAGAGAAATGGGCAGGGAAACATCCCAGTAGTATTTCAGTGCTCACTGACAGCGACCATTTGGATTCCATTTCCATGTTTGCTCAACTCTGGGGAGTCAAACACGACTTCCTGACTCAGGGGTCACCCAGCCCTTCCCTCCCAGAGCCCCAGAATGATTTACTGTGCACCAGCCGCTCAATTACAGGATTTATCATCCCTTGCCTGACTTCAAAGGCCACTTTGGTCCCAAATTCCTCATTTCCACGACTCTCCCGGTCCCCAAAGAGGGGGACAGAGTTCAGCCCAACCAGTGTCTCCTTTTCACACTGAGCAGGACCCTGAGCAGGAGCAGCTGGATTTCCAGAGCCTGGCGGCCTGGCTTGAGCAGCCTGAGCTTCACAGAAGGAGAAGCCAAAAGCTGTAAATAAAATATAAGATAAAAGCAACTCCAAGAGCAAAAGCTGCTTTTCCAACGTGACCTGTGGGGCTGAGTCACAGCACGTGTCAGAGGAGAGGAACAGCAGGATGAGGGAAATGGTCGGATTGTGCAACACAGATACCCCTGGAAAAGGGAGATTATCCACCCTGGCAGCCCCACGGAATCCTACAATGGGTTGTACAATCCTACAATCCTCAGGTTGGAAGGAATTAAATCCCAGCCAGTGCCACCCCCACCATGGGCAAGGACACCTCTCACCATCCCAGGGTGTTCCAGCCCGGCCTTGGACACTGCCAGGGATCCAGGGGCAGCCACAGCTTCTCTGGGAAATCCATCCCATCCTCCCAGGGAAGGATTTCTCCCCAACAGCCAACAATTTATAACAAAAAAATAGTTATTATTGATCTAGGTAGCAACTCCTCCCTCAAACTTGTTTCCCTGCTGAAATCAGAATTCCATCCCCTGTTGGGAAACACCTTTATACCCTCCCAGATTATTGATATCCCTGTTTTATCTGAGCCCTCCCTTCTCCCCTGAGCTGTAACAGGGCACAGTGGTGCTCCCTGCTCCCAGATCCAGGTGCCACCCAAAAAAATAAAGTGGTTGGGCTGAATTCCTGTGTCTGGGGAACATTACCAGGGACAACAAGGGGCTGGTCCTCAAGGCAAACCGCCTGGTTTATAAAAAATTTGGGCAGAGCAAAACCAGCTCTGGAGAAATGTGCACGTTTTCCCAAGAAATTCCAAGAAGGATGAATAAATTTATTCTCACCCTATCACGAACTCCTTTCTTTAGCTCAGAGGATTGTTAATAAATATAGGATATTAAATATATTCCTCCTTATGGGACACCTTTTGCCTGCAGACTTGTTTAGCAAACTCTGCTATAACCTACATGAACCAAAGGGGTTTTTTCTTTTTCAATTTGCAAAAGAATCTCTTTTTTTTCTGCTGGCACAGAGTCCAGAACATACTGTTTTTACCACATGCAACTGTTCTTTTATTGCTCACAGCCTGGAAAAAAAGACACTATCTTGTTATTCTGACCTATGACCACAATCCCCCCCCCATTAAATTATCTCTCGTGTTTTCCTCCTGCCTGAAAGGGAATTTATTTCAGAGTCCTCCTGCATTAAAGGCACGACTCGCCTGCCTCAAGTTAACCATGAATCTCCAGCAGGGCACAAAAGCTGAATTATTCTTTATTATATGTGAAAATAATTCCTCTCCCCAGGCTGCCAACACATCTGGCACTTTGCAGGGAGCAAACACGGGGTTGGCAAATAAAATCTGGTGAGAAGAGGGAGTTTAGTGCCAGTTCTGAGTGAGGCAGAGACACTCTGAACTCTGGGCTGGGGGAGAAGGAACGAGGGAAAAAGAAACTGGGAGCTGGCTGGAATAATTAAATGCATCTGAATAATTAAATACATCCACACTGGTGACCAACTGGGCATCATTTGAGCACTCAAACATCCCTTAATGCCTCTGGAATTTGGTTCCTTCTGTGCAGGATCAGGGTTTATCTGGAATATCAGATGGGATCCGGCTGAGTTGGGTTATTTAGGACATCCACTGAAACCCCACTGGGCACTGCACACCCACACTCAGCCCCTCAAACACCTCCCAAAATTCAGTGACAGGGAGTTGGGAGGAGGAGCAGAGTCAGAGAACTCACTTGTCTTACAATTCCTGCAGAGAAATGCATTAATTCCACATTCCAAACCCACCTGGGCGCTCCTGGTTCCTCTGCTCCAGGGGACCCTTCCTTGCACGGGGTGATCTCCTGAGGTCCCCTCCATCCCAAAATATTCTGAGAATTGTGAATTTTCCTCATGGGTGCTCCATGGGAAGCCTTTCCTTATCCCAAATAATTGTATCATCACACCAGTGGCTCCTGACCATTCCCACTCCCAAAACGTCCTGCTGGGTGACTCAGGTTCCCTCTCTGCACTCAGAGCCACTGGTAGGCCCAGAAAGATGAATTAATCTTTGAAAAATTTATTTTAAAAACCCCTCAAACCCTAACTTACACAAATAAACCTCTATGTCCAGAGATATCAAATAATATTTTGGCTGGTCTAGAGAAGATTCACCATCATCACATTAGGGGGGGTTGGAGTGAGATGAGCTTCAAGGTCCCTTCCAAGCCAAACCATTCCAGGATTTTGGGAGGGTTTTAAAGAAGTTTCTGTCAAGTGGCCCCTGCAAGAGTTCCCAGGGATTAATTGGCAGAGACTGCAGAGCACTGACTTCATTAATTAGCAATCCCTGAACGCGTGGAAGGCAGTGACAGGCTGGTTGTCACCCTACACATCCAACAGTGGCATTGAAAGCTGGGCTAAAAGAAAGGATTTGGCCCATTTTTTCTTGTTTCTTGCCTCTTAAACTTCACACATTAAACCCTCCACGTGTTAATGCCAAAGCTCACCATGGGAGAAACCATCACTCATTTGTTGGCTCCCAGGAACTGAAAAAAACCCCCAAAACAATTCAAATTTACCATTTTCTTTGGCTTTAACAAGTCCCTGCAGCTCCTGCAGCCTCAGCAGCGCCTTCACAGCAGCCACAAAGACACATAAAATACCAATGTAAGGGTCACTCGTGCTCTGATATGGCTCATTTTTGTCGTAGCTGGGCTTGGGGAGCTGGGCAGGAAAGGACCCCAAACATCAGCTGCAGCATTTGAGGTGGGGACACTCAATTCACAACCTTTGGAAATGCACTTTATAAAAGCACAGAGAAACAACAACCTGAATTTTCCTGCCACTGCCACCCCTGAGTGTGGAAGAACTGCAGGACACCTGATGTTATCTGTGGCACAAAATATTGCATTAATAAAACTGGGGACTTACTAATAACCCTCCCAGCCTATTTTAATTTGATTTCCACTGCTAATTCCATCCTAAACAATCCTGTTCCTGTTGGGTTTTACCTTCAGCTGTGCAAGAGCACTTCAAAAAGGCCATTTTTACAACTACAGATTAATGGATTCATCAGGTGTTACTGACCCCAAAGGGAAATTTGGAAAAAAATTTTGCCCGATTTCACAAAATTTCAAGGTTCAGTGTCTCCAGGTGCTTTTAGGTCAGAAATATGAGATTAAAAATCAACACTTTGCAGGGCTTTGTAATTTAGAGCCCACTGAGATTCCCTTGAGCACCTCGCAGCGACTCAGAATTCTGTCGCACACCCTGAAAGTTGGATTTCTTTTTTGCCTTTTGCTGTGACTTTTGTCTTTCCCTGATGAAGCAAAGGAGTCTGCACACCAGCCCTATTATTCTTCATCTCCTCCCTCAGTAATAATTTCATTTCTGACACCCTGCAGGGGAGGTCACTCAGCATTCCCCCCGTGCAAGGGCAAGGAGAGGTGGGTGGGGGGAATCACTGATCTGATCCTCCAAGCGTTCATCCATCTCCCACATTTTTTATGGATGAGTGTTCTAAAGGGCTGAAGAAAATCAGATCTGCAGACATTAATGGATTAGGGGCTCCTTCAACATTTCCATGTACAACAACAGCAGAAAGGGCCCAGGGCAGGTTTGTCTGGGCAAGTCAGGGAGGGAATTCTGCACCAAATCCCCCTCTGGATGTGGCAGCTCTGCCCCTGGCACAGCAGTGCCCAGGACAGGGGGACAGTCACTGCCCCAGGCCTGCTGCTCATACTATTTGTGATACAGAAACATTAAAAATTAACAATTTATATTTATTTTCACACTGAAACACCAGCACTATCTGCAGCCTGATCATTTTGTTGAGAGGAACTCCTCAGTTTCACTCTGCTTGGATTCCCCACTGACCCCAAAAGAAGTCCACATCTCATCCCTGGAAGTGTCCAAGGCCAGGCTGGACAGGGCTTGGAGCAACCTGGGAGAGTGGAAGGTGGAACAGGGAGTGGGATATGATGGTCCCTTCCAACCCCAAACCATTCCAAAACACCCTGTGGAACAGCCCCATCTCACACCACACAAACAGCTCTTCTGAACACCAAGAATATCTACAAAACCTGGGTCAGGGTGTCTTAGAACTTCTCCTCAGCAAGGAAACGACTCAGCTACACCCACCCTCAGCTACCCTTGCTGCACTACCTCAAAATTCCTAAAAATTCTGCTTAGGTAGAAAATTAAGCTCAAAATTCATCTGAGAGTCATGATGTGACCCCGGTCAAAATTCACGTGGGAGCCATGATGTGACCCTGGGATGTTTCCAGGTGACTCCAGGTCACAATTCATGTGGGAGCCATGATGTGACCCCGGGATGTTTCCAGGTGACTCCCAGTTCCTCCCACCACCCCGAGGGCCTGGCAGTGCCGGTACCTTCGGAGTTGAGGGTGATGAGGGTGACGTTGTTGCCGATGCTCTGGCTCCCCATCTGGCCGCTGTTGGACACGGAGTCGCTGGCCTCGGAGCCGCTCTCCCCGTCCTCGTTGTGACTGTCGTCGTGCCCGGGGACCTTCACCACGATGGTGTTCTGCCTGCGGCCTGGAACGGCGCTGTGGGAAAGGCACATTGGGAAAACACTGGAATCATGGAATATCCCAAGCTGGAAGGGATTCCAGCTGCTCAAGGAATGACTGGATGGATGGTGGAGGATCATCGAGTCCAACTCATGGCCTTGCACATCGTTAGAAGGGGATTGGAAACACCGACAAAGTTAAAAGTATTATAAAATAAGTTTCTTTGAAGAACCCCAGTGCTGTTCATGGCTCGAGAGTTATCCAGCAAAGTAAAAATAGAAGGAAAACGGCAAAAGAAATAAGGAAAATCTTAGATTCACACTGTCTAAATTTGCATCAGTGGAAAAGTGTCGGCCCGGTGTGCAAAACATGAAATACTTAAATAACTTTTAAAAACGTATTATTTAAGACCATTCTCTTCCCAGAATCCCCAGTTCCACTCATTTAAAACTTGCTTTAGATAGAACAAGCCTCCCTGGGCTGCTGCACATTCCTCCTTCAGCTTTAACCCGGGAGTTTGGCACATTCCCAGTGACTGTGCAAAAGATCCCTGTCAGCTGTCACCTCCCCTGGGACCAACCCCACACCCTCCAGGATGCTCCTTCCCAACAGCAGTGAAGTGTCATCCCGAGGAAACACCCAATGTTTGCTGCACTATCACCTGGAGAATTCCTCAGTTTCCCCTTCAAACTGCACTTGGAATTTGAAACCGATATTGATCTGTCAAAGGATGGAAGGAAGGGCAAGATTCCTGGGAGTCAAAGGGCGGGATCCCCGGGAATGCTACTGACTTGTTAAGGATGTTTTCCAGTGAAAGGTGGGATTCCTGGGAATGCTACTGACTTGTTAAGGATGTTTTCCAGGGAATCTGCCGCTCTGCTCAACGGCTCCTCCTGCCCAACCATCTTGGCCACGATGGAATTCTGCCGGTCGTTGTTGAGGATCACCGTGGTCTGAGGGACGACACTACGAGACAAAGACCAGACAGGGAATCAGGGGGGAAAGGAGCAAAGCTTGGAAATAATCCACTGGCCCAGCTGGGAGGTTTAGGTAGCCCGGACATGGCCTCTGAGCCCGGCTCTTCTCTGGATCAAACGCTCACAACCCTGACACCTGCAGCAGTGCAGAGATGGATGGTGTCCATGGGATCAGAGCACAGCCCACGATCCATGGAAAAGCACTAAAGGATCATCCAGTCGAGGCAGTTTGGGAATCCCAGCCCTTAAGAGCCACCGAGTTCTTTGGAATGTCTGAGGGAGCACTTTCAGAGTCACTACGGCCAATTCCCATGGGAATGCACGGAATCTATGGCAAACCAAATTCCACCAGCTTTAGCAGGATGACTCCTATGGCAAACCAAATTCCAAGGATTTATGGCCAAAGTAACTGATAAATAAATGGATGGGCAGCTTGGTTAAAGAACACGTGGTGCCTCCCAGGGCAGGGGGATGATGAGAGTGGTACGAGGGGCGCCAGGGCAAACAGGGACAGGATGGAAGCTGAAACAAAAGCAAGATCAAACTATTTCTTGTGTGCATTTCACACATTAAAAACCAGCTAAAAACAACAGAAACCAGTGTTTGAAAAACCAGAAAATCTTCCATATCGCTCCTGATGACAATGTAGAAGGAAATACCCAGAGAAACATCCACAAACACAAATACAAAGTCATTAATTGTCTCCACATGCAGAGTAGAATTCAATCTGTTTTCAGGCATTATTTACACTATTCCCACACCATTTCTCAGTATTGAAGTGTGGTTTGATGATGGTTTCTGCTCATGGTGAACTTAAGGAGAGAATTGATATTTTAATGACAGAGGAGGTTCCCCCTTTCCCTCTGCTTCCCACAGCAAACCCTCAAGTGGTGTTGCTTCTCCTGCTCCAGCATCTCCACCGTGACTGATGGCCATTGATGTTCCCTTGGCAAACAGCTGAGACTCAAATTTAAACAGATCTGATGACAGCAAGTGTGTTTATTTCAGCTGTAACAGCATTCCTGTGTCTACAAGAGTCGAAGCACTAAATTATCCATCCCTAAAAGCCAAAGGGAAGATGTCACAGGAGCTCCCAGGGAATGGATCACCCCTTTGGCACAGGGAAAATGCTCGAGCACAGGTTTCCCTGGGTTTTAATGCCCAGCCTCCCCCTGACTGTCAGTGTTCCCAAGGACATGTGGGATTCCTCCTGGGCTGCCAAGGAGCCGCTGGACTGAGACCTGGAGAAGCTCTGGGAGATGTTTGGCTGAGGCCAGACAAGAACAGACTGTCCTGGAGCTCCTCACGTGCACGTGGAGCTCTGATTTCAACCAGCAATAACAGAGGGGTGCTGCTGGTTTCCTTCACTTCCCTCCTAAAATCTCAGTTTTGATGCTTTCACTAAATTTCTCCATTATCAAAGAGGGGAAAAAACCCACAGGTTTTTTAATTTTTTTTTTTGAAATGGCAACATCTCTCTATTTTCTTAATGCCAGCATTGAATAACTTCATAAAAACCTCACCAAACACTTCATAAAACAGGAATATTTGGTAATAGTGGCACCCCCAGTCCAGCAGAAACGTGAGTCCTCCGCACACCTCCCAAATAAAAGCTCCACTGGAGGATTTTCCAGCCCAGTTTAAAATCCTCAAGCATTTTACATTTCCTTTTAAATCCTCCTCTTTATCACCACCTCCCCTGCAATCGCTTGTGCCTGTTGAAAACGTCACTTGCCAAAGCTTATTTCTAATGAACACTCGGAATAATTAATTTCAACAGCAGAGATAAATGCCATAAAAATTACATCAAGCGTTTTGCTCTTATGAAGTTGATGGTTTAAAACAAAAAGGGAAAAGTCTGAGCACTAAAAATCGACATAAAATAAGGAAGGGAAGGAAGGAGTTTGGGGGGTGTTGCCTTTTTTTTTAGGAACTTTCACTCAGTTTTTCCTCAGCCCTAAAGGAGCAGGAATTTGTCCATCAGAGGGATTAATTAACTCATTACAGCCAAGCACATCCTCACTTATTATTCCCATTTCTTTTTCCAATCTGTCCATCCCTGTGGATGAAATCATCCCTTATGTGCAGAATCCCAGCAAACCCTGAGGAGGAGGAGGGAAAGCTCTGGATATTCCCTGGGATCCTGAGTGAAGCAATTCTTTCTCCCAGCGCTGCCAGCACTCCTGGAGAAGATGGAAAGAAAATATTCCAGAGGTCAGGGGAGCGTTTCCCAGGCCCAGAGTCTGCACAGCCCTCACAACTTTCCACTTGTGCTCACAGATTCCTTCCTCCAAAGTTGGAGAGCCCTTGAAATTTGGACACGATTGAGTAAAAAAAAAAAATTAAATCCTAATGCAACCTGCAGATATTGTTATATTTGGGATTTTTAAAAATCACTTTTAATGACAAATCTGTTAAATTACAGGTGAAATCCTTTCTAAATATAAACATCCCAACTAATGATTCGCAAGTGTAATTTTCAATTGAGCCTCTGGGTTTGGGTTTTTTTAAAAACAAAAGGAATATTCTGTATTTTGCATAAGGAATTTGCTGACAAAGGTCATTTGCGGGATGGAAAACCCGTGAGTCAGAAATGCCCATTAACCTTAAACGTTGGGTTTCCATTGCCAACGACATCAAAGAACTTTTGGCAATCCCGGGATCTTCATCTCCTCCGGGTTTTCCTTTGGAGAGAGACAAAAACAAAGGCCTAAGGAATCAGAATTATTTTATTCTATCCAAATATTTCTCTAATTAAACAAGTAGAATTTTAGAAGTTGAGTGTAATTGGTGTAATCCACCAATCCTGACCCAAAAAGGCTGGGAATGGCCTTCAGGACCATCCAGCCCAACTGGGAATCTCTGAATCCTCCTTAAAGTAAAAGTGGGACTGGATTAACTGGATTGTTCCTTTCAAAACTATCCCACCACGTTTTAAATCCATTAAATTATTCTTAATACCACTGGGTTATTAAAGCCCTGGTTTATTTTCCAAAAGAAGCATTAAACTCGTTGGGTTTGCAACTCGAAAATCAGAATTCCTGGTGCTTTAACCTGGAGTGGAAATTCCTTTGGAACCCAACCTCAATCCCTGGGGGATTCTCTGCTCTCCTCCTCATTCCTTCCTTTCAATCCCAAACTTCCAGGACACGTTTTTTTTTTCCCTGCTGCAGTTTCAAACTTCCCAGCAACTGCAGCATTAAAAATCCTCAAGTTCTCAAGAGTGGAACCCAAAACAATCCACAAGGCTTTTCTGCCCCCTTCTGTTTCGTACATGTTCAATAAATTACTTCAAATACACAGGACGGAACATATACTTTCACATTATTATTATTCCTAGAGTTTCATTAAATTATAATCCCATTTTACAACATTCATGAGGTAAAAACTGCCCACTTTCATTAAACAGAGGAAGGAAATGTCCCTCTAATTGGGGATAAACTCAAATCCTCTTTGATTCCCAGCTATTTCCTCTTCCTGGAGGAACTTTATCCCCCAAAAATTTGATTTTTAGTGTATATTCCATAGACAACTCAAAATTTTGTCCTTTTAAAAGTTCAATTCTGGTGTTTTAAACCTCACGGGCCCATTTTAAGCCCCACCACCAACATCAGAAAGATCCCAGGGAAACAATTTGAATTCATTCCTCAGACCTTGCCCAGCTCTCACTCGAACCATTGGACAGTTCAAAACGATATTTCATTTATGACTCTTGAACCATTGGACTCTAAGAAATGATATTTCATTTATAACACTCAAACCACTGGACTGTTAGAAATTATATTTCTTCAGCCACCATTCACTTCAGAAAAATTGGATTTAGGACAATGAACCCACAGGTCAAATCTTTTTAAAAATCTGGATTTGGGAGGATGAACCGACAGTTGAAATCTTGGCAAAGTTTTGTGGCTCAACTTCCATCCCATCCAGGAATCCTTGAACTCTCCCAAACCCAGATGAAGTGTTGGTGTTAAATTGTTATTTTAATTCCTCTCTCCCCCTGAATTGTGTCTGGGATTCCTCCGTTGCTCCTCAATTTATCAAATCCCAACTGAACACTTGGCTCCCCAATATCTTAATGCAACAATTGTGGAATTCCAACAGAAACAAAGCTGGACAAGCTGCTTCCAGCCAAGCTGCCACTGCTCAGCCCTGGGGGAATTTCAACTCCCAAGGACCACGAAAATCACAATATTAAGTTGTATTGCCCAGAAATACAATGGATCCAAGAGTTCATTTAAATCCTGGCAGGGATTCCCACCCGAAATTCAGGTTTACCAATAAAATAACGACCTGGAAGTCTCCAGAGGCTGAGGAATTTGGGGATAATCAGGTTTTCAGGGAATCAAATATGTCAAATTTGGGAGGTGGGTTTTTTTCATACCAAAGCCAAAGAAACTAAGAGTGTGCAAAGGAAAGAGGGGCTGTCAGAAAACCCAATAATTGCTTTATTTCATGAGTGGGTTAATAAATAAATATAATATAAAAATATAATATATAAATGCAAGTGTAAGAACCCCCTTTGTCTCTTTATCAGCAGAGGCCCCAAAGGCCTGAAGAGCAACAATAAATACAATTATCACCCCAAATTCTCACTCCATCACTCAAAATTCCACTTGGCCAAAAGGTATCACAGAGATCAAAATTTGGCTCCTGTTTCTGGGCTCTTTAAACATCTTGAGGGTCTGAAGGAATTTTTAAATCCGTAAAAATCGGAGTAAAAATCCTTCAAAGTCATGAAGTTTGAATAATGATTTTTATATTAACATTGACTTTGTCCCCCAGTTGTGAGTGGAACCAAGAAAATGAAGGTGGTGGAAACAGGGCCCAGAGAATTTTGCCCTTTTTCCTCCAGTTCCTCCTGAATCCTTGAGGAAAAAAAAAACCCTTCCAAGGATTCTGGGGGATCTACAGACGTGACACTTGAATTGGTAATTGAGATAATCTCTGCTTAAAATAAATTAATTCAAATATTCCTGCAAACTGAGGGTCTTCACACCCAAAATGGGTCTTTGAGGGAAAGGAAATCAGCTCTTTCTCTTCAGTTCAAGGCAGTAAAAACCCTCCAGGTTTAAAATGTTCAGTTATTTAGCACTGAATGAAATAAAAGGAAATAAAAACGAGGCTTAAATTAAACTTGGGGAGTTGTTTAGATGAGTTACAGCATCAAGAGCAGTGAAAAGGTGACCAACATCCACCAGGCACCACTCAGTGATAAGGAGGGAGGAATTATTATTATTATTATTATTATTATTAGCAGAGGAGGAGAGTTTATTATAATCTCTAAAAATCCTTCTGATAAAAACGCAATTAAGCTTGGGCAGGAGGTCTGTAACTCACAGGAAAAGAGAAATAAATAAATAAATAGATATTTTAGAGGTTTTCTACCTTGTATTTCTTTAGGTTTGTGGGTTTTCCTAAAGGAGCAACATGAATTTGGTAAATCCAGAAGAACAACCATCCCATAATTCATTCCTCACCCCATCCCCTGCCTGAAAACTCCACTGAAAAATCATCCAATTCCAACTTGGAATCACCATTTCAGCGCCCTGGGGCACTGGGAAGTGTCAGGAATCCAGGATTCCACTGGCACAATGCAAGGGGAGGAGAGACTCAACCAGGCCAGGCTTTGATTGGCACCAATCCCCAAGTGCTGCAGGTTTTTATCAATGAGATCCAGGGAAAAGTTGTGTCCCTGTGCCACTGGAGTGTCCCCAAGGCCGAGTTCAACACACCCAGCCCTGGTTTCTCTGGAGTCCCCAGGAACAAAAAGCCCTCAGTGCTTTCTTGGCACCACACACTCGATAATGAGCAACCTCAGCCCAACACTAACAAAGATTTGGGGCAGAGACACTCCCAGGATTCGAGATTTCCACCTAAATTTACGTTCAGACTGTCTGGGAAGCAAAAATTTGGCCACTCGAGGCACAAGGAGGAAGCGCCAAGTTCCCTGTTAACGCACAGGGCACATTTCTGAGGGACACAGGGATTTATAAAATCCCAAAGCCAACAGCTCGGGGCTGACAAATCCCTCAGGAAACTCAAACCAGGACGATTTACAGAGGAGAGAATTCAGTGCACAGGAATTAAGGGAGTCCCAAAGGGGTTCTGGAAATGTCCCTCGAGTCTTTGGTGCACAAACCACAGTGAAAGTTCAGCTGATGCACCAGAACGTGAAGATCTCTAAAATAACGCCAAAAAATATCACCCCAGATTAAAAGAGGGGTCTCTAAGAAATAATTACTGAGAAAAGAGTATTTAACAAAACCTCTGGTGCAATATTGCAGTTCCTTGCAGCAATTCCAGGGATTTTATTTCATTTATTGCAGAACTTGGCCATAATTCATCTTTTCAGGGTCTGACTGGGAAGCTTTAAAAACTGAGGAAAAGGTGGGCACAGCACCTAAAGAAGATTTAAATGCCTAAACACCTTTGTAAAGCAGAATAAAAAGCAGTAATTTTGAGAAGTATTAAGTGTTTTCCTGCTATAAAAATATGAATAAGGAGGGAAAACTTGTTGATAAGCAGCTTCCTGGGTCTGGAATCATCTCCAGGGTAAAATGACAGGAACATCGAGATTTCAGGATTTCAGGCAGCTCACACACAGGTCCAGCCTGCTCCTTCCTCCAAGTGCATTACACATTATTCAACAGCTTTTCCAGCTCCAACTTCCAGCTCCAAAACAAGCACAAGTTATTTTTCTAGCAGGAGCCTTCAGAAAACCAAGGCCATGAAGCAAAGCCCACTGTATCCCTGGTGAAACCAGAAGCAAATTAGAATGATGATGAACTCGTTAAGTCAAAACAGCCCCATAAATAAGAGCAGAGGAAGCCCTAAAAAACACCCTGCAAGGGCTGCTGAGGCTTTTGCAGAGGATGGACGAGTCTGGCTTCAGTCAAAATGAAATGTGAGAGCTGGGAACTGCCTCGTCCTAAGCAACGTCAAAAACCACCCCACAGAGAGAAATTAATTGCACCTCAATGCTAATTAATTTCTGTCCACCCACAGCAGCCCCTGGCAGCTCTGCAGCCACAAGAAGTGGCCCCAGAGAGGAGGGGGACTCACCATCCCTGGAGGGGTTAAAGCAGAGACTGCACGTGGCACCCAGTGGTGGTGGGTCCCAGGTGGGACTCGATCTCAGGGGCCTTTTCCAACCCCACTGACTCTGTGATTTGGGTTGAAAATACTTTTCCAACCCCACTGACTCTGTGGTTTGGGTTGAAAACACTTTTCCAACCCCACTGACTGTGGAGGATGTTGTTTTGGGGAGCCCAGGGAGCAGGGAGGGGGTTCTTACCACCGCACTTTGTTGCAGGTCTGGGTGGCACCCAGGGGGGACCCGGCCACCATGGGCACCTGGATGGGGCTGTGCTGCTTGTTCATCACCAGGTCCAGCTTCTCCTCCAGGGATTTACAGGTGGCCTCCAGGGCCAGCAGCTTGGCCTCGATGCTGTCCAGCCTCAGGCAGATTGTCTGGTTGATGGAGTACAGGAAGGACTGCGGAGGGGACAAAAGGAGCTCGTTGGAAACACGGATTTATCTCGGGATAAACGTGACTGGGAAACCATCCTGCAGGAATGAGGTGACCAAATGCAGCCAATGTTCACAGCTGGTGACATCCAGGAGTATCTGAACATCTGAACATCCTCAGATTCATCCAGGTCTGTGTTTGGAAGCCAAAAGCAGCCGAGCCAAAGGCACCTAAAGACTTTGGGAGGGTTTCACGCACGACAAAACCGTTTCCAAGGACATGCCAAAGCCTTCAAACAGAAGGATTATTAATCTAGGAATGCATCCTCCTGGATGAAGTGAATTGAAGGTTTTCTCCCTGCCCAAACACATAAATTCAGACAATTGTGGTGGAAATTGTATCAACACAAATAACGCCGCTCACTCCAGTTCTGTCCCCAACAGCAGATCAAGGGAAGCAAATAAATAAAATCTGTTTTCCTAAGAAATCTTTTGCAAAAGGAAACATATTCCACTGGGGTTCTGCGGGGAGAACAGGTCACTGCAGGGGAAAGCTCCCCACGCTGAGCTCTGCAAACAGCAGCTGTGCCATCTTGTGGCCCTGCACTCACCTGACACCCAAACCATCCTCCCGCAGGGCTCCAGGAACACCCCACAAACACAGGGTCACGCTATTTCACACGCTGCCATGAGCTGCTGCTCACATCAAACCCTAAGGCAAACTGGTGAGGAGAGCAGGGGAAGTCCTGAGGCCCTGGGTCTAAAACAAACCTGATTTAACCACCAGGAGAACGTTGGCGGCTCCAAATCATAACCTAAACCAGGGTGAAAGTGCCTACAAACTGTAACACGATTTGAATACAAATCACTGTTCACATTTATCTTGCCACTCAGCACCCTTGGCTTTATCACAAAATGTACCACTAGTGATGGCTGAGCGACTGGAAATCAGTCAGATATTTTATATTTATATTTATATTGCACAGAAAATTCTCTGGCCAGACAATCCTCCAGCTTTTAAAATTCAGGCCTGAAAATGAACAAGAATAATTTCAGTATTGTGTATAAACAGGAGGGTTGTGGGGTTTTTTCCACATTCCAATTTCAGTGGAATTGCAGCTGGAGGGACGAGGGCAGTGTCCCCACCTTGATGGAGGGGTCCTGGCAGTTGATCTCGATGCGCTGCCGTTTCAGAGCAGGTTCCACCTCATCATCTGTCACCTCATGGTTGGACAGCACCACTGGGGAGCAGAAGGAGCATTGACAGAGGTCAGAGCAGGAAAAAGACTTAAAAACACATTCAAAGCAGAAGAGAAAACGGCATGAAATGGGTTTAATTAAGTGTTGTAGGTGGTGTTTTTAGGGATTCTTCTCATTTGGGTTTATCTCAGCCCAGGTTTGTTCCTGTGCCCAACTGAGCCAAGGGTGGTGCAGCCCCCAGGTGACATCCCCAAATCCCAAGGCTGGCATGGGCAGGTGCCAGCTTCTCCTCCAGCTCTTTGGGAACATTTCTGAAGCACTTTTTTCATTTTGGAGGGGTCTGTGTTTGTGTTTTCCTGTTCTTTTCCTCTCAGGATCAGCACCAAGAGCTGATCTCCATCTATTTTTTTATACATATATTTTCTTGCTCAGTAGGTCAAGCTCTAAGCAGAGGGTATCACAACATTTGCTCTCAGAGGTGGTTTTCAATTTTACTGCACAAAGAACCTACAACAAAAACTATTTTACAAGTAAAACAATAATAAATTGTTTCAATAAAGGGGTGGCAGCTCCCACTCGAGGGAAAGCCTCAATTTGTTTGATCTGAAGAAACACAAAAGACTTCAGGAGGTCAAAATTTCTGAGACTCATCTACCCCTGCACAGAAAAAACTCAATATAGGCAATAAAGCCTTTTAAAGAAAGCAAAATAAATCAAATAATCTAACTATTTATTGATGATATTATCGATTACAGAAGGTTTGAAGATTCAGAAGTGCCACAGACAAGGCGGTTCCCACCTGGATCGTCGGGGTTCAGGTCCTCGACTGCAATTTGCACCACATCTGCCAAATCCTGCTCTGACATCATTCACAGGGCAGGGGCTGCACAGGCACTCCTGGAAAACAGCGGCAGGGACGGGGTTAAACAGAGCCTGGAGGTGTCCCCAAAGGAATGACTCTGGGGATTTGTGACCCAGCACCTCCAGGAGCAAATCCTGCAGGGCTGGGCCTGAGCTCCAGCTTTCCTGGCGCTTCCCCAATGGATAAAGGGAAGATTCCAAGTCCAAAATTAAATGTTTTCTTTTAAATTGGGGGTTTTTTTTAGTGCCAGAAGGTTTGAGAACACACAAGCCCATTCCTAAACGCAGGGGGTTGATTTACAAACCATGACTCAGTTCTCGGAAGGGATCAGAGTTTGGTGTTTAATCCTCATGTCACACGAAGCTCCCAAGGCCCTGCAGATTCACAATTACTGGAAACTCATTTATTAATCTCAACAAGCCTCTAAAATCTCCCCAGGTCCAGGGAGAACAAGTTGTTCCTCACTAGACCTGAACTAAAACTTGATTTTTTTCCTGGAGTATGGACTTGCCTGGTTTTCCTATGAAACCACTTTCACAATATACTCCTGATTTTAAAGCATTTCTCCCTTGGAATTATTTATTTTTTTATTTATTTATTATTATTTATGGGTGTTTTAAGAGAAACCTTCAACCTGTAAAACGGAGTTAAAAAACCACAGGAATCACATCTGTGCTTTCCCTCAGTTTACAAAGGGATGGACAAGGAATACCAAGAGATCAGTGGATTTTTTCCCACCTTTTTAACCTGAAGTAAAAAACACCAGAGTGATAATTTGAGCTTTACCAATGGCAGTGGAAACACTGACACAATAAACTACCCAGAAAGATTTTTCCTCCTTCCCACTTGAGCACAAGAAACCCACTAACCCAGACAGGTGGAAGACTTCTTTTTTCCCCTCTCAAAATTCCCAATTTCAATTTCTAACAGTGAATTTGGGCAGTGGGCTGAGTTTGCTTTCCGATCCAAAGGGTAAATCCTGATAAACTTTCACAGGGTGAGAGTTAAATTGCTTTATCAGCTCCCAAAAGCTTCATTCCACAAATTCAGAATCCCTTTGGCAACATCATTTCCACGGATTCTACTGGGGGAATATTTACCAGTGGAAAAACACTTCTCTTGAAATTTGCTCTATATTCCCTGGTTTGGGTTTTTTCCCCTCTTATACTTTCTTTCTTCTGGCTGAAAGTCTAAATTAATTCTAAATTAATGGTAAGTTCAGCACTGGCAGCTCAATGCCAAGGAACTATTTTACCTGGAAGAAATGTTAAGTCATAAAAGAGAAACATCATCAGGAAGTCAGGAAGCTGAGGGAAAACTCCAACAGGGAATGTGGGCACTTTTCCTCCCAAGAGGGGTGTTCCAGAGTCCCTTTGCCATGACCTGGGGCAGCATTTGGGAAGGGCAGGTTCTCCCAGGTAATGGAAAATATCCCACAGAAACCTTGGCTACGGGAGGCCTCGGCCAGCCGAGGGTTTGGCCGGATCCAACCTGCATTTATCCCTTTTCCTGGGGGATTCTGGGCTTGGAAGATGCTCCTTCAGCTCTTTCCCCCTGGAAAAGCCAAGGGTCGGGTTATGGTGTGCACTGGAGGGATTCCTCCCAGGCCATTCCCACTCCAGCCCCGGGAGCCTTTGGATCCATGGGATGAGGGCTCACAACCACCACAGGGAACACTCCGGGTGTGGTAAGAGCAGCTGGGAAGGGCACTGGGGGTGCTGGTGGCAGCAGCTGGACACGAGCCCAGGGGGGGCAGGAGGCCAATGGCACCTGGATTGTCCCAGCCACGGGCACAGGGCAGGGACTGTCCCCCTGTGCCCCAGGACAGGCCACTCCTGGAATTCTGGGGGCAGAGCTGGAGAGGGTCCAGGGAAGGGATGGGAGCTGGGGGGGCTCAGCCTGGAGAAAAGGAGGCTCAGGGGGCACCTGGAATTCTCTCCATTCCCTGGGGGGGGGGCGGGCTCTGCTCCCAGGGAAGGAGGGACAGGAGGAGAGGGAACAGCCTCAGGCTGTGCCAGGGGAGGCTCAGGCTGGACACGAGGAGGAATTTCCTCATGGAAAGGATGCCCAGGGAGGTTTGGAGTGCCCATCCCTGGAGGTGCCCATGGAAGGACTGCTCGTGTCCCTCAGTGCTCTGGGCTGGGGCACAGCTGGGATTTGGGGATCCCAGAGCTCTTTCCCTCCTCAGTGATTCCATGTCCTATGAAATCTCAGACCTGCTCCATCTCACCATTCCCAGAGCAGCTTTTCCTCTTTCCCCACCCCAGCCCAAGCCCTGCTTTGCCCCCCTCACCCCCGACACCCATTGCTGAGGGATAAATTAACTAAAATTTACCTTCTACTGCCACAAAAAGGGGAGGAAAAAGCCTCGAGCATCCCTAAAACCACAGGCTTGGAGGTGCCTCCAGCCCTGGAACACTCAGGAAAACTCATCAGACACAACTAAAGGTATAAATCTAAAGCAGATTAGATAAATTGCACTAAATATCTGCCAATACCCTCACCCAGAATTGATACACTTAACTCAGGATTAAATCAGCCTCTGTTTAATTAAGGAAATTAATATTTGTAAGCAACTAAATTAAATTCACCTGAACTCCAGATTAGCTTTTCCACACACAAGTTCAATACAATTTAATTAATCTGTTTTCCAAGAGTAATTCAGAATAATTCTTGTGAGCAGTGCCTTGTCAACAAACCTATTTACTGCAGGATCTGATGGCTTTACAAAGTCCTGGGGCAGCATTCCAAAGCGGATAAACAAACCCATCCAACGTGGAAAAAAACAGACACAAACCAGGAATTTTAATTAGGGAGAGTAAATATTACCTTTACCAAAACACCCCAATGTTTTGCAAAGCTTTAGTCTACCTGGAGGAGCAGCTGTTTAGCTTTCATTATTCCCAACCCGCCTTAAAAAAACAGTGTTCTGAGTAAATTTCATAGTGAAACCACACAAATATTTATGTTTAACTGTTTAAAAATGAATGTAATATCACACAGAGAGCAACCAAAAAAAAAACCAAAAAGGGAATGGCAGCTCCAGGAAAAAAGGGATCCAGGAAGGGTTTGTTCACACCTGCTCCAGCTGCACCCTCAGGTGCAGGGACAGGAGGAAAGGGCTGAATTTAATTTCATGGATATTTAATCCCCTTGAACTCCAGGAGCTGATCCCACGGCCTGGGTCTAAGTGTTGCCAGATTTGGGAGCTTCAGGCAGAGTTCAGCTCTGCATCCTGCTGGAATTAGCCCAGACAGAGGGTGATAAAATTCAATGAAAAGCAGCAAATTTGAGCCAAGAGCTGCCCAGGCTGCAGAGTCTGTCCCGGGGTTTGAATGGTTTTCAGCACTAGATGGGAATTTTGATGGAGAACAGCTCCCAAAACCCTCCCAGTGCTTCTTTGGGATGGAGCTCAGGAAAAGGTCCTTCCCTCAGAGGGGGGAACAGGCTCCCCAGGGAATGGTGACATTCCCAAGGCTCCCAGAGCTCCAGGAGAGTTTGGAAAACTCCCCCAGGGATTATTGGGGTCTGTGCAGGGCCAGGAGTTGGATCAATGATCCCTGTGGGTCCTTTCCAGCTCAGGGGATTCCATGGAATTCAAAGAACAAAGTTGCAAAAGTAGTTTCTTATATATAAATAAGTATTTTCCTGTTGTGCCTCAGTAATTCCAAACCATCCTGCAGGTGTTGGGCATGGATGGATGGATGGGCTGGAATTCTGGCAGAGTGGATACCAACAATAAAGGCAGATCCACAGAGCCAAAGCGTTCCTTAAAATCATGGAATTGGGTTGGAAGAGACATTAAAGCCCATCCAGTGCCACCCTTGCCATGGGCAGGGACACCTCCCACTGTCCCACGCTGCTCCAACCTGCCCTTGGACACTCCCAGGGATCCAGGGGCAGCCACAGCTTCTCTGGGAATTCCATCCCAGTCCCTCCCCACTCTCCCAGGGAAGGATTCCTTCCCACCATCCCACCTCTCCCTGCAATCCCCCCTGGCACCTTACCTGAAACAGAACCTTCAGCAACAAAAGTGAGTATAAACCATTACAGTTTTACCCTTTTGTATTTTCCCCAATATATTCCCTGCTCATCTTCCACACACCGGGAAAAACTCCCTGATCCAGCAATTCCAGGGGAACTGCAAGGCCAGGCCCCAGCACTGGCTGCCACCACAAATCCCCAAGGAACCTGCTGACTCCAAAGTCTTCTCATTTCCCTGCTGGACCACCAGGAAAAGGGCACCACTCCCTGAGCACTGGGATACCAGGATTTGGGAATTCTTGCCAAAAATAGTTATGGAAATAAACTGAGAAGCATCAGTGCAGTAGGAAATCGTGGAAATATTTTCATGGAATCACTGAGGGTGGAAAAGAGCTCCAAGGTCACCAAATCCCAGCTGTGGTTGAGCCCAACTTTGTCCCCCAGCCCAGAGCACCGAGGGACACATCCCGGGGTTCCCCTGGGGCACCTCCAGGGCTGGGCACTCCCAACCTCCCTGGGCACCCCCTTTCCAGGAGGAAATCCCAGCTGAGCCTCCCCTGGCCCAGCCTGGGGCTGTTCCCTCTCCTCCTGCTTCCCTGGGAGCAGAACCAGAGCCCACCTTACCTGGAATTCCCTCATTTCCACCGGGACAATTTGCTCCTGCTTTGTCACTCCCCCTTTTAGTTTAAAAAGAAAAACAAACAACTGAATTCAGCTTTAAACTCCCACGGTTAGGAATGGTGAGGATTCCAGAGGGAGCAGCGGGGACAGGAATTCCCTCCATTCCTTTTTTCCATGATTATTCCATGATAAAACACTCTGATTTCTCAGAGGAAAACAAAAACTTAAAACATATTTTTCCCTTAAGGGCTCCAAGTCAGGGGATACAACCAGAACCAAAATAAAACGATTTTGTTCCACAGACAACATTACAAATTATTTTATTCAAGTCCTAAAAGCGAAGGATGTGACCAAGTGAAACCTTTTTTTTTTTGTGTGTATTCTGCAGTTCTAACAAAAGGGAAAACGCCTTAAAAACCTAAACCTGCGAGGAAACAAGTGTTGGATGTGACTCGGAGGAGTTTCTTCTTTTTATTTTTACTTGGGAAAAAGAAATAGATGTTTAGTCTTGTAGTGATTATGTAAAAAATAACCCAAATATTCCCAAAATATATCCCCAAAATCCTGAGTGGAACAAGTGCTGGTGGAGCCCTTGCAGCTGTGGATGTTGATAATGATTAATTAATGCTGTTACACAATTACCGTGGGTGTTATTAATCAATTACTCCTTTTTAAAGAGCCTTAATTAACACCTGTCCTGGAACCACACGACTTACACATGGCTGGGGAAATTAAAAGAGGAAAGCCACTGTAAAACAGGGGATTGAACTACAAATAAATACAGTTGTAAAGTGTTTTCAGCCTCTGAAGGAGCTGAAATGTTTCCCCAAATCCAACCTGAATCTTTTTATTCTCTCTATAAATTAATTAATCTCCCTTCCTCACGACTATTAATGAAAACTGAACCCCTGCCAAGATGCCAGGGATGGAAAAAGGTGCCCAGAGTTGTAGAATCCAATTCCTCATATTCTGCTCCGTTTCTACAAACAGCTGTTTTATACATATTTAAATATAAAAATATCTTCTAAGAGAGAAACCCCACTACTTCAAGAGTCACTGCTACAAAATTCAGGCAGATTTTGGTCTCATGTTTTAAGATTTGGATTTAAATACCCAAACCCCTACAAATTCTGCTTTTTTGCAACCCTGCCATGGACAGGGTCCTCGCACCTCAGTAACCTCCCACAGAAGGCAAAAAAAAAGCAGCAAAAAAACCCCACTCCAAACTGAAATTTTATCCTAATTTAAAGCTGCTTCCACAGGAGCAATCAGTTGCTAATAACCCTTGTTTACTTCAAAAGATCTTCCCTGGAGAGCTCCAGAAATAACCAGATCCACAAAGTGTCCCACAGTGGCATAAAACGACTATATTTGGGTAAGTACAACACAGCTTCCCACTGGGCAAGGATTTAAAAATAAAATGAGGGGGGGGTAAAAAAAGGCAACACTCGCATTGCAAATAAGGGCAAAGTGTGTTCAGAGAAATCCTGGGATGGGCTGGGGGGTGGGGGAAGGACCTCGAAGCTCAGCCAGTTTCACCACCTGCACCTCCCACTGTCCCAGGCTGGAACAACCCGGCCTCGGACACTTCCAGGCATGGGGAATCCAGAGTTTGTCTGGGCAGCCCGTGCCAGGGAAGGATTCCTTCCCAAAAATCCCCTCTGTCCCTCGTGGGATGGAGAGGCTGGGAGACACCAGCCTGGAAATGGGAGTGAGGGCACGGAGAGAGCAGGGACAGCGGCCGGGAGCCCTCGGGAGGGATGTGGGGAGGGATGTCAGGGATGTTCGGAGGGAGGGGAGGGATGCCCGGAGGGAAAGGAGGGATGCCAGGGATGTCTGGAGGGAGGGAGGGGGTGT
>WEKX01002657.1:1262040-1347767 GCA_013390025.1 Pitta sordida | reverse complement strand
AGCAAGGGGATCATCAAATCCCGGCTGTGCCGCGTCCCGGAACACTGAGAGACACCAACAGCCATTCCATGGACACCTCCAGGGATGGGCAGCCCCTGCCAAGGCCTGGCCAAGCTTTCCATGGAGATATTCTTGATGTCCCAGCTGACCCTCCCCTGGCACAGCCTGAGGCTGTTCCCTCTCCTCCTGCCCCTCGTTCCCTGGGAGCAGAGCCCGACCCCCCCAAGAAAATCCTTCCTCCTGCATCCCCAGCCATAACTGCTCAGCTGGTGATTTATTTACTGTGTTCTCCCCCTCCACCTGCAGACGAGGCGGTTCAAAGGTTAAACTCCTTATAAACTGACTTTTCACACAGGATTATTTCACACTTTGCTGCACAGTGTAGCCCTGGGGCAGTTCTGCTAATAGAATTCCTGCTGGATTCAAGCAATCACCAGGTCCCAGCCTGGAAAACGGGGCTGGCAATATCGACATTCCACCTGCTGTGTGTAGAATACCTGCGGAAAAGGTGTCCTGATTCCTTACCCCCTCCCAGACTAACCCCATCCTCCTGCTCCTCTGCACAGCCAGGGAATCATTTCTCCCCACAACGCAAACACACCAACTGTCCTTGTCATAAACCAATTAGTTTATCTAAAGCAATCCAATTAACTGGAAATACTGGCAGGATCCAACTGGTCTCTGTGGCTTCAATCAGAGATAAGAGCATCATAAACCAATATAATAATTTATCACTAAGAAAGGCTGCAGCACCTTGTGCCAGAGCCAGTCCATCCCGATCCAGCCCTCTGGAATCTACAGTTCACTCACCCCCGGGGAGGGTTTTTCCTCCTTTACCAGAACAAGGATTTTAGAGTTTTTCTCCCCTATCATCTTCCCAAAGCAGGGGGTGTTCCCTTTTAAGATTATACACCAATAAATCAGGATAAGATTCCATTATCACACCCTTGTTCCCTTCAGATTGACACAGTCTGTCACGTGAAGGGGAAAAAAACGCCAAAATTTCTGTCCTTTGTGTATTAATAAATTTTTCAGGGGTATTCAGTGTCCCACTCCTCAAAGGACATCCAGACCAGTCTTCACCCAGACTTTTCCTCTGCCATGTTATGAAGAATCATTCGGTTCCAGGAAATATGGAGCTTATTTTCCCCCTGTATCAGCAGCTGCTTACTATTGTTTTCTGAGGAAGTTGCTGCTTTCACATGTCCTGAGTGGATCAGGAGAGATTTGTATCTCGGTCAGTGGTTTCCTTTTATTTTTTGTTAGGGAAAAAAAAAAAAAAACACCCAAACTTCCATAGCATCAAAGGTAAAAAATTAACACGCTGTGCACACAATTTTGCAGCTGCAGCAGGAAAACAAAGGTTGCCAAATAAAGCATTTATTTAAACAAGTGGCAGACGTTCCCAACCATCCTCACTGCTGAGCAACAAAGGGATGAAGGGCACCCAGGATGTGAGCAGGGCACAGAGGAAACTCCAGAGGATCTGCTGTGAGAGCTCCTTGGGAATGATTTTGGTCCCTGTGGATAAAATCCCCAGTCACGTCCTGGGTTATTAAAAGGAAAAAAGAGAGTATTGGAAGTTCCTGTTGATTCAGTTTTTATTTGAATTGATTAACTCTCTCTGTATCTCTGGTAGCTGGAGAGGGACACTGAGGGTGAACACAGGATGTCCCATATGGTAACAGCGGTGTTTAATGAAGAGTGACATCAAATACATTTTTCAAACCAGGATAATATTTGTATCATTTGTAAATGGGCTGTAGCAGCTTAAGAAGAGCAGCTGAGGGGGCTCATCCTGGAGAAAAGGAGGTTCAGGGGAGACCTCCTGGTTCTCCAGCTCCCTGATAAGAGTCATCCCATGGATTTTGTAAATGCTGACATGAGGATTATTAAAGGCCTCCCATGAATTGGGCTCTGCCGTGGCCCTGAGGCCAAGTTTTAATGGCTCTGACAAGCCTCACCTGCAGCCTCCACCCACCAGGAGCCCATTTAAGCCTGAGCCTGGGCTGGGCCCTGAGCTCTGCTTTAGGGAGTTTGGCTGTAGGTTTGTTCTTCTCTCTGTCTCTAGAAAGGACTTTGCCCTGTCTTTGTTACTTGTCTTTGCCTCCCTCTTGTTTTGTTCCTCTCTGGGTTCCCTGGTTGGACCTTGGAGCTGGTTTGTCACTCCCAGGAAACTTTTTGGCTCAGGCAGTGTGGGGTTATTCTTGGATCCCTTGTTCTCTACCCTTTGGAGAGAGAATGGCTCTCCATCTTCATTCCTGGAAGTCTTTAGAGGAATTGTCTGTACCATTGATGTGGGTTTTGGCTGCTGAGGGAAGAGCAACCATCCCAAAGAAAATTAAAGGTGGGATTTTTAGACAGAACTTTCACACTGTGGTCACAAAGTTGTTGGAATTGTTGTTGGGAATAATAAGGGAGTAACATCCTTGTGCCCTGTGAAATATAGGGCAGGGAAACACTTCCATCTGCTCTCCTGAGTGGAGAAACACCAACTCTTCAGCTGGGGAAGAATGATGGGTCCTTATGTTTGTTCCTGTTTCTAGTCCTCAGGAAATTATGGGATGTTCTTGGTTCTTAACACAGGGTGTTGTTGAACTTGTTCTTAAATTCCTTACCTGGAGGCAGCAGTGATGCTTTGGGAAATGCTCCTCTGCTTGTTCTCCTGGATTTGTGGGAATTCCTCAGCATTCCAGCTGTCCCTGATAGCAACTCTTGGCTATCAGTATTCAAATTCCCAGCCTGTTTGCATAAAGCAGAGATAAGAAACCTCTCCTTGCACACCAGAGAGGAGCTTTCTGCTGCCCTTGGGAGCCAGAAGAGGGAAAAGAACCTGGAAAGCACGAGTGGAATAATCATCAACCACTGGTTCCCCCTGAGGAAACGTAGAGCCAATGAAGAAGACAGTCCAGGGACAAGTTGAAAATTAACTACTGGGTTTGCTCCACTTCTGAACCAGCAAAAAGTGTTCTGTTATTTTTTTATAAATGATCTTCAGTTACCTTGGAGCTCGGTATCCACAGGATTTCCCCCCTCCCGGTAGGTCCTGAAGCTCCGGGGAGCTCCTGTGAGGAGTTGAGGATTTTCAGAGGGCCATGAATGGTGTGAAGGCGAATTCCCTGTTCCATTTCTACAAGCAAGTGAAGAGTCTGTGGAGCCCCGCACGGCCCTGCAGCCTGGCTGCCTGCTCCAGGAAAACCAGGAACGCTGCCTGCTCCAGGAAAACCAGGAACGCTGCCTGTAAGTGCATTTCACTTTATCCAAACAGGGAAAATACCATTTACCTGCTGAGGGAGAAAGGCAACCTAGTGAAATGTTTGTATTTGTTCCAAAAGGGAATTTGAGAATGTGACTGGAAGATTAAAGGGAGAAATAAGTGGATAGAAAGCAAGGAAGTAGAGATGGAAATACCTGATGGGATTGGAGGATTAAAACGTTGTTCATTATTTCTGCTGTGTTGGTGCTACTGGGCTGTTTGGGATTTTCATTTCACAAAATGCAATCAGGACTTTTTAATTTTCTCCCGCAAGGTTTGACTGGTTTCAATGAAAATAAGTGGGATTCAAAACACGAATTGAGTCTGACTTTGAATTTTGTAGCCACCACAATTTTAAGTTTTAGGAGTGATGCCTAATACAAACCACAACCCCTCCAAATGTGCTGCCCAGAGCTCCAGTAAATCCCTGGGATGCAGGATAATACTGGAAGATGTTAAAGATTTCATTATTTAAAACACTGATTAACTTGCCTGTGGATAAGATGGGGCCACCAGAGATTGTGTGATTACATAGATAATGTCGGGAGGTTTTTTTTATGTCTAGAAGATCCTTTTATTTCCTTTTATTCTGTAAATGTGTTCAGCTGAACTTTTCCCCAAGAACAGCCACATCCTTGCTTGGATATTGAAGTCTCCCTTTTATTTAAATTATCAAATACCAAATTGTGGGTTTACTTAATTAGTAAGAAACGAGATGATTTTGTTTGTATTAAAAGCAGAAGAAAGTCAGTAATTTAATTTAATTTCAGTTTAATAGCTCCGCACTTGTAAATGCGTTTTTAAAAGGTGCTCTTATTAATTATAATAAATGCACACGACCTGTGTTTTCATCTGGATCTTGATTCCTACCCTGAAGCTTCTGACTCCAGTGTAAATGCCAAATGGACTTTTTAATCGCAGATTTTGAAGTGATTTTTAATTATAGCAAATAATTCCAAGGTTTGAGGCTATTTGGGTGGCTCTGTACATCCACTTCTGCTGGGGAAAATCACATAAAGAGCCTCCAAATACCTTAAAATTCAACGGGGCATCACTGTGTCTGTCTGAGAGGCTTAAAATGGAATAAATCAAGCACAGATTAGGTCTGTTTGTGGCAGGTTTCTCTTCACAGGTGATTCACACTTTGAAAGCTTTTTCTCTGCTGAAATTCCCTGTCGCTCCTCTGACAACCCCAGAGATGTGAGTGTAACAAAGGGAAACAACAGACAGGCCCTTCCTCAGCCATTAAATTGCAATGATGTAATTAATTCTCACCCTTATTTTTTAATTGACCCTGGCCGTTTGAAAGCAAGGCTCATAGAGGAGGTTTCTGGGTTTATTTCCACGCAGCTCCTGCATCACTTGAACTCATCCCTTGGGCCAGTGGCCAGACTCCTGGTGGTGGGATCAGGATCAGACCAGGAACAAGAGGGAAAAGAGCTGGAAACCTCCCAGGTGGCCCCGAAATGTCACAATTTGGGGAAAACAGGGGAACAATGGAGAGATTTTAATTGTGGTGCTGCTGCTGTCTCCAGCTTTTTCTACATGAGGGCCATTGATCCCTTGCAGAAAGGGGCAGGGCCAAGGGAAAACTCTTTTCCTGGGATGCTCCAGAAAATATTTTGGCCACACTGTGCAAGTCCTGGGAACCAAATTTAGGGCGTAGGTTTCCTTTTGCACAGGTAGTTCTCGGCCTTTCTGTCTGTAACTTCCCAAACAAACCATGTCACTGCCCCTGAGCTCATATTGTGAAGGGTTTCCTTTAACTCTTGAGAGGAAAAAAAAGGGTTTTTAAATCAAATGCTAGAGTTTGACTGAAATTTAAACTTAGGGAGAAATAGCATGTGCGTGTAAAAACTGGATGGAGAGTCTGAAGTGATTCAAAAGGGGAACCAAAATGTTTATTATTATTATAAGGTTTATTTCTCTTCAGTTTTGCCCGTCATTTCGGAAAGCCTGTGCTGTAAGAGCTTCCCTTTGGTTGTGCTCCTCAGCCCACAAGAAATGCCTCATCCTGTTCAGTTCGGTGACTCTGTCACAAACCTAAACCTTGCAGGATCAACCCCCTAAAAAGCTTCATGAAGTGGGGTCACCTTGATGCCACAATATAAAGCAGTGGAGAGTAAACCCTGGCACCTCTTGTTCAGGCTCAATATGAAATATGTGAAGCTTTGTCTGGGCTGTGGTTAAGCTGAAACTCATCTGGGCTGTTGTGATGGACCAGGAACTTGTTCCTCAGCAACAGACACATCTGACCTGTGCTAAAGAGTTGCCTCACCATGATCAATAAGCTGTTAAAGTGTGATTAAGCCTGACTGAATCATGATGTTTATGGGCAGCAAGTCTTTTCAAGTTTCAGTGAGTATGTATGTCTTCTTTTTATGCTACAGGAATGTTGGGGGTGGTAAATCGCCCATCCTGAAAAAGAGTCAAACCAATAATTTATTATGTTTGCTGTTGAATCCCTCAACACAAAGCCTTTGCTTTGAAGGAGGCATAACTAGGCAAGGGAGGAAGCAAATTGAAATTTAAGCCAAATTTGACACAAAGATCACACCCTGTTTGTCTTTGAATATCGCCTGATGATCTGATTTGTGTGGCCACTCAAAGCAAATCACTTGCCACATTTCAACCTTCTCTTACTCAACTTAGGAGCACTTTAAACTGTGAATGCAATGGAAACTTCTTATGTGATGTTGTAAACCAGAGCAAACACTTCTTGGTTGGCTCTAGTTGAGTATCTGGTCCTGTTTCCATTCCAGTAAAACGGTCTCAATTCTACATCAGGGTCTTCATGAAAATTCAAAAGTACCCTGACTGAATTTGTAAAAATCCCCAAAAGTTAAATGCAGTCTTGGAAGATGATTTTAAGAAAGTAACTATGTAATAAGATTCAAAATAGGTGATAAGATAAAGGTCAAGAGCTGAGGGAAATGTTCTGCTCCTGCCTGCCCAAGAGACTGGGAGAAAGTGAGAACACTTACATTATTTCTGTGCTTTTATTGCCATCTTCAGCTTTCTACATGCTTTCCTTTTTTTTATTGCTTTATTTTCTTGCTGTGTGTTCCTCACTGGCAGCTGGAACAGAGAAAGTGAGGATTGACCAAGGTTTTTAACCAGTTTTGTGGAGGTTTCCTTGCCTCAAGTGATGTCAGGTGAACACCAGTTGAGTTGGCCCCTTTTACCATCCAAGGAGGGAATATTGGGGCCTCCAGCCTTTGGGACAGCCAAGAAAAGTGGCTGTAAGGTTGACTTTTCCCAACTTTTCCATGTGGAGTTTGGGGCAGGTACATCCATCCCTGGAGATGATGGGGACACACTTTTGATGTAAGAGAATCGGCTTTGCTCTGAGAGCAGGAACTTGGTGCGAAGGGATGGCCTTTGGTGGGAGAGAATAAATAAATACTCTTGGCGTGAGGGGATGGATTTTGTGTCAAGGAATCGGCTCTGGTGAGAGGGAATAAATGCTCTTTTGGTGAGGGGATCCACTTGGTTGCAAAGGAATTGCCTTTGGTCTGATGGAATGTGTCAATACTTTTGGTGCGAGGAGAGAGAATTCGTCTGAAGGAAACAGTTCTGGTGCGAGGGGACAGACTTTGTGCGAGGGAATAAATACTCTTCTGGTGTGAGGGGATCCACTTGGCTGCAAAGGGATTCACTTTTGGCGTGGGGGAACGCACTTTTAGTTAGTGGGAGGCACACCTGATGTGAGGGGTTCGACTTCATGTGAAGGAATTGATTTATGGAAACAAACCCCAAGACTCCAAGGAGTTTTGGAGCAGGTATGTTTTATTAGCAACATTGTGAGGATGGGGGGGATTTTCCTCTAACAGCTGGCATTACAGTCACCCATTATATGCTACATAATCATATATATTCATTAAGGATTATATACATTAAGTATTCGAGGATAGGAGTGGTTTATGTAGATTAGTGTCTCTTTAGCATAAGTTCCCTCCCAGTCTCTGCCCTGGTTCCCCTTCTCTAGTGTTCATTTGAGAGTCTTTTGGGGGTTTTTGAGGCTGAACTAAAGGGTCTTCCTCATGTGGACTTTTCATCTCTGCTAAGTGTTTTCAATATCCTTAAATCAGGGGAGTATGTGACTTACAACCTAGTTTGTTTACCAGGAACTTGACAGCTTTACCACTGCAGTCTTTCCCTTGTTTGTTTCTTCACATTCCTTCTCAAGGCGAGAAAACAAATGTCCTTAGAAAAATGCTTTCGTTAGTTACTTAAACTTCTGGTTTACTAACAAAGTATATGTATACTAACAAAAAAAAATAGATATACCAAATACAGAAGTTACAAGCTAAAACAATGTTTTACAACATATAGAAGCGATAATTCTTGTGATCACTCTTCTGGTGTGAGAGANGGCTCCGCGATCCCTCAGCGATGCTGCCGCTGCTCCGCCGCGCTTGGGCGGCCGCCGCCGCTTCCTCCTCCTCCTCCTCCTCGTCCCGGAGCGGAACCCGCCGGTGCAGCCTCGGCGCCTGCTGCTCGTACCGCCTGCGAGACGCCCGTGAGTGCCCGCGGCCCCCGGCTCGCTGCCGTCCCTGCCCGATCCATCGCTGCCCCGGCGTGGTGTCGGGTTCATCCCGGCTGTGGTTGTCCCTTCCTCGGCTCCAGCGCCGGGCAGGGAGCGTGTGTTCGGTGCGTGGGATGTTTCGCTCCGCCTCAGCTGTGTGTGTGTGCGGTGACCCGATGTCACCCGCTGAGGTTGGCTCCTTGGTGAGGGAGGTGTTTGCCCGCCCGTCATGCGAGCGGTTTGTTCAAAGGCTGAGTTTATTTTTAATTCCTCCTCGGGGTCGTGGCTGGTGGAGCGTGTTTGGGGTTCAGGCACAAAAACCTGTCTGGGGGTGTCGGGGACAGCAGGTCACCGAGTGTTCCTGTCCATCCCAGGTTTGCTTTTTAATGGAATTAACACCTGTGGAATCTCAGTTCTGTTCGTGCATCTCCCCAGTTACCCCGTGCCTGGTGCAGTCCCAGCTCAGCCCATGTTCCTGGTGTGCCAGGGAAGCTCAGAATCACAGAATCAGTAAGGTTGGACAAGACCTTAGAGATCATCGAGTCCAACCTATCACCTGTTACCTAACCCAGCCAAACCTGTTACCTAACCTCTTGCCATCCTGCAACCAACACACCATCCTACCTGTAATCACACTCAGGTGGGGTGTGAGACTCTGGCGGAGCTGGAGAACAGAACCCACCTTAACTGGCAATAAAAGGAAAACAATTGGGTTGGGGTTTTTTTCCCCTGGGAAATAAAGGGACGACATTTCTTTGAAGGGCATTTTGCCAGCGCAGAAAGGTGCGGATGTGGTTTCTAAGCGAAGTCACTGCGTGGCTTCCCTGTGTGGCTGTGAGTCATGGCTCTGGAATGTCATGTTTTTGTNTGTGTGAGGGAATAAATACTCTTCTGGTGTGAGAATTTGTCTGAAGGAAACTGTTCTGGTGTGAGGGGACAGACTTTGTGTGAGGGAATAAATACTTCTGGTGTGAGGGGATCCGCTTGGTTGCAAAGGGATTCACTTTTGGCGTGTGGGAACACACTTTTAATTGGTGGGAGGCACACCTGATGTGAGGGGTTACACTTCGTGTGAGGGAATAAATACTCCTGGTGCGAGGCAGATACGCCTTTGGCGTGAGGGGATCCGCTTGGTCGCAAAGGGATCACTCTTGATGCGAGGGGGCACGATCTGGTGAGGGGAGATCCCCTTTCGCCGTGAGGGGATGCGCTCGGCGCTGAGCGGTCCCTCCTGGCGGGAGGGAATAAACTCGCTCTGGGTGACCCGCGGGCCNGGGGTGTCGGGGACAGCAGGTCACCGAGTGTTCCTGTCCATCCCACGTTTGCTTTTTAATGGAATTGACACCTGTGGAATCTCTGTTCTGTTCGTGCATCTCCCGAGTTACCCCGTGCCTGGTGCAGTCCCAGCTCAGCCCATGTTCCTGGTGTGCCAGGGAAGCTCAGAATCACAGAATCAGTAAGGTTGGACAAGACCTTAGAGATCATCGAGTCCAACCTATCACCTGTTACCTAACCCAGCCAAACCTGTTACCTAACCTCTTGCCATCCTGCAACCAACACACCATCCTACCTGTAATCACACTCAGGTGGGGTGTGAGACTCTGGCGGAGCTGGAGAACAGAACCCACCTTAACTGGCAATAAAAGGAAAACAATTGGGTTGGTTTTTTTTTTTCCCTGGGAAATAAAGGGACGACATTTCTTTGAAGGGCACTTTGCCAGCGCAGAAAGGTGCGGATGTGGTTTCTAAGCGAAGTCACTGCGTGGCTTCCCTGTGTGGCTGTGAGTCATGGCTCTGGAATGTCATGTTTTTGTTTTGCTTTCCTCGTCATCAGCTGACTCGAATCAGCCTTTGGTGACCGAGCACCTTCCCCTGCCAAAGGGTTTCCAGCTGTGTGTCAGAGCCTGACTCTCCCCATCCCCTTGCAGTGCATCCCCTGTGGCAGAGCCCGCTGACGATCCCCGGAGGAACCCGCCAGTCTCCCATCAACATCCAGTGGAGGGACAGTGTCTATGATCCCTTTCTGAAGCCTCTGAAAATCAGCTACGACCCCACGACGTGTCTTCACATCTGGAACAACGGCTACTCCTTCCTGGTGGAGTTTGATGATTCTACCGATAGATCAAGTAAGCAAAAAGTCCCCTGAAAAATCTGCGTATTTAGTCTCATTAATGCTTGGAGAGGGGGAATGTTGTGTGATGTAAAATCTCGGGGTAAGTGTTTGAAAAGGAGTTGCACAGTTAAAAAATGCTGTGGCTAAAGGTGGATTTACAGTGGTGGGAATTTCAACGTGGGAATTTTGCATAAACCTGACTTTTCCTGTGTTTTTATTACCCCACATAGCGCACAAATCCCCTGTTGCATGTTGAAACTTTACTTTTATTACACAACCCTTTGTAATACCCCAGCTTTGCCTGTGCGAGTCAATCTCCTAAATGTGTATTTAGCTCTTTTCAATCAGGTTCCACTTTATTGAATTAATCTGCCTCTTATCTTTTTTTGTGGTATTAACATTTACATTTAATGTTTTTGAAATAATCAGCTGCCAAACGACTTGGGGTTGGAAAGCACACCTGCTTATCTCCATGGGTTTTTTGGGAATTAAATGATACCGAGCTGCTTCCCGGGCAGCAGGTGTGTGTTTTCCTGTGCTTTCCAGCTGGAATGGCAGTTCCCTTGAAATGAATTTAAATATCAGTTCACGTATTTTTAATTTACTCCTTCATCGCAGCCAGGCCTGGCTGGTTGGAATTTCCAACCTCCTGGCTGGGCTTCAGGAAAAAAAAAATAAATTAAGGCAAGAAAAGCTCCTAATTCCTCTCATTGCTTTCTCCTTAGCTTGGAAGTGATTAACTTATTCTGTTGGGATTAGGCGTTTTGTTTATAAACGACTTCATCGTGGAAGGAAAAAGTAAGAATCAGCAAATGCTGCTGGTTTAGGGGGGTTGGAAGAGTGGGGCTCCAGGACCCCAAAGCTCTTTTCCAGCCTAAATGAGTCTGGATCTGTGTGTTATGAGTAATTATGGTTTCTCATTTAGCAGATGCTGGGATAGGGTAAATAGCATAAGAGAAATCAGTGGGATGTCCCTGGTTTGATTAGGAGGAAATGAGTGAAACCAGAAAGCTGGGCAGAGACTTTTTCATTGGTTTATTTGCAAAATTTGAGAGGCTTTCTGAGATCAGGCTGAAGGGGTTGCCTTTACTCCTGGCTAAAAAAGGGTGTTAAAGCTTCCAGAAGATCAGAATCTTGCCCTGAAGGAAGTTTGGGTTCTTCACCAAGTGCAGCTGGAACAATTTCTAGACACAATACTTCAATATTTCTGGCTGTGCAGGAAGTCTTTTACCTTTGGCAACTCTGAAAGGGGTGTTGAAAGAGAGTGTTGTGTTTGGGGTTTTGTAACCTGGAGGAGAATTGAGCTTTTGGCACAGTTTGGGGTTTTGTAACCTGGAGGAGGCTGGAGCTTTTGGCACAGTGTACTGACTTTTTTCTTCCCTGGCAATATCAGATTTTTGACCTTTTATCACAAGAAGTGTCAGTATTTTTCACAGCTGTTGAGGCTTTGCTGGGGTGTCATTTAAGAGATGTGTCATTGCTGTGTCATCATCCAAATTTCTAGTCAGGGAGTTTGGAGAACAAAACATGTCATCACCATGGCTGCCAAAACCTCGGGAAAATTTCCCTTGAGGGGAGAGATGGGTGAGGAGACTGATCAACTCTTCAGCTCCATCCAGGGGACACCAGTTGGAATGATCCCCTCAAAATCAGCCAAGCAATGGGGCACTGCTTTGGTGTCAACAGTTGCTCTGCCTGATTTTTATTTCCCTGAGCAGATTGACTTGTCTGGCCAATTCCACGTGGTGTTTATTAACATTTGTGCCTTGCTGTATGTTCCAGTCATCGTCGGGGGTCCCTTGGCAAACCAGTACAGGCTGAAGCAGTTCCACTTCCACTGGGGAGCCATCAACGACTGGGGCTCTGAGCACACAGTTAACAGCAAATTCTACCCAGCAGAGGTAGGAGAGCAAACCCTGAGCAGTGAAAATGTGGGGCTGGGACATCTTGGGTAACTCCCAAGTCAGCTCCTTGTTGCTGAGGGATCAGCCCTGGCAGGTGCCACAGATCATCTGCTGGTTTGTTCTAAGTTCGTCTTCGCTTTTTCCTGGAGAAAAACAGGCTGGAGATGGAATGTTTCCTCCCGTTACTGAAAGTTAAAAATCACTTTTCTTGTTACTAAATGCTGGCAGAGAAACAAAGCACGTGCTGAGCACTCTATAAAGAATATTTAAATATCAAATGGTTTAATTCTCCCACCCACAAAAGGCTGATCCTCCTGGCCTTCATACAGCAATGGTCTCGTGTGTGACCCCAGAGCCTTGGCTGCTGTTCAGGAGCTTATGCCAATTGGGAACAATTTTTGGGGTGTTTCTTAGATTATTAGATCTTGGTTATTGCCATCATCCCTTTGTTTGTGACTCTCAAGTTATTATTAAAATAGCAAAACTTTTGTGCTTAAGCATCTGCTAAGGAAGAAAGAATCCATAAAAAGGATGGAGTTAATGGGGACAAATGACAGTGTGCTCAGCTCTTCCTGATGAGAGAGGGACAATCCCTGCAGCTCCAGGAATACTGTTGTCAGTATTTCCTATGTGTGAAATGCCATTTATCACCGTTATTTTTGGCCAATGCTTTGTCTGGTGTGTGGGATGAGCAGGTCACCACAGCCTGGCACTGCCAGGGACCAGATGTGGCAGATGAGAGGAGGGAGGTCCCTGCTCTGTGCCCTGGGCAGGGCCTCACTCCTCCCTCATTCCTGTTCCAGTTACACTTGGTGCACTGGAACGCCGTGGAATACCCGACCTTTGAGGAAGCTGTGATGGAAGGGAATGGCTTGGCTGTCATTGGGGTGTTTTTAAAGGTAATTTCAGCAGCTGTCACAATGTCATTTTGGTTTTCATTCCCTTCAATTTAGGGCAAAACCCATCTGGATCAACAAAGGCCAATGTAGGGTCCTGCTCTTGGAAAGGAACAACCCCAAGTGCCAGCACAGTTTGGGACTGCCCCACTGGAGAACAGCTCTGAGGAGGAGGACCTGGGGGGTGACAAGGTGGCCCTGAGCCAGCAGGGGAGGGACAAGGGGATCCTGGAGTGCTTTGGGAAGAGCTTGGCCAGCAGGTCAGGGAGGGGCTCAGCCCCTCTGCAGTGTTGGGTTCATTTCTGCTCTCCACAGCTCCAGAAGGACAAGGAGCTGCTGGAGACGGTCCAGCAGAGGCCACAGGGATGAGGAGGGGTCTGGAACATCTCCCTGGTGAGGAGAGACTGGGAGCTGGGCCTGGTTAGTCTGGGGAAGAGAAGACAGAGGGGATCCCAGTAATCCATAAAATACCCTTGTGGTGTGTCAGAGTGGTTCCAGACTCATCCAGTGCTGCCCAGGCAATGGCCATAAACTGAAACGCAAGTTCCACCTCCACACGAGGAAGAAACTCTTCCCATGGAGAGGGCAGAGCACTGGGTCACCTGCCCAGGGAGGGAGGGTGTGGAGTCTCCCTGTCTGGAGACATTCCTCGATGTGTCCCCTACTCTAGATGACACCCACCCTTGGGCTGAGGGATCTCCAGAGGTCCCTTCCAACCAGAAATATTCTACGATCCTGTGATTATCATGCTCAAAAAATGCCTATTGAGATAGAAGAGTAGAAGATCAGCCTAATGATTCCCTCATCCCTGTCCCTGCAGCTGGGAGCGCGGCACGAGGGGCTGCAGACCCTGGTGGATGCACTGCCAGCTGTCAAACACAAGGTCAGTGCCTTGCAGAATCCCGCGGGGAGGGGGAAGCAGGTTTTTAAGGAGCAGTTGTATATTTTAAGCTCTCCAAACCTCTTGAAGAAGCCACTGTGTCCCCTCAAACACAGGCACGTGTTTGATGCTTTATTTCCTGCGGGATTGAGGCTGTTTGATTTTTGTGCTTTTCTCTATATAAACACTGAACTCTCTGCTAAAGGGCCGGGATTCTCTTCCCGGTTCATTCCTGGCTCCCGCCAGGAGAGGGGGTGACTGCTGTGTCCCTGCTCCTTTTTGGAAGTACACACCAAAGAATCCCCGGGGAGGGCTGGAAGTTGGAAGCACATCCAGCTGAAGTCGCTGTGCCGTTTTTTCTCCTGGGAAGGATTTTTTTTTTTTTAAATCCAAATAAATATTTCTGGCACTGCAGTGACCATTCTGCCACATAAACACCAAGCAGGTCAGTTCTGTGCCAGGAGACCTACAAACATCTGGGGCCACACATCCATTATTTTACAGCATATTAATTTGGTTTAAAGCATTGGAAAACTTTTATTGCCTTTCCAATGATTCACTGATTCAAGGAGCAAACCCTGAGGACCATCCCCCTGAGGAGGAAGGTCAGATTTTATCCATCCTCATGCCCTTCCAGCTGGAATCTCCTGTCCAACCTTCTATCTTTGAGCAATTCTTTGCTGTGGTGTTTCTCTGCTCTCCTTGTTTCTTCTGCCTGGAATTCCTAAGGGACAACAGAAGTACTGGAATATATTTCTGCTCAGCACTGCCTTTTATGCCTCAAACAAATGTGTGAGGTTTGATATTTTCATGTAACTCTTTATTAATAACACACCAAAAAAGATCTTGAGAATGGGATTAAATAATCTCCAATTCTTTTTCCTTAGAACACAAGGCTTAACTAATTTTTTTCTGGTGTTTAGGACACAGTGATTGAGTTTGATGTCTTTGATCCAGCCTGTTTGATCCCCTCATGCCCTGACTACTGGACCTATGCAGGTTCTTTGACAACTCCCCCCCTCACTGAATCTGTCACATGGATCATTAAGAAAAAGCCAATTGAGGTGGATGAGGATCAGGTAAATCCCAGCTTTACCTTTCCTGTTGCTTCCATGAGAGCCAAGAGATGCATTTGAGGAGAAATCCTGACATTTAACAGCTGATACTGAAACACTCAAAACCTCCTGGAGATGTTTCTCCAGCTCTTGTCAACATAAACAATGGAGAAAGTGAAGCTCCAAACAAACACCAGCTCAGAGGAATAAACATGGGTGTGATCCTAATGTTTTAATTTCCATCCAGGGACAGGGTGGGCAGAGAGAACTGCAGGCACAATGTAGCATCTTCTTCTAAATTGGATTTTTTTCTCATTTTTTTCTTGTCTCCTTCCTCTCATTTTTTAATGATATAACAGTGCCCCAACACTTTAATGCTCACAGGGGCATTCCAACCTGATGTGCTGCAGGGTTTCTTTTAATCCCAGTTCTAAACCACTGGATTGCTGCTGGTCGAGTTCCCTCTTTTCTGGGCGACAGCAAATGTGTGTCTGTGTGAGATACTCCAGAAAAGGTGGGAGTTGAGGCTGGAGAGGTTCATGTCAACATGTCCCAGTATTCAAGTAGGAATTTGGTCCCCTTCTGATGTGCCACATTTGGGATTGGATTTGCCTAAAGGTGGCAGATGGCTGATGATCCCTCTCCTACATTGGGATGGGTGATCACAGAATATTCTGAGTTGGGAGGGACCCACAAGGATCATGGGATGATGGGAGAACAATGGGATTATCATTGACATGGACTGGGGGGATGGATGGTGGGATGACCGGGGCGGATGGATGGTGGGGTGGCCATGGAGGATGGATAGTGGGATAATCTTCACCAGCAGCTGCCAAAGAAGTGCCAGAGGTTTTTCTTAAAATTTCTCAGAATAGAAGAGTTCAAATTCCTTATTTTTTCCCCTCCTCCAAGACTAAGCGACTTTTAGCCTGCACTGCCCATATCTCCAGTCAGTGGTGTCCCCTTTGTCCCTGGCAGCTGGAGGCCTTTCGGATGCTGCTCTTCACGTCGGACGGGGAGGAGGAGAAGAGGATGGTGGACAATTTCCGTCCCCTGCAGCCCCTGATGGACAGGACTGTGCGCTGCTCCTTCCAGGTCAGGCAGCTCCTGGACACGGCCCAGCCCCGGGAGCAGCAGCAGCTCAGGCCATAGGGAGCCCCCAGCAGCACCTGGACACAGGGTTGGTTTGGGTTGGTTTCCCTCTCCCTGCAGTGTGTCTGTGCCCTCTGACCTTCACCTGTGGAGGTTTGAGCTTTGCTTTCCTTAAGGATTATTATTTTCTTAATATTAACCCTTAACCAAGTGACTTCTTCGAGGCAGGGCTCGGTAAGGAATTAACACAGTTAAAATAAGGATGGGGGAGCTGTTCCCCTGCTGGTTCCCTTGGTCTGTGTCTCTTCAGATGCTCTTTCAGTGCCTTGCAGGGGTTAATAATCCTGGCTAAAAACCTGTCAGCAATGGGGGGAAAGGTGGAGAAGGGAAAGGTATTAATAATTAACATTGATCAAGTCCCTTAGGGGAATTTTTTTGTGGTCTGGGAAGAGAACTGGAGGAGAAGCAGCTTCTCATGTCACACACAGAGACATTTGGTCTTTTTTCTTGGATGGCAAGAGGAGAAGGACAAAAATGACTTGTAGAATCCAAGCGTTTCCCACTGAATTGGCTGCATGGTCTGTGTTTGATGTGGATACCCCAGAATATCCCCTCTAAATACATCCCAAGCCAGAAAACCTTTCCTTAAACCTTTTAACAAATGTAGAAGCTTTCAGCTTTGGCAGCTTTTCCTTGGCTGAGTTAAAAATGGATCAGGAGAGGAGATGACAAAAGAATTCACCAGTACCTCGAGGTTGGCAAGAGCAGCAAATCAGGCAAAAACATCCAATTGATCCCAGAAAACTGATCCCATCAAAGCAAAGGGAGATTAGATAAGGCCCAGCTGACCCTCCCAGTGGGCTTTGGTGGGGGGAAAAAAAGCCCAAACCAATTTCTGCCCCCTGTGCTGGGACAAAATGCAGCTCTCAGGAAGGTTCTGGAGATCAGCAGCTCCCAGAGCACCAGTGCATTCCCTTCAGAGATGGATTTTCCTCTAAAAACACTTACCCAGCTCCAACTGGGGACCAGTCTGGATAACCAAATCCAGGGATTGCAATTTTTGTGGCCCAAACCCGGGTGCTGTGGAGCTGCTGAGCCTTGCCCTGGGGCTCAGCTGCCCCACCCATGACCTACCTCTGTACCCCTGCTTTTCTCTCCAGCCCTTCCTGTTGTGCTGGGGTTGGGATTTTCTGCTGAGGGGCAGAAAACTCTGGGTTCTGTCTGTGAACTCAGGATTTTTATGGGAGAGTCACCTGGAGCAGTTCCTTTATCTGCTCCTCACTGTCACTGAAGCGTCACTGGTTTCTCTGCTCAATCCACAACTTTGCAATTGATACTTTTATTTTTTTTTTTTTACAAGTCCAAGTGTTCAGTTGAAAAGCACTTTAACACTTTTTGGTACAACCCTGATGATTTTTAAGGTCCTGGGCTAATTTTGTGCCCAGGTCCTGCCCTTCGCTTCCCTCACAGCTCTACCTCAGGCTGTTGCAGCAGTGCCACAGCTGTGCCTTTGTGCCCTGGAAATTTGGGGTGATTTTAAGGTGCCTTCCCACCCAAACCATTCCATGATTCAACTCAACATTCCTTGGCACCACACAGAGTTGTCCCTGCCCTCAGAAACACATCAGTGATGATTTGTCCTAGGGATTGATACATTCCAGAATAAAATAATCCTTTTCCTGTGGTAGGTATTTATTTTTTCACCTGAGTTTCCATGCTCTGATCATGGAATTGGAGGCTCTTGTCCAGTGCTGTCCTTGCAGACACTTGTCTGAGGAGGATCCTGTGGGAATGTGGCACAAATTCTGCTACTCAATATCAGGAAAAAATTACAAATAATAACTACAAATAATCTTAATGTTGCCTTCTATTTCAGAATAAGGCTGTAGGTAATACACGTATCAATAATATCCTTGTCATGCATAAATGAGTCTTTTTAAAATGTAATTGCTCAGTTTTTTAGTTTCTTTGGTAGTTTTTCACTCAGTTTTTGGGTGTCTTTGCTCTACTTTTTATTCCCAGGAAACAGGAAATCCAGATTTTGCCCTGAGGGAGCTTTCCTTGCTCCACATTTTCTTCCTGAGTATTTAAATCTCTTTTTGACACCCCACCATCCCTCAGATATTCCCATTCCAGTGATCCTGGAGATTTTATTTGCTATATTTTTAAACACCTTGTTGGAGAACAGGTGAATTATCCAATCCTGCAGTCAAACTCCACATTTGAGGTAAAATCACATCTATTTTTCCTGACATAAAACTTAAATTTCCATTTCAGCACTGAGCACTTCAAATATATGGAAACAGGGTCAATGTAGGAAAAATAATTAACTTTACTGTGCCTCAAATGTTGTTAGAATTGCTTTGCTGGTTGTTGGAATTAGTCTGGAAACGAAGAGACAAGGGGGATTTGAGTTGTGTTTTCTTAGTTTTAATTTTTATAAACCGTATGAATTCTGATTTCAAGGAAGATAATGGTGTGTAAAACAGGAGATGGGATGGAATTGATGGAATTCTCTTGTCTTTTTCCCCTGTCGTGTGTGGAAAAGTGATTTATTGGTGGGGGAAGAGCTGATTTTCTTTTTTTTGTGGTGATTTTGCACAACCAAGTGAAACTTTGGAAGGGGAATCTTTGGGCTCTTTTGGGTCAAAGCACATATTTGTATTTTCCTTGCATAAGAATCACTTTGGTTACCTAACAGAGCCCTGGGAGACATTCCTGTGGCAATAATTACCAGGAATTCAGGGCTGGGAGAGAAGGAATTTGGGGACAACTTAGTGAAAAGGGAGGAGGAGGTTTTTATCTGACTTGCCTTTCAATATTTCTGTTGAATGCTGTTCTTATTCCTGGGAATCCCTAGTTTGGGTGTCTGAGCTGTATCCCTGAATTCCAGAATTCCCTGAGCATCCCTGGGCTCTGTCCTGGCTGGAGAGGCCTGGAATTCTGCCTTGGAGAGGAGAAAGGGCCCTTTGTGCCTTAATTTTGAACGTTTTAACTCGTGTTTCTTGGCACATCTTTGCTTTTTTCCCCCTTGTTTTCGTGGCTGTCATTCCATGTTGTGTATTTGGATGTGTGTCATTTACTGCAGACAACCCCTGGAACAGGGAATGCCTCTCGTTTCCTGGGAATCCGGGCCTTTCCCCCCTCAGTTTTTACTTTGTAGCTGCTGGATTTTAACCCTGTTACATCCACCACAATAAAGGAACAGAGAAACTGCTGCCTGCATCTCCTTGTGTCATTTAAGCTCTTCGAGTTAAGTACAAGTGGGTAATGAATTTTGAGTAATAAATTGCTTCTCACTGTTAAAAATTGCCATGAGAGGGTAGGTTTGGGTGGGATATTGGGAAGGAATTCCTGGTGGGGAGGCCCTGGATCCCTGGGAGTGTCCAAGAAGAACATGGGACAGTGGGAGGTGTCCTGTTTGGAACAAGNTGGATCCCTGGGAGTGTCCAAGAAGAACCTGGGACAGTGTCCTGGTGGGAAGGACTTGAGCTTCCAACTCAAACCATTCTGTGGTTGTATGAAAATTAGCTTATTAATTAAAATTGGCATTAATTTCCCTGGCTGTCACACAGAGAGGTTTTGCTCAGCTGGATTAATTTTTACTTACCCGGATGGGAAAATGAGGAGATTCTCTTCCTGCTTAAGGAATCCTCTCTGAAATAATAACAGATCCTTCTTTCTAGGAGGCTGTTGGTAGGGAAGGGAGATTGGCACAGTTTCATGTGAGGCCAGCTCTGCTATTAATCCTATTTGAAGCTTCTAGAAGCTGCCACCACTTCCATTCTCCCAAGAAAAAAACCCAACTTGGAGCCCTCTGAGGTGTTTGCTGAGGAAGTGGCTGCTTTACTTCCAGCCCGGTGCGATCAAGGCAGCCCCGATAAGCACCAAAAACCACCCACGTTATTCCTCCCAAATGGCCAATTTGGTCCTGCTCCTGGTCATTATTTGTCCTCCTGACAAATCCTTCCTTCCCCGCTGCTTTTTGATGTGACAAACTGGGAGTGCCTGAGCGGGAGCACATGGAGAACTGATTGGATAATCAAATAAGTCTTCAAAGGTGCTGCGGGAATAACTTGGGGGGGCCTGAGGAGAGTTAATGGGCGAGGCTGATAAGGGAACACTTGGCATTTGGGAAGTGCTTTGAAGATTGGGAACACCAAAGGCCGCTGTTTTCTCAGGGAATACAAATGGAGAAACAGTTGCAGAATTGACTCTGAAGGGATTAAGTGGCGAGAGAGTCAAACTTGTGGTTGACTGGAACTCTGCTGCTCCACTGCCTCTGGATCCCGGGATTTCCAGGCTCTGTGAGCCTTCAGAAATTCCCTTTGGGAAGGGTTAGAAATAAAACCAGCTCAGTCCCGGTCTTGTGGGAGTTACTGGGAGTTTCTGGGCATGGTGTTACTGGGATCCTTGGGATCATCCCATGCAGGGAGAGTTGGGTTTGCTTCTGGCCGTGGTTAATTTATTTGCCCAGGGAGCTGCTGCAGTAAATCCCTGGAGGAATGATTTTGTTCACCCAAACACAGAAGAGAATCTGAGCATTCCCCTGAAAACACCCGGAGCACATACAGCAGTATTTTATTTCGACCCCAGCCCTGCCTGCTGGATCCTGGTGTAATGAGGCTGACACAGACAATTCCACGAGTTGTAAGTACCTGCTTTTTCCTGATTTTTATGGTCCTATGATACCCAGGACAAAGCACTGAAACAGAGTAACAAAAATGGCTTTAGATTACAGCCATAGAGCCTCTAATGAGGCAAAAATAAATTGTGATTAATACGTTTCACTGTTTATTTTTAACTATCAGTCTTTCCGATCTCTTCAGGTTCCTCTTTCTAGCTGATAACTCTGCAAGAACGTGCTCAGTGCCAAGGTAATTTTCCCCCTAACCTTTCTTTTTACAGCTTCATGTTTGATATAAATTAATATAGATTTTTGAGCCGCTGGGCTGAGCAGCCACTAGATGTCAGGTTGGGATTAGAGTCCCGGGATGAGGCTGCTCGGGATCCCTGGGATGGAAACTATCCCTTCAGAGAGCCTGAAAACGTTACTGAAATGTGACTTACGAAATCTGAAATCTTTCCCCAGGATTCCCATCTCGTTTTCTGTGATGGAGAGAAGCTCCTGGCCCGGCTGTGGAAGCTGCTGGAGGAGGAGGGTGGTCCAGGATGGACAAAGAGCCTCGGGATTTGGGGCAGGACTTATGTGACACCAAGTGACCCACTGAGGTACCACTCAGGGAGACGATTGTTGGGAATTGTTGGACTTCCAGGCTGTGTCCTCTGAGCTCCTCTCCCACAGTCTGGATTTCCTCAAGAATTGGCTCTTTAGGCCTTACCACAGAATCCAAGTGAACTTCCTTGGATGCAGAGCCTGTTTTGCCAGATGGGTAAATTACTTCATATTTTTATTTTGCAAAAATCCCCCTTTTTTGAGGTGTCAGGCAGATTTCAGGTTTGGCACGAGGTTTTTTTGCCAGGCAAGCGTTTTTGGTGAGTTTGGCATGTGACACACCAGGTTTCTGCAGTGCCTCTGCAGAGAGGGAGGGGAGGCAGTGCCAGGGACTTGGCTGGAAGGTGGATGGAGGAGCCAAGGGATGGGAGGATGGGACCGGGGGGCGCTGGGAGGTGCAGGATCTGCAGCTTCACACACACACAGACATCCCTTCCCCTCCTTGGGAACGCGGAGCCCATCCCGGCCAGAGAGGGGCTGGTCACACACGGTGCCTGGGGCGTGGGGGCTGCTTGGCTCCCTTTGGCCCTTCTGGGGGTACCGGGAAGGTCAGAGGAGGGGTCGGGATGGGAGAGATGGGCTGGGAGGAGACAAGAGACCCAGTAAGGAACTGGGACCCCCGGTAAGATTTGGAGACCCCCGCNGCCCGCCCTCGCCCTGCGGCTCCGGGGACGGCGTGACCCTGCAGCGCTCCATCACCCTCCTCAACGGCGTGGCCATCATCGTGGGCACCATCATCGGCTCCGGCATCTTCGTGACCCCCACGGGCGTGCTGCGGGAGGCCGGCTCGCCGGGGCTGTCGCTGGTGGTGTGGGCTGTGTGCGGGGCGTTCTCCATCGTGGGCGCCCTGTGCTACGCCGAGCTGGGCACCACCATCACCAAGTCCGGCGGGGACTATGCCTACATGCTGGAGGTGTACGGCTCCCTGCCCGCCTTCCTCAAGCTCTGGATAGAGCTGCTCATCATCCGGCCCTCCTCGCAGTACATCGTGGCTCTGGTCTTCGCCACGTACCTGCTCAAGCCCATCTTCCCCACCTGCCCCGTGCCCGACGTGGCTGCCAAGCTGGTGGCCTGTCTGTGTGTCCGTAAGTAGCGTTTGGTGGCTTCAGAGCGGCGCACGGCGGGGTTGGGTTGGATATTGGGGAGAAATCCTGCCGTGGGAGGGTGGGGATGCACCGGCACAGGTGACCTGGTGAAGCTGTGGCTGCCCCATCCCTGGGAATATTCAAGGGATGAGATCCTTTACTGGCTTTAAATTGACAGAGACCAGGGTTGGGTGGGATATTGGGAAGGAATCCTTCCCTGGGAGGATGTGGAGGCCCAGAGAAGCTGTGGCTGCCCCTGGATCCCTGGAAGTGTCCAAGACCAGGTTGGAGCAGCCTGGGATAGTGGAAGGCCCATGAGACACGGATAATGTGATAAAAATCCTTAAATTCCCACCCCAGCCATTCCATGACCCTCTGCAGGTCCCTGCTGTGCTGCTGCACGTGGCTGCTCGCTCCCCATCCCCTTCCCGCACAAACCTGCCAGAAATCCCTTGGGAGGAGCTGCCCCACCTCTCCCTGTGCAGCACCCCGAGGTTATTTGGGCTGCTTGGAAGGGCGGCTGTAGGAAAACGCGGCCCCATCCGAAATAAAACGAGCAAAAAAACATTCCCCAAATGCCAGTGGCGGGCTAATGAGCCTCTCTGAATGCAGCGAGCGNTGTGGACCCCTGATAAGGTTTGGAGACCCCCGGTAAGGAGTGTGGACCCCCGGTAAGGAGTGTGGGCCCGCGGTGCGGAGCGAGCAGCACCGGTGGCGGCGGCGGGCGCTCAGCAGCCGCCGTGCAAAGCCGGGGCGCTGCACCACCCCTCTTCCTCCCCTCCTCCTCCTCCTCCTGGCCGTGCTCTCCTCCCCCCGGAAAGGAGCCCGGCCCCGCGCTCGCCGCCCACCGCCGCCGGAACAAAAGGAGCGGCCGATGGTGGCGGCGGGGCCGCTCCGCTCCCGCTCCGCAGCGCTCCCTGCTCCACCACCATGTCGGAGAGCGGCGGCGGCCCCGCCGCCAGGAAGAGGAGCCCGGCGGGCTCTGCCTCCTCGCTGGCGCCCGAGGAGGACGGGCAGGCTCGGCAGAAGATGCTGGAGCCGGCGGGCAGCGCGCAGGAGGACGGGNGACCTGGTGAAGCTGTGGCTGCCCCATCCCTGGGAATATTCAAGGGATGAGATCCTTTACTGGCTTTAAATTGACAGAGACCAGGGTTGGGTGGGATATTGGGAAGGAATCCTTCCCTGGGAGGATGTGGAGGCCCAGAGAAGCTGTGGCTGCCCCTGGATCCCTGGAAGTGTCCAAGACCAGGTTGGAGCAGCCTGGGATAGTGGAAGGCCCATGAGACACGGATAATGTGATAAAAATCCTTAAATTCCCACCCCAGCCATTCCATGACCCTCTGCAGGTCCCTGCTGTGCTGCTGCACGTGGCTGCTCGCTCCCCATCCCCTTCCCGCACAAACCTGCCAGAAATCCCTTGGGCGGAGCTGCCCCACCTCTCCCTCTGCAGCACCCCGAGGTTATTTGGGCTGCTTGGAAGGGCGGCTGTAGGAAAACGCGGCCCCATCCGAAATAAAACGAGCAAAAAAACATTCCCCAAATGCCAGTGGCGGGCTAATGAGCCTCTCTGAATGCAGCGAGCGGCATGTGATGAACGCAGCCTTGCGTTTTTCCTGGGAGCTGGATGGGGATTTGCCGTGTTTTCCCACGGGTCTGGGTAAAATAAAACCCCCCTCGTTCCCCTGCAGTGCCCGGGCTGGGTGTGGGTGCGCAGACGTGGATAAGGAGCCCTTGGGAAATCTCTCACGGGCAGCTGGTGCTGAACGTGGCCTGTGCTGGTTTCAGCACCAGCGGGGAGATGGTTCTTGCTGTGTGAGCGCTGATAACCGAGCTCCAAACCTTGGGTCAGGGTTGGGGTTTGGGGTTTTTTTTGCTCACAAACAGTGTCTCCTGAGGCGTTGCCTTGCAGAGGTGATGGATTCGGGGCCACAGGTCTCTCTCCCGATGCAGTTTTGGGGGATATTGGGGAGGAATTCTTCCCTGTGAGGGTGGGGAGGCTTCTGGCACAGGTTTCCCAGAGAAGCTGCGGCTGCCCCATCCCTGGAAACATTCCCGGGAAGAGCCCCTTTAATGGGTTTAAACTCCCAGGGCAGGGGCTGCAGTGCTGCTGCTCGAACCCCATTTTCTGTTCTTCCAGTGGCTGCAAAGTCACCCCATCCAAATCCCTCACCCTTTAAATATTCTGCCTTTCCCTCCTCATTTCCCATTCACCCTCTTCTTCTCCACTGCTCATCCTGGTGCCTTTATAAAGAAATACATCGGGAGAGGGTGTCATTTTTGGTGAAGCCTTTCTGAGGCATTTAATCGCTGTTGCAAAATCACGGCCAGGTGATCTTTCCATCCCTGCCTTTTGAGGTTGGGAAGAGAAGCTGCTGGTTCCTGCTGCCCTTTCCAGAGGGATTGTGTCAGATTCCTTCCCCCTCTGAGGATCACAGGCATTCCGAAAGCAGCAGCTCATGGTCGTTATGGGAAGATATATTGTCTGTAAATGCCTTTATCTCCACACTGCCCAAGGCTCGGGTAGGTAAATTATATGGCTTGTTAACCATAATTGGATTCATAATGGGCTGGGGAGCAAAACTGTATTTTCTCTGGGCAAGATTGGAAACTTCCAGCCTGAATTTTCAGGAATATAAAGGTACATATCCAGGTTTCTATCCGGGTTTTTCTCAAAGAGGAGGACATGCATTAAGGAAATTCAACCACTCAACTAACAAAGCTGTAACAGGGTGAGGGGATCGTGGGTGCCCTGCCTTGTGGAAATGTGATTTTTGAGCTCCCCTGCCAGCCTGCCCTGTGGGTTCCTGCAGGATGGACGTGGCATTCCCGTTCCCTGCCGAGGAGCCAAGGAATCGGGGCATTAATGAGGGGCTTTCTTGCTGCCTTGTGGCGACGTTTTGCTGGGCAAGCACATGTTGGAGTTGGCAAAGCCTTTGAGGACGTGTTACTAATAATAAGCAGCTTTCAGGCCGCGGGATCATTCCCAAAACAGGTGGGATGAGGTGGCTCTTCCCATTTTATGGGTCACAGCCCAAAGCAGGGGCTCAGCTGAGGTGCCCACGGTGGGATCTGCTCCCTGCAGCATCAAACTCCTGGTTCCGGGCCTCGCTCCCCTTCGTGTTCTCCCAGAAACGTCTCCAGCTTTCCTTTGCTGGCAACTGGGAGTTTCCCTGGGGCAGAATTTGTTCTTGAACCTTTATCTCGAAATGAGTTTTGAGTTCTCCAAGTGTTCCATGTGTTTCTCCTTTAAACTCTCCTTCCCTTCCACCACCACTGGCTCCTGCTTTGTTTGTGCTTTGGGTTCAAAATTTGGGGTTCACAAAAGGTTGGTTCATCCTGCCTTGCCCTCGAGCTTTTGGGAACTTGGATTTTTTGGAATTAGCTTTTCAACTCTCCGCTGCCAAAACCACATCAGGGGCTGGGAACAATAAATGAAGTAAATCTGCTCTTGAAGAGCCACACAGCACCAGGGTGGACTCACAGCAGCTTTGTTCCATGGTTTTCCCCAAAATTAACTACCCAGGGAGTCACTTAATTTTTCTTTCAGAAGCTCCAGAGCAGAAAAAATGACCTATTTGTGCTCGTCCTGCAGCACGTACATTAATGAGCCATCGCTCAGGTCAGGGAGCAGCAGAGGAGTTTGGGAATTTGGGCTGGAATATTGCAACCCAAACCCATCCTTCTGGAAGAGTCCCTGCCAAGTTTGGATCTCAACAGTTGGCTGCACACTTTTTCTAGTGAGAGGAGAAATAACAAAAGTTATTTGTTTCCACGTTGCTGGTGCTGGACAGTCGGATAAATAACGTGTTGTTTGGGGTTTGCCACAATGAAGTCCAGAGACTGAATGGATGCAGTAAGAGACTCTAAATCACCGCCTTGAATGGAAAAGAAAGGTGGTTGGAAGAGGGAATTTTGCTCCCCCTGAAGGTGCTGAGTTAAAACAAGGTGGGTGGGGAGTGGAATTGAGCTGCAGATCGGTGGTTTGTGCTCTGAAGATTGTGATCTCCACAGAGTTGGGGAGTGCAGGGTTCTTCCCTGAGCCACAGGTTGTGTGGGAATGAGCTCCAGGGAAGTTTTCCTGCAGCAAGGAGGGTCAAGCTCAGGTTGTGTTCGCCACGAAGCACCTCCTGAGGGGCAGGAATTTGGGGAGTTTGGCTGAGGTTACTCAGGTGAATCAAAAACTTGGGCAGCTGCTTTTACCTGGGAGATTTACCTGCCTGAGACTTTCAGAGCTGGTAAATCATAACAGCAAATTCCCAGGGACAACCATCACAAAATCCATTCGGTGGAGCAGAGAAACTTCAAGTTTGTGACTCAATTTGTGGATGGAAATCCAACAATAATTTGAACTCCCTCGAGTCTGAGCTCATCTAAGTCCCATCTCCTCTGAGCTGTGATAAATTAATTCCCTGTGGAATAAGAGGGAATAATGCTGCAATCCTGTGATTTCTGTATTTCCTGACAATATAATCTGCTCTGCAGGAACTTGGGAAACCAGGAGTTGGGTTTGATGATGATTCCAACTCCTGATATGTAATTTTATTCCTGATCCCCAGTGTCAAACGAGCACTTGGATGGTTTGCTGCTGTTAATTATCCACCATAACCCCAGCACAGCAACATCTGCTGCTTCTTCATCTTCTTCAAAACTTCATTTAGACTTTCTGAAATGTTACTTTGAGCCCTTGTCCTGCAGGTGTGTGGAACTCCAGGGAGATGCTGATGAACTCCTCGTTTGTCTCTTTGGTTTTGAAGAGCCACAGAGTGAAAGAAAGGCCAGAGCTGAGTCATGTCTGTGTGCCAGGGCCTGAGGAGTTTGGGAGTGGAGGTGGAGAAGGGAATCCCAGCCAGACTTTGGAATGTCCTAAACCATTCCCTGAGCACCTGGCCAAAGTTCCAGCCCATCCACGAGGGAGGATTCAGTGGCAGCGTCTCCCCCAGGGATCCCAGGTGTTGGCAGCAGGAGCTTTGGGGGAGCTCTTTGCCCAGGGCTTGGATTTCCAGCTCTCCAGGTATTCCCTGGGGGATAACAACACTGCCAGAGCACATCCCATTTATTCTGCAGCATCACCACTTTTAATTAATCTGCCAGGACAAGCCGGGTGTGAAGCTTTGAAGATTAATTTTTTTTTTTCCCTCCTCCAGAAAGGTGGATTAAAGTGGCTGGAGCTGCATCAATAAATAGGCCCTTGTTTGATGAGAGTGGAGGGAAGGGGTGAGTGGAATCCCTGCTGCAAGGCTGAGCTTGCTGTTTTTTTAATCTGGGCTTAATTAGAGCAGCATTAATGAGAACAGGCTCTGACACTCAGGACTCTGCTGAAATCAGGGAAGGTTTGGAGAACTCCTGAAACACCGAATTCCAGCACCTCCTCCTTGGCTCTGACAACAACTTCATTATCTTTGAGGGATTTGTGATCTCACCGAGCTCCTGTGGAGCCTGTCCCTTCCCAGGGACAGACTGGGAAGGCTTTTGCGGGGAAACATTCCATTAATTCCGAGCTAAACCACCGGTTTGGGGTATTCCAGGAGTCCCACAGTCCTGGTGTCCTGTAGGTGGATGAGGAAGCAGTTTTTCCAGCCAGGATGCAGAGCTGAGCTCTGACCCTCTGCAAGGCACAAAACCCAAAACCTGCCGGGGATTTCTCAGGATTCAGCCCCATGATCCAGGATTTTAGCCCTCAGTGCCCAATTCCAGCCACTGTCCTGTGGATTTGTGGGATCTTGCATCAGTGGGAAGGTGTTTCTGGGTAGGTGCAACCTCAGGGTGGGCCAGGTAAGGTGGGGTTTGTAGGTCTGGGGAGTTTAATATGCACATTAATAGTATGAATTAACTTGTAATAATACAGTGCTAAATATTAAATTAATATATTAGTGTTGGTCAGTGTTAAGGATGACACTTCCCAAGGCGGGAATGGTGGAGGAGATGTTTAGCTTGGGACAGTTAATTTGCTGGGAAAGGGGAGAAGAAATCTGGAAAACAAAGATAATCCCCCCCTCTCTTTAGGAGGGTGATGTGGATAAATTCTTTGTAGTTTATTGTGAGTAGATCACTCAGAATAAAGTGAGCGGTATTATGGGATGTTGGTCCCGGAGTGATGGGTGTGTTACCCAGATCTGAGATCCAGCCTCTGCAGGGTCTGGAATTCCAGCCCTGGAGCCTCCTGGCCCTGGCTGTGCTGCACTGCCTGGCACAGCTCTGGGGATGGCAGGGACGTGCTTGGCACATCCTTCCTGCAGCTTCTGGAAACCTGAAGGGGCTGGATAGTTCTGGGATCACGGGGTGACATCCCAACCTCATCCCATCCTGCACAAGCTCCTGTGGCTCCCTGGAGTTGGAAGGCAGTGCAGAGATGGAAGTGGGACACGTCTGGGGACATTTGTTGGGACATCCAGGGGCTGGATTTGGAGATGATCCTTGTCTGAACCTCCAGTGTTGGGCAGCCTTTGCCCTCTCCTGTCCCTTGTTGATGCCCCCATTCCCCTGCCTCCTGTTTTGGGCAGAGAAAGAAAAAGGAAACCATGAACCACTGCCAGGTATGTTGATTATTATAAGTAGATTTTAATTTAGACACATTTGCTCTGGGGCCAAGTGCTCCTTTCCAACAACCTCATGTGCTCCCGAGCCTTCCCCTGCTCCAGACTGGCTGCCCTGGGTGTTGAATTTCTCCAGGGATTTTTGTCCTTGAAGAAAGATCTGCCAAGTTTTTTTTCCTCCTGCTTTTTCTCGTCCCCACCTCGCAGGGCACAAGCCTTCACTCAATACCTCCCAGGCTGACATTTCCCTGGAATTTCCCTGCCTGTGTCCTTGCTTTTCCCATGTCAGGTTGTGCTGGTTGAGACTTCTGGGAGACACTGTGGCATCACAGCCCCTGGAATGTAAAATTAGTGGGTTTTTTCTTTGCCTTGGTTGATTTTCCCCATGCGTTTAAACCTCTGTGGTTCACTATAACATAATTCCATGTTTGTCCTGGGTGGGATAACTGTATTTTCCAGCCTCTGGTGAGCTCAGGCAGCAGTTCCCTGAAGCCCAGGGCCTGTTCTGTGCCTGGGGTTTGTTCCTTGGTGGCTCAGCTTGTTCTGTGTCTGCCTGAAACCTCGTGGTGCCATCCCTGGGAGGAGAGAAAACTCCCTGGGTGCCACCTGCATCCCACAGTGAGTGCCAGGAGCTGTGGGATGGGGAATGGAGAGGAGCTGGAACCGTTCTGTGAGTAATTCCTGAGAGAAAATCAGCATCATCCAGTGGCAGATGGCAAATTCCAAGGGCCAAGAGCTTTGGGAATGTGAGTTGCAAGGAGGAGTCATGCAGGAGAGAGCGGTTTACAATCCCTGTTTTCCTGGAGGGGGGAATTCCCTTTGTTCTTCCACCTTATTTTCCACAAATTCCCGGTCTGTATTTGCAGTAACAGCAATCCCTGGGGAACTTGGCAGCGAGTTGATGAGTTTGCTGCTTTAAAGCAGGAACTTCCCCACCTTTTTAGGGATGTCAGTGGGGATATATAGGCAGCATTGCAGGTGAGTGCCAGGGAAACCTGTGGAGGTGGAATGAGGGACCCTGGTGCCCCTGTGCAAGGCTCCCAAGGTGGGCAACTGTGTCCACAATTCCTGCCCTCACTCCACAGATGCTTCCCTTGAGAAGCTGCTGGAAGATCTTGGGTTGACCAACCTCCTGTTGTCCCTCCAGGGCTTGGACTTGGCTCCTTTGCCCTGGGAGTGAGGAGGAGGCAGAGCTGTGTTTTTCCCATTTTATTCCATCTCCAATCCATGGCCACGCTCCATTATCCCAGGAAAGAACAAAACCTGCTTTTTCCTGTGGGAATGTTGCCAAGGCTGTTGCATCACCAGTGCCAGGCCCAGGTTCACCTGTGTCAGGAGCTTGTTCCTGTGGGATTGTTCTGGCTGGGAATGTCACCAGCCCTTCCCACACCTGCTTGGAGGCGTTTACTCCTGTTGCCATCTAGGAATCAGGTTGGGATGGATCTTGGATCCCAGTTCAAAGGAATACGGCCATAAAATGTGAATTATGGGGGGTAACGTCCCGAGTCCAGGGTTGGATTAGTGGGTTTGTCCTTGTTCCTGTCAGGAATGGAATTTGGAATCCCCTGGCTGTGCAGATGAGTGCCATGGAGCTGGGTAAGGGACTGAAGCCAGCAGGGACTGCCAGGGCAGAGGAAAGGCTGGAGACAGACCTGCTGTTGTCTTCAAACCCCCAAATTTCCCTTTGAAAGCCTCTGGCTGCTTCTGTGGCTTGAGTTCCCTTGGGATGAAGATGAGGAATGAGGGGCTGGAGGAGTCAGGGGGGAGCAGAAACTGGGGAGCAAATTCTCCAGCAGTGAAACTACAGGATCTCCTGCTTCTGCCAGAGTGCTGAGTAAATAAATAATGAGCTTTGGGCTGGATGTGAGGAGGAGATTTGTTACAACAAGGGAGGGGACAGGGTGCCCAGAGAAGATTCCCATCCCTGGGAGTGTCCAAGGGCAGGTTGGAGCAGCCTGGGATAGTGGAAGGTGTCCCTGGCCGTGGCAGGGGGTGGGATGGGAAGAACTTTTAGGATCTCTTCCAACCCGTTCTATGAAAATCCCCCTCCACATCTGCCATCCCTGCACTCTGCAGCTCCCATTATCCCAATTATGTCAAGCCTTTGGAGAGGGGCTGCAGGAGGAGCCGTCAGGGTGGCATCAGGTCGTGCCCAAATAAATCCCTGTTCCTAGACCGAGGCCTGGCCGGTGTGTGCCGGGGCTGGAGCCCCAGGGGAGATGCAGCAGGAATGAGGGCAGGGCAGGCTGATCCCTGGGCTGTGTCAGTGCCCTGCTTCCCTCACAGCTCTGCCCTGTTTCTCCTGTGGGGCGGTTCAGCCGAGGTGAGGGAGCGCTGCCAGGAGGATCCTACAGCCCTCAGCAGCATCTGGGATCACAGGGGTGGAACTCCGATCCCAGCCTCCTCTCTCTGAGCAGCCACTGGAATTTATCCTGGGGTTTTACTGCAAAAGCCTTCATCCTGGGTTTTTGGGTTTTTTTTTTCTGTAGGATTCTTCCTGCTGGGCGAGACTGGGTGTGTTTCCAGCCCTTCTGCGTTGAGAGCATTTAAGTGGAGTAACTCTCCCACACTCCTTTAGGAAAGACAAATATTGTTGTGTGGAGGGAAAAGCAGAGCAAGGGGGACTGTGGCTGGAAGGGCTCCCACCCAGGGCTGGGGCACAAAAGTCTCTCAGCCCTGTTTAGTCTCTGACCTAAAGTGCTTTCTTATTTTTAGGGAGCTGGTTGGTGTGAGGATTTTAGGGACACTGGGATGGTGCAGGAAGCTTTTGCCTTTTATCTTCACCACCACCTCCCACAGCCCACCCAGGAGTCTCTGCACGGAACCACAACAAAACAGCCCCGAAAAATCAGGATTTCAGTGAAAAGCCAAAGCATCCCTTGTGTCCCAGACACTGAGTGCCTAAACGGGGAGGGGGGAATGTCACTGTCACACCTCTCGGGGCTGTCCTGACCCACGGGAGAAGCTTTTAGCTCTGTGAGCTCAGCCTTTAAATATCCCTCTGTAAACAAGGGCAGGTTTTTATTTTTAGCATAATCGCTGGTCGAAGGGAATCCTGGATCCTCGGCTCCCTCCTGCCGGGATTCAGTGCAGGGCTTTGAGGAGAGGAGCTGGGAGCTCTGCTGTGTTTAGCTCTCCCTGTAGCACAGGGGCTGGAAGGTGACTGGTTACCCTGAGTTCTCCCCTCCCCTGTTATCTGACTGTCCCAGTGTGTGCCTGGTGACACAGATAGTGGTGACAAGCTCCAGGCCTGGCCATGGGGTGGCTTTTTGGTGTCTCCACGTCCTCCTGGAGCAGTGCAGGGTGAGGGGACTTTGGGACGGTGGTGTGATAGGTCTGGGCACTGATCCTGCAGCTCTTGGCTCTGCCAGAGCCCTAAAAACAGCTCTGGGTCCTTTCAGTGTCACCCACACCCCCAGAGGGGATTGGAGGGCACCACGTGGCCCAAAGTCAGGCTCAGATTCCCTGTTTGCTCCTGGCTTTGGTCCCTGTGGGTTGTGATGGATCACGTGCTTGGCTTTGTGCTTTGTCCTGCTCTTTCACTTCTCCAGACCTGAAATGCTCTTGTGTCGAAATGGCTTTTGTGGGGAATTCTGGGGCTTGGAAGGAGCCAGGGATCCCAAAAGCTGGTGGCACAGGTTCCTTCTGTCCCCTCCTGCCCCACTGACCTGCAGGTGTGTGTCACATTCCAGAGGGTCAGCGTAGGGAGCTCCTTTGTGTTCAGGCAGGGGCAGCACACTGTGACCTCAATGGCCTTTTGGGTGCTATTGTTATCAAATCACAGTAAATCAGCCCTGGAAGCTTGTGCTGACATTTCTGTGGTGGTTTCACACAAATAGGATCGACTGGACAGGGATTGGGGCCCAGCACCTTGACACTGGTGGGTCCTTTTGTTCCTGTGCCCTGAGAGGTGTGTTCTCCAGTGCAAGGCTGTTCCTTATCCCAAGGACTCTGTGCACCCTTCAAGCCCCCTGTTGCCAAAATAAAGGATGGAACTGAAAAAGTATGGGGCTGCAGAGCCTCGCCCTTGACAAGTTTGGTGTTCAGGAAGAGACTGTTTGGTCAAGTTTCAGCAAAAAGCAAATTGTAGAACCACAGGGTGGGTTGGCTTGGGAGGGGACACCTTCCCCTGTCCCAGGCTGCTCCAACCTGGCCTTGGACACTGCCAGGGATCCAGGGGCAGCCACAGCTTCTCTGGGCACTCTGTGCCAGGGCCTGCCCACCCTCCCAGGGGAGAACTTTCCCCATGAATCGGGAATTTGTGCTGATTTCTCTTGCCTTTGTTCCCCAGTGCTGCTCACGGCCGTCAACTGCTACAGTGTCAAAGCTGCCACTCGTGTCCAGGACGCCTTCGCTGCTGCCAAGCTGCTGGCCCTGGCCCTCATCATCATCCTGGGCTTCGTGCAGCTGGCTGTGGGTGAGTCCCTTGCCTTCCCTGGGAGCACAACTCTGGGAAAAGCCCCAGGATCCCAGCCCGGCTGTTTGAGGGCTGGGAGAAGGGATTTACCAGCATTCCCTGGGTTTGCTGGGCTGGGGCAGGGGTGGGGGGGGAGCATCTCCAGCTCCTGCTTTGCTGAGGTTGTGGATTTGATTTGGGAGGGTTTGTGTTTCAGGCACTCCTGGGCTTCATTTCGTGCTGCTGGAGCCCAGCACATCCCACTTGTACCCACTGTGGCCTCTCTGTCCCTTTGGGGTTGCAGGGGAGTCCCCAGGGAATGGGAATTTTACTCAGGGAATGAGAATTTTGGTGTACTCAGAAATCTTTAGATTCCGGCTGGTCGTGGCCTTTTGCTGACAGACAATTCTCTGTGTGTGAAAAAAAAAGTGATTTTAATCCTTCCCCAAACTCCTCCTGAGCGTTTCCCTCCCTCCTGCTCCGGGTATGGGATGACTTGGGGGTCACCTGGGGCCGTCTGGGTCGGGCAGGGCACAGAGGCCACGTGAGGAGCAGAGATACTGAGCTGCCACTGGCACCAGGCGCTCATCCAGCACCTGGGACAGGAGATAAAAACGGGCAGATGGAGCAAATGCTCTGCTGGGTTGGTTTGGTTGCTTCACTCTCACACAAACCCCTCTCAGCCCCAGGGGAGGTGGTTTGCTCCAAACCCATCTGATCAGTTAATCCTCCCAGATCAACCTCAGCCTGCTGGGTTGGTTTTGGAAAGAAACCTTTCTTAGGGAACACTCCAGCCCTTGTTTGCTGACCTGCCATCCAGGGAACCCTGGAGTGTGTGTGTGCACTTGGTCATTCCAGGGGATCCTGTGTGTGCCCAGGGTGTGTGTGCACTTCAGTTCCAGGCTCAGCCCTGGGAGCCGGTGCTGTCTTTGCAGAATTTCTTGCTTTGTCAGAGGTTTTATTTTCTTCCAGCTCGGTGCTGACACTCAACAGGGCCATTGTTTGGGGCTTATCACAAAACTCTTCCCCCCCTCGCTCTGCCCAGGCTGAGCTCAACCTTTTTATTTTCTTTTTAGGAGGATAAGTCACCATAAACCTCTGTTAGTTCGTTAACGTTCTGCCATCCAGACCATTAAAACTGTGTTTTATTTGCAGATACAATCTTAATTTGCATCTTCAGAGTCACCTTCCCTCCCTCTCTGCTGTTCTTCGGGCCTTTTGTTGAGGTTGAGCTGCTCCCTGCCCTCCTCCCTCGGGTGTAAATCCTCGATATTTCCAGGGAATTATAACCCCAAATACAGGATTTCTGCCTTGTACACACACACACACAAAAAATCCCTCTGCTCTTGGTTTTATTTTATTTCCTGGGAAGTTTATTGGTCTCAGCTCTGCAGAGGTACAACCAGGGCCTTGCAGCACCGGGAATTCCGTGGGATTTAATTTCCTGCTGAACCACCCGGCAGCTCCAGGTGAGATCAAAAGGAGCTCCTGGAAAACCACGACCTGGAGGCAAAGGTTGGGCACCCAGCTCTGGATCAGGGTGGGGTCCTTGGGATCTCCAGGGGATGCTGGTTTGCACCTTGTCCCTGCTTTGTTCATGTCCTCAGGGGAGTTGCAAGTTCTCTTCTAAATCCTTCAGCTCCTTTGCTTCCTCACCTTCCAGCTGCGTTTTGCACCCTGGTCCATTTTCCTCCCCGATGCTCCAAGAGATGCTTTATTTTTCCTTCTTATTCCTTCATGGCAAGCATGAAAATTGCAATTTTCAGCCACATAAAATAGGACAACACCGAGTTCTCCATCCTTGTCCCACACAGATCTACATTTCCTTTGCTGCTCTTCCTTGGGTTCTGCTCTTGCCATGTTTTTTGGGGGGACAGAGAGGACTCTTCCCACCCCCAGCTGGGTAAATCCAGGCTGGGAGCTGCATTTGGGCTTGGATCCATTTGGGTTGGGGGGGTTTTGTGTTCCCTTGATGCCAAACTGGTTTGAGTGGTTCCTGTGCCATTGCTGCTTTGTGTCACAAACCCCATAAACCCAGAGGAGAAGCAGCGCCACATTTTTCCCTCAGATGGTGGAAACTCCTTTGACTTCACAGAACTTCTCCCTCTGCGTTTTGACCTCCCACAAATTCGGGTTTTTTTGAGCCTTTCCTTGGCTTAATTTTCCTGATTTTTCAGAGGAGCAGCAACGTCTCAGGACAAAGGACTCTGTGGCAATTTTGGCACCCAGAAAAGAGCATTTTCCCTGTGATCTCCAGGGGCAGCTGTTTTCCATCACTCCCTCACAGGGAGGGGGGAAATTGGGTTCCTCCTCAGCCTTTCAGCTGCTTGGAAGTTGCCTCAGTGGGACTTTGAAATTACTTTATTAATGCACAAGTTACACTTTGAAAAAGCCTTTGTGGGACTGGAGAGGTTTTCAGATTTCACTGCCCTGGGCTCGACGTGTTTGTGTGTTAAACCACCATTTCCAGCACTTAAATAATTTATAATTTAAATAACTTACAAAGCAGGATTTTTTTCATGCCAATATTATAAAAATGAGGCTTATTTTGGTTCTGTTGTTTCACAGCTTTTTCAATTTACCTTCTGTCCAGCCACCCCCTGGGTATTTTTTCTTGACCTGGAGGCGGTTTGACTGGTTTTATTGAATTATCTTTATTGCCCTTTTATTGTGCTGTTATTTATTGTCCCTTTTCCTTCTTCATGCCCAACTCCTGATGTGAAATTCCTCGTCTGTGGTGCCTCCAGCACCTTGTTTTTCTCTCTGAAACCCTTCCCTGGGCTGGTGCCAGAGGAGCAGGGGGTAAAGCAAGGACAGAGTTAGGCAGGTTTTAACTCCAGGCAGAGCTCAGGGAGCTTTGGGTTTCATTTTGGTTGGGTTTTTTTTTTTTTTTATAAAATCATATAGAATAGTTTGGCAGGACTTTCATTCATCCCTGGCTTCAGGTGGGTTTGACACAGCTGCAGACCCCAGAGAATTCAGACTGTGACCACTCAGTGCCCCTCGCTGTGCTTTGAGCCTGAAATTTTAAAAAGGATTTGATAAGTGAAAGCAGCTCCCAGCTGGGCAGAACCCACAACCCCCAGACATTGTCTTGCACCTGGAGAACTAAAAATGGCCTTTTGAAGAAACAAGCTCAGCACCCTGAAGGTTTCAATCTCCCTTTTGGGGCTTCCAGAAACTCTCCTGTGCCCAGGTCAGAATTTCCAGCCGCAGCATCAGCTCTGAACTCCTTTTTAACAGGTGAAATCAGGGTGGGGGTGGCTGAGACTGTGCCCAGGGATGCCCTGGAGAGGATTATCCGGGGAAACTGTGGCTCTGCCATCCCTGGAAGTGTCCGAGGCCAGGCTGCAGCCACCTGGGACAGTGGGAGGTGGGATGAGGAGGATAGTGGGTGGAATGGGATGAGCTTTAAGGTCCCTTCCCTCCCAACCCATTCCAGGATTCCACGCTCAGCCCTGGGCTGGCTGAGGGCAGGGGCAGCAGTGCCTTTGTTCCCTGAGGAACCAGCTCTGCCAAGGGATTGTCCCACACTGCTGGAGGAGCTGTGAGAGGAGGTGGGTGCTGAGCCAGCCCAGGGCTTGGGGATCCACAGTGGGACTCAGGAGCCAAATCCAAGGGATTCTGAACATCCCTCAGCCCTCTGTGTCCCTGCAAGTTGGGGCTGAGGCTCAAAGGCTTTCAGGAGAACACACCCCGTGCTGCTGCTTGTTCCAAAACACCCCCAGGCCGTGCTTTTCCAGCGGTGAGCTTTGAAGGGAAGCTCTTGTGCTTCCCTTCCTCACCCTCTCCTTGCCGGGAACACACTCTGTGGCCCAGACAGGGAAGCTGGGAGAGCTGCCAGGGATCCTGCCCCTCTAAATCACATCCACCACATGCTGGAGATGAATCAGGCACCGACCCTGCAGGGCTGAGCCAGCACACTTGTGCTCCATGGGCCTCTCTCAGCCTGGATTTCTCTTCCAGCCAGGGCTGGATGGCAGTGCCCAGCCCAGGAGCTCCTTTGGGTCTGTCCAGACAGTTCTTTTCTTGCCTTCTGTGCCAGGAAAGCTTTTTTGGCAATTACAGATTCAGGGGTAGAGTTCAGCCTCTTTGGGCTTTTGCATTGTACCAGTGCAAAGTTGCTTATCCAAACATGAATAAAATAAAAAAAAAAAAACAAACAACCTCAAAACCAACCAAACATCCCAAAATACAGAAGCAGTGGGTCAGTGACCTGTGCTGCTTGTTTTGATCACCGAGTTGGAAGCTTGGCCTCCAAGGGTGATGGGAGCTGTTGTTTGTTTAATTCTTTTTGTTTTATTATTAAACTGTTATTTTGTTATTATTAACCTGTTCGTTTCATACAGCTTTAAGGACCCTGGGAGCTGTTGTTTGTTTTAACGTGGAGCTTTAAGGACCCTGGGAGCTGTTGTTTGTTTTAACGTGGAGCTTTAAGGACCCTGGGAGCTGTTGTTTGTTTGATGCCAAGTTTTAGGGATGGTTCCAGCTGTTGTTTGTTTGACTTTGCAGATGGAGACTCAACTCTCCAAGGTGGGAAGGTGCCTTTGGCATCCCCAAATCTGCTTTAGCCAAGGAATTGCGGAAGGCAGGCTGTTCATTTCGGGTCCCCTGGATGAAATTCCAGGTGCAAAGGTGGCTCAGGGTGGAGGTCCCAGGGGGGCTGAGGCAGCTGACACGGGAGGATCCATTGGCTTCTCATTTTTCCCGGCGCAGCTATCCCGGGATTGCAGCCCCTTTTAATGGAGAGCAGTTAATGCTTCTGCATTTGCTTTGCAGCTCTGGGATCCCTCCCTGTGTCTCTCCAGTCTCCTCATTCCAAAAGTGTATCCCTGGAATTGTTACCTCTGTGTCTCTGCATCAACGGGGACTTTTCCTGGCACTTTTAAGTCCAGCCTTTGACTGCTGGGTTGAAATCAGTGATGCTGGAGGATCTGCCCTCCCCAAATATCCTTGGCTTTGTGCTGCTTGGCACCTCCAGCCGCTGCAGGGGCTCATTGCTGTTCCTCAGCCTCCAGCACAGGTTTTTATGGATGTGGATTGAGCCTGTTGTGCAGACACTGAAAGGAAAAACGAGCTCGTGGAAGTGGCTGGGAACCCTCAGGGTGGTTTGTCCAGGGTTTGCACCAAGCCCTGGCCTCTGCCCCTCTTGTTTTTCTGAGTTCTCAGAGCAGATCACCTCCTCTGGGGTTTTTGCTCCATGCCCCACGTTTCTCCCTGGCTGCGTTTCTCCCCGTCCTCCTGCTGAGCTGTTTGGGCAAGTTAAAAGTGTTTAATTATCCTGAAATGCTTTCTGCGAGAGGAGATTGCTGTGCTATTAAAACCAGACTGGACATGACTGGGGAGCAAATGAACGTTTTTGGAGAAAGGGCCTGAACATGTGAACTGGTCCCTCCCTCAGCAGGGCCCCGAGTGACCCGCCACAATTACCAGAGTCTTGGCGGCTGGCGAGAGCAGCAAACGGGGTTTATGTCAGAGCTTGTTACCTTAATTTGGTTAATTGTAGGCAGAGCGCAGTTGAACAGGCAGTTCAAACCAGGTTCCAGCTCTCCAGGGCGCTGGGGTTGCTGGGATGGGGGATGTGGGATGTGGGCAGAGCCTGGCTGTGCTGCTGAGCCCGGGATGTGCCTCATTGCAGACCTGGGGCACCCTGGGAACACTCAGGGCTGTGCTTGGCAGCCTCACCTGCACGTTTGTGACCCTGCAGTTGATCCAAAGTCTCCAAATTCCCGGAGGCTGGAACTGCAGGGCGAGGCCTGAGGGATGCCAGGGGTGTGGGACATGGTGCAGATGGTCCAGCACAGTCACTAGTTCCTCTTTCTCCAAGAAACCCTTGGGCTTGGATCAAAGGTTAGGCTGGGTGATCTTACGGGGCTTTTCCAACCCAAATGATTCTGTTCCAAGAGGATGAGGGGCAGTGGTTTTACAAGGACAAGTTTAGGCTACATGAAAGGAAGGATTCTCTTCTGATGAGGGGGGTGAGACTCTGGCACGGGATGCCCCGAGGGAATGGGTTGAGTGCAAGGAGAGGTGTATGTGTAATTAATTCTGCCCAATCCATCCCTCCCTCCTTCCATCATCCCCACCCACCCTCAGGGGGATGAATTTACAGGCTTTGATTTCATTCCTCTGCTTCAGCTGCCTTTCCTGGAGCTATGGAATCCTGGATTGGGTTGGGAGGGAGCTCAAAGCTCACCCAGTGCCACCCCTTGCCATGGCAGGGACACCTTCCACTACCCCAGGTGGCTCCAGCCTGGCCTGGGACATTTCCAGGGGTTGGCAGTGGCCTGGGGGCTGAGGATCCCTGTGGTTCCCAAGTGGGTGGCTCATCCTCAGTCCAGGAATGTGGGTTTGGGCAGGGCTCTCCTTTCTCCCTCCCCTCCAGCTGTGCCAGGGCAGCAGCTCCAGCCCTTCCCTGGCAGCACCTGGACAGGGTTTGTGGGAGTGGAACCTGCAGCTGCCCCAGGAAAAGGAACATTTGGCCTCCCAGGGTTTTGCCTGGGACAAACAGAGAGAGGATTTGGGGGGGAGCTGGTGGCCAGTTGTGGATCAGAACTGAGGTGCTGCTGCTGTGCCCTGGTGATCCAACCCTTTGCCAACAGGTATCCCCAGGGCTGTTGGAAACTCCTGGAGAGCCTCCTGCTCTCCCAGTCCATCCATGAGCTGTCCCAGCAGCTGGTGACAGGCACTGATAACAAAATCTGGAAAGAACTAGGCTGGAGGGAGAAAGGAGGTGAAGGGAGCAGTTCCCAGGTTGGAAAGGATGGGAATGGAAGGGAGAGGGAAAAGGGAGCTCTCCCACCACACAGGGCAGCCCCAAGTCCCTGGCACGGGTTTGGAGCCATCCCACAAGTGACAGATGAACCACAGACCAACTGTCACATGAGAAATGCCTCTTTCCCACCACTGGGAAGATGAGTGGGAGGTTCTTCAGGCTCTGTGCATCTCTGGTTTGTCACCCAGCCTCTGCAGCAGTGGCTTTTGGTGGAGCTGAGGAGGGAAAGATTCGAGGGGAGGCCATCCCGAGGGAAAATTCCCAGGATTTCAGTGTCCCTCTGCCCTTCCTCGTGCCCAGGGCTGAAGGGTTAAGCTGCTGCCCATGTGATGCAGTTGCTGGGGTGATTAGGAAAGATCCGTGGCCTAAGAGGAATCACATGGGCTCCCACTGGAGCTCCCTGCATCCAGAGGTGCCCCTGAATCCAGGATGGGAACAGGACCTTCAGCATCCCCCGCCCCACATCAAAAGGCAGGGAACAAAACAACTGCAGAGCCATTGAAAGCAGAATAAATAAACCCTGGGCTGCTCTGGGACAGTTGGGAGCAGAGACACAATCGAGTTTGTCTATTTATGGCTCTTTCTTTCAAAAGCAGATCCACAACAGGAACTTTTGATCCTGAGGCCCCCAGCAAGGTGACTCCTGATATCCCAGCCCCCGAAGAACCTGACTTCCCTCAATCAAAGGCATTGCCACAGCCCTCTGCTTTATCAGGGGGCTGGAGGAAATCCTGGGTTTCTGCTTTATTGGGTGGCTGGGGGGAAGTGGAGGAAATCCTGGGGCTTTATCGGGGGACAGCAGCCTTCGGTGGAGGGGACAACGTGACAATCTGTGTTTGCAAAGCATCTCCCAGCAGGAAGGTCCCCAGAATGTTTGCACAGGGAGGAGAGATCTGGGAGCTCATCTCGCTGGTGGGAGAAAGTTGAGGTTTGGAGGAGTCACTCGTGGCTTGAGACACAGAATTTGGGGGCTTGTGATCGATCAGGTGAATTAAACCCTGTGAGACTTCAGGGATCAGCCCAGCAGGGAGATGTGCGGAACCTGAAAGGCAGCAGGGTGATAATTAAGATAATTAATCCCAAGAGCAGCTTTTGCCTCCAGGTTTGTGTTTTGAGCCCCTCAGAGACCCATGGCTGGTCCTGTCTTGTGTCGTGCAGGGGATGTGAAACACCTGACTCCTGAGCACTCCTTCGAGGGCACCAAGGTGGGCGTTGGGAACATCGTGCTGGCTCTGTACAGCGGCCTCTTTGCCTATGGAGGATGGTAAGAGGATCCCTCTTTTGTTTTTCCACCCTGAACTGAGTCCCAACCCTGGTTTCAATATCAGGTTGGAGCTCCTGGAGGGCTCCTTTGAGGGGCTGCTCGATCTGCTGGGGGAACAGCCCATTTCCACGGAATTACGGAGTGGTTTGGGTTGGCAGGGTGTTAAAGCTCATCCCATCCCACCCCTGCCATGGGCAGGGACACCTCCCACTGTCCCAGGCTGCTCCAGCCTGGCCTTGGACACTCCCAGGGATCCAGGGGCAGCCACAGCTTCTCTGGGCACCCTGTGCCAGGGCCTGCCCACCAAAGCAGGGAAGGATTCCTTCCCAATATCCCATCTCTCCCTGCCCTCTGGCAGTGGGAAGCCATTCCCCTTTGTCCTGTCCCTCCAGCCCTTGTCCCCAGTCCCTCTCCAGCTCTCCTGGAGCCCCTTTAGGCTCTGGAAGGCGTTTCAAGTTCTCTCTGGATCCTTCCGTTCTCCAGGTGAACATTCCCAGCCTGGCTCCAGCCCTTGGAGCATCTCCATGGCCTCCTCTGGACTCGCTCCCAACAAGTCCATGACCTTGTCACCTGGGGGGGTGGCCCTGTCACCTGTGGATCCAGCTCTCCCCTGGGAATCTCTTGCAGGAAGCTGCAGCAGGGGGTGCTGGATCCACCAGAACCATCCTGCCTTGTTCCTTGCGGGATTAGGACTTGTGGGTCTTGGAATTGGGCCTCAGCCATCCTCAGTGTTCCCACAGGTCTCAGTCTCCTCCTGAAATCCCTGTGCAGAAGAGTTAAAACTGGAGGGCTTTATTTATTCCAGTGGACTAACCAGGATTCACCCCTGTTCTTTTTAATTTCCAGGAATTACTTGAATTTTGTGACAGAAGAGATGATAAACCCCTACAGGTACGTGTGTGCCCTGGGAGGAAACCCCTGTGCAAAAAGGGGCTGCTGACAGCCCAGGAGCCAAGGCCTTTATCTGGGGAGAGAGAAAACAAGAGAAATTAATGGCTTTGTTTCCCCCTGCAATCAGGGAAGTGGAACAATAACCTCTGCAGGAGAGAGGCTGTTGTTTACGCCGCTTTCCTGTCCCCCTGCTATCGGTGTTGTTGGCCAGCCCTGCTTCCTTGGCACGACACCTCAGGGAGTGCTGGGCGAGGGACGAGCGCTCGGGGCTTTGTCAGTGCCTTGCAGGAACTGCCAGCAGAGGATTTGTGCTGCTCTCCGCGTGTTTGTCCCCTGCTCTTCCCATCCTGTTGAGTAACAGCTGCTTCCTGTGCTGCTCGTGCCTTTTGGGGTTATTTGGGGCCTCGGGATGGGCCCAAAGCAGGGCTGAGAAATCCCTTCTGTGCCTGGGGTGGTCCCTGGGATCCCAGGCTTGGGCTGAGCCCCTTCCTGGCTGACCCTGCTGGTGATGTGTTCCTGCTGGGAAGGGTTTGATCTCCCTTTCCCTTCGGGAGCAGAGGTAAGAAGGGGCTTTGCCTTGGACGCAGCCAAGGGGTTTGACTGTGCCCCTTCTGAGGCTTTGAGCTCCACTGGAGCAATGGGAGGTGGCACCAAACAGGGTTTGTGTTTCCATTTTCTGTTCTCAGACTGTTTGGGCAGGCAGGTTTGTACCCACCCAGGCTGTGTGAGGAGTTGTTTTCTCTGAGTCTGCTCAGCCCAGCACAGGGTTAGATCCCAAAAACAGCCCCTGGATCCCTGGGCTTCCCTCCTCCCACAGAACACCCACCAGCACCAGGGCACTCCTTTGCCCAGAGGATCCATGGGCACATCCACTGGGTGTTTTCAATGAAACACCTTTACAGGGACCTTGGATTGCTGCTTTCCCAGCCAGCCAGAGCTTCTCCATGGAAAAACTCCCCGTTGCCAGAATCCTTCCCTGTCCATCAGGCTGTTCAGGGCGTTGGTGGAGTTGGGAAAGACCTTTAAGAACATCAAGTCCAACCATCACTAAACCAAGTGCCACATCCACACGCTGAAAACTTGCAGGCACGGAGACTCCAGCCCTTCCCTGGGCAGCCTGTTCTGTGCAGGAATCTCCCTGGGAGCAGGGAAATGCCAAAGGAGCCGAGAGTGGCTCAGACACAGACCCCAGGAGGCGCCGGGATCAGCAGCTCCCTCCCTGACTGTCGGTGTTTTTCCCTAGGAACCTGCCCCTGGCCATCATCATCTCCCTGCCCGTGGTCACCCTGGTCTACGTGCTCACCAACCTGGCCTATTTCACCACCCTCTCCACCGAGGAGATGCTGATGTCCGAGGCCGTGGCCGTGGTAAGGCTGGGGCTTCTCCCACAGCATTCCTGCTGTCTGCCACCTTCAGTCAGTCCCTGCTCACATGTCCTGCTTTGTGCAGGGCTCCTCACAAAATAACCCCCCTGATGTTTAACGGGAGGTGAAGAGCAGCTGTGGGATTGATCCCGAGCGGGGAGGGTGGGCAGTGCTGCTCCTCGTTGTTGAAGGAGGTTGCTGCTGGCCTTGTGACTCCTCATCAGTTGGCAGAGCGTGATACTTATGGGGAAAGGTCATTCAGTCAGTACTGAACTAGATTGTTCTCTCTCTGTACCTTCCTTGTTTTAATTAAGAGGGGGAAAATAATACTTGTATTAATTAAAATGCCGCCGGGGTCAGAAGTGCTGATCGCTTGTGAAAGGAGCAGACCTTGCAGACTGAGCGTGACCAGGGTGCTTCAGGGCTTCAAAGGGCATCTCCCAGCCCAGGATGAGCTGGTCTGGGCCCCCAGGTGACACTGCTCCATCCTTTGGGTCGGTCCCAAGGCCCTGCTCCATCCCACAGGGACATGGTGCCAAGGGGTTGGAGATGCAGCCCTTGGTTGTGTTGAATCGTGGAGTGGGTTGGAAGGGGCCTAAAAGGTCATTTAGGTCCTCAGGCAGGGCACCTTCCACTCTCCCAGGCTGCTCCCAGCCCTGGCCAGCCTGACCTTGGGCACTTCCAGGGATTTGGCCGCCGGGTGCCTGGCAATCGATATAAATTATTGGTGTAAAACCCAAGTGATGCAGCCCAGGGCCAGCCTGTGCCAGAGCCTGCAGCTCCAGGTCACTGCGTGTCCCCGGGGCCGTGTCCCAGCTCCTGACTCAGCACTTGGCAGCAGCTCCGTGGCTCTGTCTCCTCAGTTTCCGTCTGAAGCAGAGCTTCCCGATGGCTGCTGCGATAAATGCTGTGCCTGACCCCGAGGGGAGGCCTGGCTGCTGCTGCATTGGAGCAATCCCACAACGAGCTGCTCCAGGAGGGAGGAGCAGCAAATGGCAATATGGAAAACCCCACCAGGCCGTGTCCTTTGCTTAGATTTCTACATATATTAACTCTTGTTTGTTTTTTTTTTAGGCAGCTCTGAGTTGTTTTGGTCTTTCTGAGCGTGAAATGTCTCTTGTTGTCCCCCCTTTAGGATTTTGGGAACTACCACCTTGGTGTCATGTCCTGGATCATCCCAGTCTTTGTTGGCCTGTCCTGCTTTGGGTCTGTCAATGGATCTCTCTTCACTTCCTCCCGGTGGGTTTCTTGCTCAGTTCTGTGTTCACAAGCTGTGCTTAGTTCCTCCTTCCATTGGAGTTGTTCCCCCGGAGAGTGGCTGTGGGCAGACACCAAGTCTGGAGGGTCTGGAGGCCACGTGGAGAATGCAGGAGGAAAATAAAACCCAAGAAAGTCAGAATTTAAAACCATATCCAGATTAAAGGAAACCTTCCAGTGCTCTGAAGCTCCTGTTCCTCAGGCAAAGTCCTGTGGAAGTCAATAAACCAGAAACAGACACAGGCTCGGGGGTGATGAGAAAGTGGCTTTAATGAAAAGCAGAAAGTTGTGAAACTTCAGGGCTGAGAATCCCTCCAGGACGGGGAGAAAGGACAGGGCAGGACAGGGACTGAGCTGGTTCCAGCTCTGACACATCTCCTGGGATGTCTTTGGAAAGTCACTTCATGGCTTTGTCTGGAATGAAGGATATAAATACGTGTTTCCCACATCCTTTGTGTGTCTCCAGCCTCCCTTCTAAGGCAGGGCTGGGCATTTCAGTCCTGCTGCCTCAGCCTGGGCAGTCCCAGTTTGTGCTGGAGCCAAACCCCAGCAGGGGCTGCAGGGCTGTGACTGCTCCATGTCCCCCTCAGGCTGTTCTTCGTGGGCTCCCGAGAGGGACACCTGCCCTCCATCCTGTCCATGATCCACCCCAGGCTCCTCACGCCGGTGCCGTCCCTCGTGTTCACGGTAAACTGGGGCTGGGGGGGGGACAGGGTGGGGTGGGATCCCACCTCCAGTCACAGCCATTCCTGCAGGAGATGGACCCCTCCCACCATCTCCTCATTGCCCACTCCTGCTTTCAATTCTCCCCATCCCTGGAATCGTCCAAGGCCAGGGATTGGAACTGCCTGGGAGAGTGGAAAGTGTCCCTGCCCATGGCAGAGGGTGGGATTTCAGATCCCTCCCAACCCAAACCATTCCACGAGTCTGTGAAATCATTCCAGGCACCAATTGATAACACCTTAAATAAGTACAAAACGTGATCCTTTCCCTGGCAGGGAGTTCTAAAACCCCTGTACTTCAAGTTAAGACAGGGTGGCTTTCCCTGCTCCCTCTGCTAATGGCTCTTCCCCTGGCTGCAGTGTGTCATGACCCTGCTCTACGTCTTCTCCGACGACATCTTCTCAGTCATCAACTTCTTCAGCTTCTTCAACTGGCTCTGTGTGGCTCTGGCCATCATTGGCATGATGTGGCTGCGCTACAAGAAGCCCGAGCTGGAGAGGCCCATCAAGGTGAGCACGGTGGCACCGGAGGTGGCTCCTCTCTGAGTCCCTTCGCAGCACCAGGGAAAGGGGCTGGAATTGCAGGGAAAAGGGGGTTGTAGCTAATCCTGTCCCTGCTGCTGGTCGGGCATCAGTGCGGGAGGACAAAGAGCTGCCATGGGACAGCAGGGCAGGGGGCTCTGGGTGTCCAGGGGGTTGTGGTGGGATAACCCCGGGGGCAGCTCCCCGTGACTGTCACACCCCCAGAACAAACCCTGTGAAACACTCTGTGCCACCATGGAATTCCCCGAAAATAGTTTCCTGCTAAAGCAACTGGCCCTGCCCTGAGGGTTTTGTTCCTGGTGTCCTTGGCCAGCCTGGCAGCGCCGTGTCCCAGCTGGAAGGGGGCCAGGATCCCAGGATCTGTCTGCTGGCCCTCAGGGCGTGTTTCCCACTCATCCCCCAGCCCCCAGAGAGACACAGACTGCCAGGCCTGTGCCAGCGCCTTCCCAAGGGATCTTTGCAGGGTGTTCCTTAGGTTTTTTGGGGGTTCCTCAGCAGGGCAGCTGCTCAGAGTCCCCTGAGGAGCCTGTGCTGTGGCTGTGCTGAATTTGGTGCTGATGGCCCAGGGAGTGTGGAACTGGGCCCCAGAAAGATGCTGGGAAAGGCTCATGGCTCTTTGCCACGTGGGATGTGAATTCCTTCCCTCCCTGGGCTGTGCAGCTGGATAAACTTTCCTGGCAAGCGTGTCCCCTGTTCCTCTGGCACCTCTAACCTGTTCCTTGCTCCCTGCTCAGGTTAACATCTGCCTGCCCATCTTCTTCATCCTGGCCTGCCTCTTCCTCATTGCTGTTTCCTTCTGGATGACACCGAAGGAATGTGCCATCGGCTTCGCCATCATCTTCAGTGGGATCCCTGTTTACTTCTTCGGGGTCTGGTGGCAGAACAAGCCCAAGTGGGTCCTCCAGGGCATCTGTGAGTATCTCCAGGGAGGAGCAGGGGGTGGCACTGGCTCTCCCTCCCGTGGAGGAGCATTCCAAAGTCTTGGCTCTGATCCATTTTCCAATGATCACAAGTCTAACCTGATGATATCCATGTCTGCCAGGCACCCAGAATGCACCCTGACTTGCCAGGATTGCAAAGTTTGGGGCAAATACCATGTTTGGGGGAATTTTTTGTCTTGGGAAGTGGGTAATTCCCGTAATTCCCTGAGCACGTCGCTCCTGGGCCAAGCCTTTGCTCAGCAGGGAATCCAGGGATGCAGGAAGGGAAAAGCAGGAATCGAGCAGAGGTGGACTCCTGAAAATTCCTGAAAATTCCCAGTTAGCCCCAGTCCATGTCTGGGCCAGTGCTGACATTTGGGACCTGGGCACAGCTTTCCTTGGCATCGCTCTGTGGCAGAGGGAGGGGCAGGTCCCCCCTGGATGTGTCCTGTGAGGAGGTTTATTTTTAAGGTGTCTGCTCCAAGGTTTTCCAACAGCTGCCGCTGCCCCACGGTGTGTTCGGGGATGGAGAGGCCGTGCTTGGCACACGGAACCTCTGCCTGAACCACTGAATCCACAAGGTCAGTCTGTGCTGTCCAAGAAACTGAACTCCAGCAGCTGCTGACCTAGAAAAGCAGGCAAGGAGAAGTGCCCAGCCTTAGCTGGGTTGGTTTCTGAGGAAGAAAAAGGCTTTCAGGGCCGTGCTCAGCTCTTGTTATTCCATATTTCCCCCGTCTCTGTCTTTCCCTCTCTCCCACACTCACTTTTTATCCTGAGGATTGGGCTCAGTTCCTGCAAAAACCATTTCTACACTGCCTGGGTGGCAAATTACCATATCCATTGTTTTTTTCTCCCCACCAAAGGCTTGTGAGGAGAATATAGACAATATTCTGGGAACAGAGAATAATCCTGAATATATTCAGGGAACACAGGCTGATGATAATCCAGTTGGAAACACGAACTTTAAACAAGCGTTTATTGATGTTTTGCAGATAATTTGGTCTGACCTGGTTGTGTTTAGAGTTAGTTTTCCCAGGCAGGAGTGTGTGGGGATCTCCAGGATCTCCAAACAAAAGGGAGCAGCAGGAATGTTTGGATATCACCCACCACTGATGGGTGGAAAAATAAAGTTCCTTCAGCACCTTTTCCTGGGCAAACCTGCACCTGAACTGGTCCCTTTGCTCCCTCCTGCTCTCTGGGGTGGGTTCAGGAGGGTTTATCCTTCCAAGAGGCTGTTGGGCTCACAGGGCTTTCAAAATTGGAAGTAAAATCTTCCCCTTGGATTTTCCATGCCCATTCCTGGCTCTGTTTTGGCTGCTCGCAGTTATGGCATCCAAAATTAGTCACCATATCACTGTGCAGCTCGAAACTGGTGTCCAGAAGTCCTGGAGCTGGAGTTCCCAGGGTTGTGTGCTTGAGCTCTGGGAATGAGGACGAAGATCCCAGGGGTTATTCCACGTTTTAAACGGGGAGGCAGATGGATCAGCCCTTCCCTGAGGAACCCAGCCCAAGGTTTATGTTGGGCCTGTGGTCCCTGACCTTTCCTTTGCTTTCTTCCCCAGTCTCCATGACAGTCCTGTGCCAGAAGCTGATGGAAGTGGTTCCACAGGAATCCTAGGCAGGAAAAGCAGAGACATTCAGCTCGAGGAAACGCACAATTTTATTTTCAGACGACACAAGAGCCTGACCCCTCACCCCTGAATCCCAGGAGCTGCTTCCTGCTGCCTCCATGTCCCAGCTCTGCCTCGGCTCCTCCAGCCCCTCTGTCACCAGCCTCACCTGGAGCCACCCTGCCACCAGTTCTTGGTACGAACACGAACCAGGAGGAGCAATTCCAGAGGGGTCCTGCCTGTCCCCTCAGCATCTCTGTGTGTGTGTGTGACACCGAGGGCTGGACGTGCTGCTGCGTGGGCTCCTCTGGTTTGGGGCTGGCAGCAGGAGCCTGGCTGGGGGGGTTCCAACGTGGCTGGGGTTGGGTTGGCACGATCCCAGAGCCATGGGATGCTCCTTGAGCCTTCCCACCTGCCTTTCCTGGCCAAGGAGCGGGGTTGGGAAGCAAAGGTTGGCTGATGTTGGCTCTCACCCACACAAACACACCACAACACTGGACACTGGAGGCTCTGGGCAGTGGCTCAGGTGAGACAAGGCAGAGAACAGTCAGTGCCAGAGACAGGAGGTGGGGAGGCCCCCCCAGCCTGGCACTGTGCTCCTCAGGAGCGCTCAGGGCCCCTCCACCGCCTGGATTTTAACTCCCAGATCCAGTGTCCCTGCTACTGAGCCGCTGCCCTGGGGATGCTCTTCACCAGAATGTCCTTCCCTGGGAATGAGCAGTGAATGAGGGTGGAATTCCTCCTGAAAAACCCCAGGAATCACCATCAGCAGAAGGTCAGGTCCTTGGCTTGCTCATTCCATGCTTTAGTGTGTACAGGCTTTGCCCCAGTGTGGGGTGAGCAAGGCCCTGCTCTCCACACAACCCGTGTGTGATCCATGTTTGCCCCTGAACCATCTGCAAGGAGAAATAAAGGGTGGGGTTCCCTTGGCACATTCCCTGGGGGCTCTCCGTGCGTTTGCAGGTCCCCTGCCCTTTGTGTCCTCTGGAATGTGCCACAGAGATGGGACCAACCAGGTCTGGGGTGTGAGAAGGGCAGGGGGCTGAGGCCTGGCCTCCACCCCGGGCTGCTGGAGGTGATGGAGTGGTTTGGGTTGGGAGGGAACTTAAAGCTCATCTCGTTCCACCCCCTGCCATGGGCAGGGACACTTTCCACTGTCCCAGGCTGCTCCAGCCTGGCCTTGGACACTTCCAGGGATCCAGGGGCAGCCACAGCTTCTCTGGGCACCCTGTGCCAGGGCCTGCCCGCCCTCTGGGTAACAACAGGAGATGGTGTTTTGCTCCTCAGAGCTGGACCTGGGTCTCCTTTGTGCATCAGGTTTGGTTCAAGGAGATCCCCCACCCTCCTGTTCTGCGAGGGATCCTTGAGCACAAACCACGAGCCACAGGTGAAATCCTGTTTTGCTGTCGTGGGTGGTGCCATCCCAGCCCCTGAGCACACCCCAAACCCCTCCAGGCCCCGAGCAGTCCAGCTCTCCCCTTAGGATCATGTTGCTTTATTTGGTCAAAAGCGTCTCCTTGAACCGTTTGCTCATTGTGCCTTTGCACTCCAGTATCATTTGGAATTCTAAAGCATCTCCTCCCCACGGCTGAGCTGCTTCTGTCTCTGTTGCAGACCTTTGTGCTCGTGCTTTGTCCAAGTGAGTCGTTGAACTGTTTCTCCTCAGTGTTTTTGTGCACTTGCTGTTGGGGAGCCGGGGGTGCTCCGGGAGCTTTGTGCAGGATTCCCCTGGTGGTGTGGGGTTATTTTGGGGGCAGGGGCATTAAGGACCCCACGGTACTCGCTCACCCCTTGTCCCTTTGCAGGAGCAGGGGAGACAATCAGCAGCACGTCACTGGCAGGGGGGTTATTCCAGGAGTGTAGGTGGAGATCCCCAGCCCAGCTGAGGTGCTGTGCTGGTGCTGAGCTCTCCTGGAGCTGCATTCCTGGGGCCATGCAGCTGGTTTGGGTGGATCCACAGGGCAGAACCCAAAGCCTTGGGCCGGGGCCTGGCTGTTGAGGGACCTACGTGCAATCAGTTGGATCATCTGGGATCTGCTGCCTGTGGAGAGGGATTTGCAGAATTAAAGTTGTGACCCGTAGAACCTGAGCTGGGATTTTTGGCTCCTCTTGCAGCTGAGGTGTTTTGGGAGGGTGAGTGATGGGAAGTCACTGCTCCTGCTGGACTGATTTCATGGAGAGGGGACCTCAGGCTGTCCCCTCCGGTTGGTCTGCAGCCTTTGGCTGTGGTGGTGTCAGGGCAGCCTGGGGTCAGCACAGGGATTCTCAGCCCCCCAAACTTACCAGCAGAGTTACTTGGGATGCCAAGCCAAGGGATTTAAACTCTCAGCCACCGCAGCCCAATGTCAACTGGCACCAGAGTTCCTCCCAGAGAGCTCAGAAATGGGTCCAAACCTCCCAAAAGTGGCTTTGGACACATGTCTGGTCAGTGATGACTGTCACTACTCGATGTCCTCTGGGTGAACCTCTCCCACTGGTTTGAAAGAGGACACATCACACTAAGAAATATATCTTTTTTTTTTTAATTAAATACCTGATGTTAATGAAATCCTTAACTGACTTGCTTTGCTTTTGATGAGTTTTCCTGGTTTTTCCCTGGCTGCTGAGGATCTTTGTCATGGACTGACCTGCAGGCTCTGGCACCGCTCCCATGTGTTCATGGGGATCTCACCAGCATCTCCTTGGCAATAGAGGTTTAGGAAGAAACTGAACCAGGTGCCAGCACAGAAAATGTTGAATTTGGTGAGCCACAGGTCACATCCTAAAGTTTTCTCTTTCAAACCTCTGATTTCTGTCACCCTGGATTCACTGACCCCCACAGTTCCCCTGGTAACAAGGGGAGCTGTGAGGCTTATTTTTTCCTGGATGTTTGGGAGAGAATGAGCGAGGGGGTAAAACTGAATTTATTTTATAAAGAAAACACAATCCAGTAGTTTCTCCAACGAGGGAAAACTGCTGCCAACAGCATCTGCTGTGCAGGGTGACAGTTTGTCCCTCAGCTCAGCAGCAGCAGCAGCAGCTGGTGCTCTTGGCTTTGCCCCGTCCCACTGGATGTTGGTTTGGAAAAGGAGGCAACACTCGCCTGTGAAAGTCCTCCTTGCCGCTTGTTTTCCTCGGGCGTGGGATGAGACGTGTCTGGGAGGGCTCAGAGAACATTCCTCCTCATTCCCAGCACTGGAGGTGGGATTTTTGTGTTTGTGCTCCTCGGAGCCTGTGATGGGTCACGGCTCTGACCCTCTGAGGGAGACAAACCCTTCCCACAAAGGGCACTGCAGCCTCACGGGATCCTGTTTCCTGGGAGTGTCCTGCAAATACAGCCCTTGTGTCCATGGAATCGGGGAGTCCTCCAGGCTGGACAAGACCTTTAAACCATGGAGTCCAACCACGGAGCCTTGGCTGCTCCGCAGAAATCCCGTGGTCCTTGTGCTGCCCTCCCTCAATTTCTGCTCCCCTTGGCTTGTTTTTAAGGATTCAGCCTCCCAGGCAGGCAGTTGTTTGGGGTGTGTTCCTGGAATGGGATCCTGCAGGGATTCCTAAACAGGGCAGGAGCCTCTCTGTGCCCATTGAGTTCCTCTTTCTAAATGAGGAACCTCCTTGGGAGTGTGAGGGGACCAGCCCTGCTCAACCCTGCAAAAAAACTGGGATTTAGGTCATCCTGGGTAGGTTTTTTTGAGGGTCTTTTTTTTTTTATTTTCTAAGCTTCCTGCAGAATTTGCAGTGCTTCCCATCTCAGACACCGTGTCCTGACAAACATGTTTGTTTTTCACGGAGTTCAAAGGGACTCTGTCACAGCTGAACCGACTTGAAAGGCCCTTCCACTGGACCCAAACCCCTGGGAAGTGGCTTTGTTGTTCTCCAAGGCCTTTCCCAGTGGGTGGCTCAGGCAGGGGGAGAAATGGGGCTCCTCCAAGGGCTCCTCCGTGGTGGTTTGAGTGGGAATGGAGCCCTCGGGGAGCAGAGCTTTTCCCTGGAGCTGTAACTTCCCAACCATGGAGAGCTGATCCCAGTCCAGCCGTGGGGAATCCCAGGGAAGGCTCCCCCTCAGGCTGGGAAGGTACCTGTGCCTTCAGCCGAGGCAACAGTGTCCTTGGGCTTCACTAAAAAACCTAAAAATTCCAAGAAATCACTAAGGAAACTGCCAAATGTTGTGGTTACACAAGGCTGGGGCTGGTGGGGGCTGTTCCTGTGGGATGCCAGCTTTTCCAGGCACCCGTTGTGCAACTCCAGGGCTGAGGACATCGGAGGGGAGGGAAGGGCCATTGGGACAGGGCTGGGAGGAGTTTCCTCCTGGAGCTTGGGAAAGGGCAGCTGGGGGCTCCAGATCCCCCTGGGGCAGAGCCCACGGATTCAATCCCAGCCTTGGGCCAGGCCTGGAGCATCTCTGGTGCCAGGACGGGCTGGGATGAGCTGGGACACTTGGCTGCCAACCAGGGAGATCCTGCAGTGATGGCACTGTGCTCCCTCCTCCCTGCCAGGGCAGGAGACATGGGCCCTGAGGGATGTTCCAGGGGCTCCTTGAGCACTTACACTGCGTTTGCCTGAACTTGAGGAGTTTGTTCCCAGTTTTCCTGCTCCAAACTGGAACTGGCAGCTGGGGAGGGGATGGGGAGGTGGCACCAGGAGCTCCCAGGTTGGTGCAGATGATGTGGCAGACAGTGGTGGGAAACGTGGCTCTGCCATCCCTAAGAATCCGATATCCACGGGATTAGTTCCTTCCTTTCCCCCCTCCCCATTCCTGGTGGGAGAAGAGGGACGTTGCTTCCTCCAGCTGTTAATGAGTGTTAATGAGAAAAATGAAAGTATTTTTTTAAAACACTGAATTAATTTCTAAACTGCCTAAAAGAGACTTTATATTCCCGTGTCCATCCCAGACAATGGATGTGGTGCTGGGATGGGTGTCCCACGGAGGGAAAAACATCCTGCTTTGTTCAGAGGGCAGGGAAGGGGCTGTGTCCCACCTCAATCCTTCCACAGGGAGGGATTTCAGTGGTTCCCAGGCCTTGCTCCGACCTGCAGAACAAAGGGAGGGTGACATTCACTCCTGGTGAATAATCTGACTTTTCAGAGATACTTTTCTTTGTACTTTTTGTTGGTTGTTTTTTTTTTTTAAAAAAAAGAAACACACACAAAATAAAGAGTTTAACACACACACACAACAAAACCTAGACCTGGTTGACAATTTTGTTATATTTGGTTGCTTTTAAAAAAAAACGAAACACAACTATTTTACTAATTTAAATGTTGCTGTAGATGACAATTCTATTTATTTTAAGGGGTAAATATCTTTTAGTCTTAATACTTCTCCAGTCAGCGCTGTCTGTTCCCAATGTTTGTGTTCCTGGCAGCAATTCCACTGTTCCAGTAGTTCCTCAACCCAATGGCCTTGTACAACACGATGTCTCTTGCAATGTTAGGGTTGGTTTGTTTGGGGTTTTTTGTAGTACATATTTCTTGACTCTTTTATGTCTGTGGTTTAACAAATCTGTTGAATGTTTGGGTTGTTCTCTGTTTTGGGTTGTTTTTGTTTTTTTAACAAAGAAAGCTGAATTACAACTGGTTTTTGCCTCTGAAATTGGTCGTTTTTAATCAGGTTTGCCTTGTTTATCCCACGTCTCTGAGCTCTGGCTTTTCCTGGTGTTCCTCCTGCAGATGGATTTGGGAGTGGCCAGGCCTCCCTCAGCATCCTCCTGGTTTTCATTTCAGTTCATTTTCCTGGGTTGGCCCGTGTTTAAACCAAGGGAATTCACAATTCCCGAGAGGAAGAAATGGGGGGGGGGAATTCCAATGTGGGGAAAATCCTGGAGTAAAGTGAGACTTCAGTGTGTTACACACAAATTTCACAGCAAATTTAGGTACAACAGTCAACCAAGGTCTTGAACAAGCAGAGAATTCCTGAGAAAAAGGCAATTCCTGATTTATCCCCGAGTGTTGTGGCTGTTTTGGGAAATAACTCTGGAAGGAGGGTTGGCTTGAGCCCAACCTCCTCATAAAACCAGCCCCCTCCTCCGCAGCGGTGTTGAAATATTTAAATCTTTATTTCTGAAAGGATGAAGTTGGAGGTAAGGAAATGAGAATGGACAGTCAACCAAGGATCCTCTGTGTGACACGGGGCTTCCAGAGGCGCTTCCAGAGGCTCTTAGTGAAGGAATTGGAGTAATCCAAGAGAAACATCTCCCAAAGCCAGTGTGGCCATCGGTGATTGAAAAGAGATCGTTCCCAAAGTGACACTTGTGGCCAAAGAAGGAAATGGGAGAGAAAAAAACTCTGGCAAATTAAATATAAACCCTTGATAAGACAAATCCAGGACATTGAGCAGGGAAGGGACAAGAGGGGCAGGGCTGGGATGCCCTGGAAGGGACAGGGTGGGTAAGGCCTTGGAGATGAAATGAGTTCTCCACATCCATGTTTGCTTGGAAAAGTTCCTGTGCTGGAGCATTCCCTGGCAGGGAGCAAGGCCAAGGAATTGCTGCCGGAGAAGGTCGTGTTTGGGATCCTGAGGGGCTCCCAGCAGGTGTGTGGGGTGGGAGGTGGAAAACGTGCTGCTGGCACAAGGAGAGGGTCCAGGAGTGAGCAGGGAGGAGCATCCCGAGGGGGATCCTGCAGAGTTCTGACAGGGAGGTCAGTTCTCAGCAGGCCACTGAGCTTCCAGCACCTCCATCCTTGGATGTGCAGCAGGCTTGGGTCTCACTGAGCTGCCCGTGGGGTTGGAGAATTGGAATTCTCTCAAGAAGAATTGTTTGGGGGAGAGGGAACGTGTGAAAGTAGTCAGTCATGGAGGGAGGTGTCCTGCAGAGCTTGCCTATGGATCTTCTCCAAATCCAGCACACGGGATCTGCAAAAGGAGATGGACAGGGTGGCAGAGTCTGGGAAATGAGTCTTTTCAGGCTCATCAAACACCAAGTCAGGGAGGGAGAAGGAAAAAGAAAAATCCCACTAATGGTGCTCCTGTTCCTGCCTGAGCACTGGGCTGGTCCTGAGCCCACTCCAGGGCTGGGCTGGGAAGCAGGAGAGGACTGGGACACCCAGACAAAGGCAGGAAGGGCTGTTTGCTCCCAGCAGTGTCAGGGGATGTTGCTGAGACCACTTCTTTGTGAGCACCAAAGTTCAAACAGCCCAGATAAAAGGGTTTGTTATTGACTGCAGGAGCCCTCCAGGAACATTCTGTGAGTCCAGGGAAAACCTGGGAAGGGATCAGACCTCATTCCCTAAAGGTCACTATTGTTGTCTGCTGGACACATGGTCCTTTGGCCTCGTGTTGGCCCTTGGGTTCCTCACAACTGACCTTTTCTTTGTGCCACTGTGGCTGATTCATGGAATCATGGAATGGTTTGGGAAGGGACCTTAAGGCTCATCCAGTTCCAACTATCCCAGGTTGCTCCAACCTGGCCTTGGACGCTTCCAGGGATGGGGCAGCCACAGCTTCTGTGGGATTTCTCATCCCAGAGAATCCTCTGAGAATCCCAATGCTCTGTTGGGGCTGGGAAGCAGCCACTGAGGGTGGGGGTGACACGGGAACAGCTTCAAGGGTGGCTCATCTCAGTCGAGGCAAGGAGCTGATGAGGAATTGTGGATGGAACTAATAAAGGGATCCTCTGAGGCATATAAATTAATACAGTGAGAACCAGGGATGAGGAAATTGGATAAAGGGAGAATTGGTGGTGACAAACTTCCTCGCAGCGAAATAAACCCGACAAGGAAATTGTTCCCTTAATATTGAGGCAGTGGAAGTCCTGCCTGGAAGGTTGTTTGTTTTTTTTTAATTATTTTTAGAAGAGTTGTTAATATTTCACTTTTGGACAAAAGCCATGAAATAAAGGTGTCCCTTCAAAGTCACAAAAAAGTGCTTTGAGCATCCCCATAGACCCCACATCCCTCCAGCCTTCTGGAAACGTAACAAGTTACGAACCTTGTGGCCTCCAGAGCAAGCAACAGAATTAGCAGAGAAATGAGTGATGAAAATCAAAGGCTCAGAGCCTCCTGCACCCTGTGCCATGAGCAAATCCTCGCCATGTCGCAATATTCCTGTCCAAACCCTAAAAGCACAAACTACATGGTGGGAACACGAGTTGTGTACTCCACTTTGGATCAGTTTTCTGGCTGCTTTGGTCAACATCTCCAGGAGCCTGGATGTGGATTTCAGTGAGGTCATTTCTGCTCTCACTTGCCCAGGAAAAGCACAGGCTCCTCCATCTCCACGTGCAGCTCTTGGACTTGTGTAACCAAGGGCTGGGCACTCGGCCCTTTGGCTTCTGGGAGCTCACAAATCAGGTCTGGGCAGCTCAGGAATTCGGGAGGTTTTGTGGTGTCTGGAGGTGCTGCTGCATGTTGGATCTGGGAGCACAAAAGCCATCGGCTCAGTTAAAGCAAATGTCTGGAGGGGCCGTGTTCCCTGTGCCAGGAGAAGGGTGGGGATGGAGCTCCTGCCCTGGCTGTGGGGAATAAAGCCCTGCAAGGGCTGCTGGAGAATATGCAAAACACACCCGGGGCCTGTCAGGGCTGGAAAGAAGGTTGTGCTGGCTCAGGTTTCCAGCAGGCACAGCCAGCAGGGCAACTGCACGTGGCTGCTCAAACCACCAGCCCCTGGAACCTTCCCCCATCCGGGCCTGGGAAGGTTGGAGCAGCAGCGGTTGGAGAGCGGTTCCGAGGCATCATGGTGATCCAGGCATCCAAGGACATGCCCAGAGCTCGGCCTGGGATGTTCTGCACGGACTGACGAGGATGCCCAGGCTTGGCACAACACCCTGTGCCAGCCCTGGAACTGGGCTGTGAGTCCCTGGGATTTGGGCACTGCTGGAGGGGAGCTGGACCATGGAAAAAGCTGCTGCAGCTCCCGGGGGATGTGCTCTGGTGCCCACCCATGAGCCTGGGATTTACCCCCTTCCTGGGCAGGTCTGAAGTCAGCCAATCTCTAAGGGATATTCCAGGTGTCCTGTGGGAATTGCAGGGAATGAGGAGCTCCCTGCCCTGTCCACAGGCGTGTGCCAACATTGTGTTTGCATTTAGGGGAAGAAAAGGAATAATCCAGGCTGACAGAGTTGCTTGGAATAAGCTTTTCAAAGAGGCACTGGCTTCCCACAAGGTAAAGAGTTTAAGCTCTCACATGAGGGATCAGGTTGTGCAATTCCTGCAGGAATCAGCCCTGGCTGCAGCCAGTGTGGGCTCAGGGGAGAGCAGGATCCTGGGAAAGGTACAGGAAATCATGGCTTCAAAATTAAAATGCCAGTTCCTAGGAAAAAAAGTCATTTATAGCCACGAGAATCCCATTGTAGATCCCTCTGATTAATAATTAATTAACTTGCTGCTCAGGTGTTTCCTTTAGAAGGAATATTTGAGGATGGAAAAATCTTTTGGTCACTTATTTATAATTTTTTCCTTCCTGTATCTCTCACATTTCCTAGAATAATCAGCAACCCTAATTAGAAATCCTGCAAGATTCAAACCTCTCTCTCTTTATTTTCCACACTTAATTAAAATCAATAAGTGAAAAGACAGAAAACTCAAGCAAAATTAGTGTCTTTTTGCCAGTACCCCACAGAATTTCTGAGCAGGTGCTCTCAGGGCTGAGCAAAGGTTAAACAACCTTTGTCTGTTTTATTCATTAAACCCAATTTGAGAGACCCTCCTGCCCCCAAGTCAAACAAAGATAAACCCAAAAAATCCTGTAAAATATTCCTTTGGGGATTTTCTCCTTGCTGTGTGGGCCAAATACCAAGGGGATTTTTATTTTCCCCTTGCCCTGCAGACAGAAAAATAAGGCTGAAAAAGCACTTTTGTACCCTCCTAATCCTGGCCAGGGCTTGCAGCATCCACAGGCACTGACGCAAGATCCTGCCCAGGGCTGTTGCATCAGGAGAAAAGAGCAGGAACCAGTTGGCTCTGCCCTGGTTTCCCCCCAGAATTGCAGACTCTGCTTCCTTCCTCACAGGAGGCCCCTTTGGGTTTTGTTTTTTTGGAGGAAAGGGGTTTATATTTGATCCAGGCAGAGCTGTCCTGCTGCCTCGGGAATGGGAAGTTCTGCTGCACAACGAGATTCCTGCAGAAAATTTATGGCAACTCTTGGATTCAACCACCTGCCTGTTGTGGCCTGTTTTCCTCTGGGAAAAAAAGGCTCCAGCCTGGAGCCTCTGGATGCTGAAGGCAGCTCTGTTGGGTCATGCAGGGGATTGAGCAGGGAAGGATGCTTTTATTTGATTTTTCCTCGTCCTTATTAAATGAATTCCAGCCTTTCTGTGGAGGGGCACGCCCTGCTTTGTGTGCCAGGATCGACCTGCTCCATCCTCACTCCCCAAATCCTGCCAGGATGGGCAGCTGCAACTGGAAACCCTCAGAGATGGGGGGAATTCCTCACCCATCCACCTCTGGGAACAGAACACGGAGGTGGATGGACAAAATGAATCTCAAGGCAGGTTGACTCCAGCCAGATGTGACAGAAAGGGATTGGGGAGAGATGGAGAATTGGGGATAAAGAGGAAAACTGATGTGGAATGAAAAAGGAATCTTGATCCTGCACAGATCAAAGAGCACAAGGCAGGAGGTTCCCTGCTGGGCGTGTGGTCACTGGTGGGGCAGGTGGAGGAGCTGGAAATCCTTCCCTGGACACAACAGGAAGGACTGAGCCACCATCTTTGGATTGCAGCACCTTGGGAAGTGGAGGGCTCTGGATAAATGCCAGCCCACACTCCCTGCACTGCCTGGGGGACATTGCCCACGTTTCCAAGCTGGAGTTACCACCTGGAGCTGAAGGATTTGGTGAGGCCTGTCCTCAACAACCACCGGCTCCTTCCAGCCCCTCTGGCCTCCAGGAGCAGGGGAGAAAGGGGAGAGATTTGGGAGGGATTTGGGAGGAATGAGCCCAGCACCAGCCCCTGCCTGCCTCCCACTGAGCCCTTCTCCAGGCGAGTCTGTGCCTGGGCAGAGCTGCAGCCTCTCCTCGCAGCTGCACCGATGAACGGATGTTTGATACCCATCAGTTCCCACTGATAACACCTGTCCCACAGCTCTGGCACCTTCCTGGCAGGATGTGGCCGCTCTCTGAGGGATGTCCCATGACAGTGGTGACACACAGAAGGACTCTGTGCCCTGTGTGGCCTGTGCAGCTTCTTTATTTCGTGGTGTTTTGAAATATCCAAACTCTTTTTCATGGACAGGGGAGCAGAGGGGAATGGGCAGCTGGGAATTGCACAAATCCAGCCCCCGTGTCCTCCTCTTCCACGTCCTGGTCTCTCCCTCTGCACCTGGAGAACAGGGAAAAGCAATTTTATTAAATCCAGGAGCTGGACTTTGATGGTCCTTGTGGGCCCCTTCCAACCATTCTGTGATTCTAAATCAGAGTTTGTGTGGGAATATCACCCACTGCTCCCACTGGAAAGAAGGAACAGCTCCTCAGGGACATCCTGCAGCCCACCCTCTCCCTGAAATGTGACAGTTTATCCTGGGACAGTTTATCCTGTGGGAAGCGTGGAGCTGTCCCGAGTGCCAAGAGCCTCCATGGAAACCCCGTTTATACTCCCGAGCAATGCCAGCCAGCCCTGCACAGCAGGCAGCAGAGTAAATATTGGTTTTCAAGTGGGACCCAATTCCCACCTGCTTCATCAGCAGGAGGGATCATGTGTGTCCTGTCAGGGCGTTCACATGGTCACAACCAAAGCAGCAGAAAAAACCCCCACTGTGACACGTCACTGACATCTGGGGGTTGCCTTCCTGGGTGACTTTTCTGGTGACAGAAATGAGATCACAGGCCAGGAAACCAAGGTGGTTATTTTCAGAGAGGACAGTTCTTGTCACAGGGACAGAAAGGCTGCTCACAGATGTTATTTTCACTGGGGTTCTGGGTTAAAATGATGCCTTTTCTTTGAAATGAGTCAGTGATAGACAGATATGGGAACTCACCCATTACATCACGTCTGTAAAACACCCCGAAACGTGTTCAGAAGTGGATGTGATGTCTTTTAAAAAATAAATTGCACTAATTGGAGTATGAACCCAGCCAGCCAGTCGTGCAGGGGCACAGTGCTGTGAGGAGGCGCTGGGCTCTGTAGATGACACCCAGGGCTCTCATGGAAGGAAAAGATAAGTTTTATTCACATTTCATGGTCCCTAAATTGCCAACTATCCCCACTGCATTAACCTTGAGGAGAACATTCCTGCTCAAGAGAGTGGTGAACACACCCAGTTGTACCTTTTTAAGCCCTTGAGAATGAACAAATATTTTCTTTCCTTTTGCAAAACCACAAGGAATCTTGCCAGGGTCATCATCTCCTGAGGGCAAATGTTCAGCAAAGATAAGGGATGTAAGGAGAGATCTTTGCTGAGGGGCTTGGGGGAACCAGCCTGAACTGGAGCAGGACACACCAGAGCCTCCCCAGTGCCCTGCTCTGGCTGGTGAAGCCCTGTCAAACGTCTGGACAGCAGCAGGAAGGGCTGGGAGCTGATAACCTGATCCCAAAGGCTGTCCCAGCCCTGCTGGGAAAAGCAGTGCCAGTCAGTTGTGGCAAAACCTACTCCCCTACCAGGGGCTCAGGGGCTTTGGGGGGATCCAAGCAGAATTAATTTCATCCATGTCACTGTTATCAGGGCTCAGGCAGGTAAAAATCAAACCCTGAGGGTCAGTCCTTGTCCTTCACCTCCCCAGCTGTAAAATCTGGGCATGGGAGAACATGAGAAACGATCCACATCCACTCATTTCCCCAAGGCAGATCAAACCCACCCATCCTTGTTGGACATCATGGGCTTGATACGGCTTTGGGAATTCCACAGCCACCCCACTCAGCCTCTTCTCAGTTCTCACTCTCCTGGCACTCTAATATTTTCTCTAATATTTAAATTAAACCTTTTCCTGGTCATACACGAGGCAGCCTCCTGTCCCTGCCTGCCCTGAGGTGGCTCCCCCCTCCAACACAGGGCAGGGAGCCCAGGTGGATGTGCTCCCTTGGGAACTGACCGAGGAAAACTGGTGCTGCAGAGCACGTGAATGAGGGTATTGTGTGTGTCCTCCTCGTATCGTGGCAACAAAAGCCAGAGAGAATTCAAACCCTGCTCTGCCACAGCCTGGTTTTATCTGACTGGCAATATCAGCTGCCCCAGCACTTCCTTCCTCATTCAAGAGAAAAACGTTCCGAGCTCCTGTGAGGGTCTGGGCTGGGAACAGAGTGTAACTGGGGTTTTAAAGTGAATTTGTATCTGCTTCCTGAGGGCAAACAGGCCTGACAAGTGTGGCCAGTCCTCTCAGCCCCCACAGCACGTGCTGTCCTGTTTGGATGGTGTATCCCGATAAAACTGGGCGCTGTGCAGGCACCCCATGGCACAGGGACTCGTCCTTCACCAAACCCACGGGATCCATAGCACGTTTCCACTGGATCCACCTTCCCTGTCACCTAATTCCAGCGGATTTATGAAGGAGCGAAGCAGTGAACTGAAACACGGAGGATTTCCCCATGTGACAGCCTTGTGCTGCTTCCCTCCTCAGCTCCTGGAGCCTCGGGAGCCGCATCCCGGTACCCGGAGCTGTGTTCCCGCGCAGATGATGCAATTCCTCAGCAGTTGTTGCAGCATGGAGAGGGCCCTGGCTGCACTGGAGCTGACATCTGCTGGGGCTCCACAGCCACTGCAGCCTTACTCCATCTCAGGCCGGGTTGCATCAGACTCACCCTTTGAATATTGGGGAGGAAAAAACGTTCCCGTGCATCCTGGCGGGGGAGTTGAAGGTATTTTTGGTGCTTTGCCCTTATGAGCAATGTGAACCTTTATTGCGTGGGACTCGCAGCTCATTTCTCGCCCCAGACTTTCCAGGGTTTCCTTTTACTCATTTCAGTTCTGTCAGGTTCACTCGATTATTTGGGCTTTTCTTAAGAAATGACAAAATGGGGTTTAGAGATACCCGGGGTGCTGTGAATGGGGCTGAGCCCAAAATTATCCCCCTGGACCTACAAAAACCTGACCCCAGGGTGAGGACAGCCAGGGACCTGAGCAATGACATTCCTTTTAAGTCACCTTGGTACATAAATGAGCAGAAAAATATCAAAACTTGTCCATCAATAAATTGGGAATAGAGCAAAACAAGCCTCTTGACAGGTATAAAGAAAAGCAGTTTCAGCTGGTATCAACTGGGCTCTCCCCCTGATATGATGAACCTACTTGCACAGGGGAGATTAAGCATCTCTAAAGAAGCTTATGTAGCCTAATTAATGGTTCATCAGCCTAATTAATGAAGATCCAGGACAGACATAAGGCCAGTGTGAGATCCCTGCTTTCTCATCACCATTCTGGGAGCTGGATGTGACTGGAGCAGATTGAAGAGGGTCAGTGTCCCAGGGGATGTGAGAGAGCATTCTAATCCATCAGGAGCAGCTTCAGTGCTGGGCTGGAAAATGCTGTCATGGCTCAGGGACACCACTTGTAACACCCCATCAAAGCCCCTGGTTGATAAAGGACAAGCAAAGGAAGGCAGTGACACATGCAGAGGAAGGAATTTGGCTGTTCCACAAGGAAGTTTGACTGGAACAGCATGAGAACAGCCAGCCTCGTCCTGCTGTGCTCACCCATGTGCTGGTATCCAGTTACCAAAACCTTTGTGCGAGGAGAATTTCCGGGTTCTGGTGCTTTTGAGGGTGGTGACAAATTTTGTGAAACAGCGGGATCAGATCTCGCTCACGGGGCAGCTGCTCGTGGTGAGCAGCTGAAATAATCCAGCAATTCTGTGCTGCTCTGGCAGGGAAGGTGTGTGCTCCATGCAGGATCCCTCGGTTCAGCTGTTTTCCACAAATCACAAACTCCACATTTCTCCCAGTTAAAACCAGAGCTCAGGGAAGGGGGGGAGACACAGACTCCGCTCTGGCTCCGCGGTGGACACGTTCTTACTTATTTCCTCCAGTTTTCTTTCCAAAAGCACAGAAACCCCAATGAAATCCCACCGGGATGGCAGGAGTGAAGGCTTTCGCAGATTCCCCGGGAATTTACGGCCTCAAGTCCGGCAATTTGCTGAGGGATTTAGACGGATGTCCCTCGGGATGTGGAGCTGAACACAGTCACACTTTGTACTTCCCTCCAGGGAACCCGCTGCCTTCCTCGGCTTCCTCCGCTTCCAAGATATTAAAGCACCGATTCCCAAAGAGCAAATCCAGGAAGCCAATTGAATGGCTGTGAGATCTTATCAGCTCCTGCTTATAAAAGAGCCTTGAGTGGAGCACGGGACTGGTGCTGCCTGTCTGCTCCCAGTCCACTTCCAGCAAGGGCTGAGGGGCCTCTGCTGGACTGGGAGAACGGGCAGGATAAAACCTCAGAATTCCCAAAGTCAGCCTTGGTTATGGACATGCCCTTGACCCTCGGTTGTATTTGCCCTCAGGGATGAACGACTCTGGCTGTCACCAGAGCCTGGAGGGCACATTTTGGGTGGTTTTCTCCCAGTCTGACACATGTGAAGGAGCAAAAGTGCAGCCTGAGCCCGGAGGAGACCTGAGAGTTGTTTTGACTCATTACATGAAGATTTCCTGCAGGAAAGCAGCTCCCAGGGAATGAGCAACAGGACCAGAGGAAACAGGCTCAAGTTGCAGCAGGGGAGGTTTAGGTTGGATATTAGGAACGTTTTTGTCACGGAAAGGGTTGGAAAACAGGCTGCCAGGGCAGTGGTGGAGTCCCCAACCCTGGTATTGCTCAGAAAACATGTGGACGTGGCACCCAGGGCCATGGTTAGTGGGGAACATGGTGGTGCTGCTGGGCTGATGATCTTAAAGACCTTTTCCAGCCTTAACAATTCCATGATTCTCTGAGTTATTCGCCACACAGCAGTTAAGGAAAACCATTTTTCCTAGGCATCCTGACGTGTCCCAGGGCACACAGGGCACTGGGAGCCCTGGGTGTGCTGATGCAGTCCAGCGACCTGGTGTTCCCAAGTGTTCCACTGGAATGACTTTGTGTTCCCTTGTAGTGCTCTCCTCTCCACCAAAATCCCAAATCCCAAATCCCGCCACCACAGTTTGACTGCCCATCCCTGGAAGTGCTCAAGGCCACACTGGATGAAGCTTGGAGCAACCCGGTCTTGTGGAAGGTGTCCCATGGCAGGGGGTGGAACGAGATGAGCTTTAAGGTCTTTTCCAACCCAAACCATCCCATGATTGTGTGATTCCCTGTGAGCAGCCCCACAGATCCCTCTGTTTGCAGGGTTTATCTTTATCCTCATCTTTCTATACAGAGCCAGAATAGTCCAACACCAGCAATTCCAGCCATTGCAGGGCATTTTTGGTTGATTTAGTTCCTGTGCTGTCAGCATGTCCTCCCGCCTAATCTGAGGCATTAATTCCTTCCTTGCTACTGGCTTCGGAAAGCATTAACAAGGGAAAAATAAATCAAGTGTTAGAGCACAAAGGAGACTTGTGGGAAAAAGCTTTTGAGCCTTTTCTGAGGCTTTCATGCCTGTTATTCTTTACTTTGCTGATACAGCTGGATTTCCCATCCTGTTGAACGAGCATACTCCAGACTGTAAAAAAAAATAAAAATAAAACAAAGTAAAACCACGTGCTCTTTGTATAGGTCAGAGCTGGAGAAGGGGCTGCCAGATACAACAGCCCAGGACAACTTCAGAGCAGAATGAAATGTGCAGACACAGGCAAAGCCCAGCTTATGCCACGTTCCAAACAAAGCGGGAACAAAACCTGGGACAGAAGAGAGACGGGAGTGTGGGGACATCCGTGCCTGGGAATGTGTGTGTGGGCCCAACCTCGGAGCAGATGTTTGGGTGAGGGTGGGAGTCCATCCGTGCACGGCGTGTGGGAACGTGGAGTGGCCTTTCCCTGTGAGAAGGGCTCACCTAAGTCAGTTTTGGAGCCTTAAGTTCGTGTTTTAGGGCACATTGGTGCTCTCAGGGCTCTGGTGTCATCCATACACTCACGGTGTCCATCAGATCCCTTTGAGGGATCATCTCTCAGGTCACCAGCATGGATTTCTCACCCTGGTGGAGCAGGGATATATTTATCCCTGAGAAGTTCAGGCCCTGTTTCACGCTTGTATCATGCTTTGCATTTTCAAAGGGCAGTGCAAGGCTTTTGTTGTCCTTCCATCCTCTTTCTTCACATCAACCCTGAGAAACCAGACTACAGAGTTCAAGGGAGCAGAGCACTCACCCCAAGAACGTTCTGCCCTACGCAGTTCCCCCTGAACATCTGAAACTACACCCAGAAAAACACAAAATAAAAGCTGGAGAATGCAATTTGAGCTGGGAGGATCTCTGAGCATCCACTTATGGAAAGAACCACGAATTATGAAGGACCAAAAAGGAGGCAGAGTGTGCAGGAGGTGAAGGACCTCTTGCTCCCTCATTAAACTGATGTTTGGTGAAGACTTTGAGGGTTAATTTCAGCTTTTTCATTTAAAATTCCCCCTAACAAGTGTCGGAAATCTGGACCTGGAGGAATCAGTGACCTACAGATGTCAGGAGGGGGACGTGTTCTCACACACTGGTGTCTATTTGATGTCGAAGGCCAAGAAGCAGCAGGGAGACTTCCCTGTGTGTACTTCCAAGGAACTCAGAGCTCCCACATCTTCTGTTGGCTGAGAAATTGCCCCGTTCACTTGACCCGGTCTCAGTAGTTCCTGCACATAAACATTGACACGCTGCAGCTTCAGTTGTAACCGCAATGTTTTGGGAACAATCAGAAAAAACAAAGCCCTGGTCGGGACGTTCCTTGTCCGCAACCTCAAAATAACTTTCCCAGCTCTTCCCTTTGTTCTTCAGGGCTGTGTTTCCAAGGATTGAGGTTCGAGTGTAGGTGGATGGTGGAGGATAAGGATCCATCCTGCGATTCCACAGCACAAAGTGGAGGTTTGGGATAACTTGGCAGGTGTTGAGCTGTGCCTTAGTGGAATAACCTCCCTGGTTTGGGGCTAGGTGGTGGGTTGGAATAGTGAAAATCACCCTGCTTCCAGGAAATGTGGGGTTTTGTGGGAATTCAGTGAAAATTATAATGATTTTATACTTTCTGCTCCATGGGAAACAATCATGGAGGCAATTCTGATGCACAGTGGGATGAAACTCGCAGCTAAAGTATCTTTCAACTCTTACTTAGAGCACACACGCTGCTTAGGTGTTCGAAGGAGGCGTTTTCCCAGGAATTTTTCCCTGGGCTCAGCAGTCGTGTGAAACCAAATCATCGTTATTCCTTCCCCAGCATCAAGGGAAGAAGCAGCTGCCTGGCATCACCTCCCAGTGCCCGTCACTTCCTTTGGCTCTCCACACGGGAGACTGGCTGGGATAAACCCCGTTCCCAAAAGTTTGCAGCTGGAGATGAAAACTCTTGCACAGAGCCCCGGTCCCTGAGGAATTCTGCCTGTGGCTTATTTTGATTTCATTGCTGCACTGGGCCTCCATGAGGTGACAGGTTGGAAAAGAGCCGCAATGTTTAATCGCCTTTTCCATGTCGAAATTCCTCCTAATCAGAGAATGTTTAGTGTTGGAAGGGTCCTCTGGAGATCACCCTGGGCAAGGGTGCCCAGGCAGGGTCACCTGAGGGGACACAGGAGCACATCCAGGTGGGTTTGGAATGGCTCCAGACAAGGAGACTCCACACCCTCCCTCCCTGCGCAGCTGCCCCAGTGCTCTGCCCCCTCCATGGGAACAATTTCTTCCCTCATGTCAAGGTGAGACTTTTTGTGTTTTAGTTTATGGCCATGGCTCCCCATCCTGTCCCTGGGCACCACCGGAACGAGTCCAGCCCGACCCTCCCCTGGCTCAGCTTTGTCCCTCCGTGTCCTCCCAGCCCTTCCCCTGAGGGGGGGCCATTTTGTGTGAGGGGAGGGGGCCATTTTGTGGGCTCCACGTCCTCCTCGGGGCATGAGTGACTCGGACCGTGTCCGGCCCTTTCTGGGCCGTGTGCGGGTGGTGACAGACGGCGGTGTGGGGCTGCATTAAAACCCGGCTTTTTGGGGGGGATGGACAGGGGGGGGGGCTCAAGGCCGGGCCGAGGCAGGCGCTGCCCGCGGATCTCCCTCAGCGCGGGCGGCCGCCATGAGTCCGCCGGGCCGCCAGACGGCGCTGCCGCCCACCCACGAGGGGCTGTGAGGGAGCGGCTTATCCCGGGCCCATCCCGGGCTTATCCCGGGCCTATCCCGCTGTTGTTATCCCGGGCCCGTCCCGGCCCCGCCGCCATGGGGAAGAAGGGGAAGCGAGAGAAGAAAGGGAAAGGCGCCGAGAAGACGGCGGCGAAGATGGAGAAGAAGGTGTCCCGCAGAGCCAAGAAGGAGGAGGTGAGGGCGGCTGTGGGTGCCCGGGGGAAGGTTGAGGAGAGCCGGGATGGGGGGGTCAGGGGAAGCAGAGGAGCGAATCCAAAGGGATCTGGGCTGTGGATCGTGGACTGTGCTGAGCTGGAAGGGACACATCAGCACCATCGAGTTCAAATCCCGGCCCAGCGACCTTTCTTTCCCCGGTCAGAACGGGGGTTACCGGCACCATGCAAAGCTTAAAGAGGTGAGAAGTGGCACTGGCAGCAGGGAGAGCTCATTGCACGCTGCAGAGCAGAATTCCCAGATTTTTGGGAGTCTCTGTTTGGTCCAGGAAGGTGAACTGAAGGTGGTGATGAGCAGTGGGATTGTAGGAAAGCCCGTGGATCAGAAACCCCCTCCCTGTGCTGGAATCCTCCTCCTGTGCCGCAGTTTTTAATTGAGGGAAGTTGAAAGGGAATAAAGATGCCTGAGGCTGATATGGGTGTAAAAGAACTTCCAGTCCATTCGGGCAGTTATTTATGTTAAATCACGAGGAGGGTGGGTTCTGCGTTCATGTGGGGTGTCTCTGTGCATGTCAAGCCACTCATCTCTGCCCTTTTTTTTTCTTCCCCAGGAGGATCTCGAAGCCCTGATAGCAGAATTCCAGAGTTTAGATGCCAAAAAGACCCAAGTAATTGAGTCATCTTGCCCACCCCCCTCCCCCAGGTAAGGAAGAGAGTGTGTGAGGCTGACAGAGCAGTTGATGGTGCATTTAATAGCATTTATCTCCAAAAAGTTGTTTCGCGAGAGTGGAGAGCACACCTGATATCTGGAGTTAAAAACCACCTGGGTTACTGAATCCCTGATTAAAATCTTGTGGTGGGGGGGGCCCTTAAAAATCCTCGTTTAAACTATCCCATCAGCACAGAGGGGGCAAAACAGGATGACAGGGGAAAAATAGAAGTGGAGAGGAAGTTTTGGAGTTAGACTAGAAAACAGAAGGATGTGTCATGAGGTAAAAACCACTTTGTCAAATGGGGTGTGTGGCAAGGCAGTGACCAGTGACAGCAGCAGAATAATGACACAGAAAACTCGAGACAGTTCCGTGCCCTCATAAAACTCACTTCTGTTCTTGACACACCAGCATTAAAATTCAGGAGCTCACGTCAAAAGGGGAGTTAAATGAGGGTGTAACGTGCCAGCCTAAAATAGGAGAAGGTCTCAGACAGTGGCCGATTAATCTTGCTGGAAGTTTCTCAGGAGTTCATTTCTTTGGAGGAGTTTTTAGCCCTGGGGTGATGTCACAGCCGAGTCATTTGGCAGATGATGGAGGGACCTGTGTGGCTGGAGGGCAGAGGTGCTGCTGGCTGCAGAGTTCAGGAGAGTTTTGCAGGATTCTTGCCCATCTGAGTTTTCCACCCCTGTTGTTTTTTTTGCAGGCTGAACGGTTCCCTCTCCGCTCACCCCGAGAGAGACGAGTTGATCCTTTTTGGAGGTGAATATTTCAATGGCCAAAAAGTAACGTATACTTCCATTTTTTTAAACAAATTCTTTATTCTACCCCCTCCCCTGCCTTTTACTGTAATTTGCACGAGGCTCATTTGAAGGGAAATTCGAGGCAGGAGTCATAAAATATGTATTTGTCCCTGAATGGGAGCAAAATAGCCTTTTAATTCTGCCGTGGCTCTGTCTCATGCCTGGGCACTTGGCAGGAAGGAGACAGTGCTGGAACCCATTAAGGAGTCAGAGTGATTGTCTCAGCATCAATATTTCAGGCCCTCATAATTTCTCCAGCCTTAATTGTAGCCACGTCTGCCCCTCATTTGTGAGAACTCTTGAAGTATCTCTTCTCCTTCTCAAAACAAGGTACTCCTGCACCTTTGGAGGTGGGAGCGGGAGCGAATAATTGCATCCCGAATTTCTGCAGGTTGCAGGTGTTGGCCTGGAAAACTCCAGCCTGCCAGTGATGTGTGGCTGCCTCAGGATCCCCCAGTGATCTGATTCCTTCGCTGCCTGAACCTGCTCCTGGCCCTGGGGCTGAGCAGCTCTAAGCTGAGCATCTCTCCTGAGTCCTCACATCCCAAGGGGTTGGGGAGGAACATTCCAGCCCAGAGGGTCCCTCTGCAGCAGTGACTCTCCTGGTGTAGTGGAGGAGGTTGTTGTCCTCCTGCTGTGGCAGCTGAGGAGGTTGTGCTGTGCCATGTTCACCCCAGGGCTGAGTTTTTCCCTCCCTCTCTCTCGCAGACGTTCCTGTACAATGACCTGTACATTTACAACATCAGGAAGAACAGCTGGTCCAAGCTGGAGATCCCCAACCCACCTCCCCGGCGCTGTGCTCACCAGGTGAAGTTCTGGGTGCCAGAGCAGGGTTGGCATTGTTCCTACACGTGCCAGACATGGTTGGGAGCAGGTTTTGAACTTTTTCTCCTCCTGAGGGTTTTTGCTGTCTCTGTGTTCCCCTTGTCATGTGGTGTTATCCACTCTGCTCAGGGGGCTCTGCGAGCTTGTCCAAGGTCCTTGTGCTCTGAGCACTGGAAATGTTGAGTGTGGAATGAAGATTTGGGTTTGTCTTTGGCCCTCCCCAGTTGATGGATTATTTTAGATTACCCAGCAAGTTCCTGGGTAATCTAATCTACCCAGTAAGTGCTTGGTCCCTTCCCAAAGCTGCCCCACATGATAGGAATGTCCTTTCCCTACCCATGGCCAAAGCCCTTTAGAGCTCCCTGGTAAGATCCAACACCCCAGTTAGGCTCATAAACTCCCTCCTGAGTTCCAGTTCGCTCTTAGCTCTGTGTCCTTCGTTGAATTGAAAGATTCTGACTCGATTTTTCCGGCTGCTTTGTGTTGTTCAAGATAGAGCTGATTCCAGAGGCCCAATTCCTGCAGCCAGCAGGTGGCTGTCGAGCGGCTGAGTCCAAAGGGAGCGGATCAGGAGCTGCAGCTGGATTACACCAACAATAAAATGAGAAACCCATCCAAGCAGTCCTGCCTCAGCCTGATAATTAATTACACTTGCACAGGAGACAGATCAGCCTCATTAGCTGACTGGTTTGTTGTCTTCCTTGTGGCTTTATTTTTAATGCACATTCTGCATTAGCTCAGGGATAAACAGAGCTGAGGCTGGGGGTGTCATGTGCGTGTTTTGTTTGTCATCTCTGGTCTCTGACACGCGATGCTCTGAGTTGCATTGGCCTCACTGCAGCATTTCAGGGAGAAATTTAGGAAGGAATCCTCCCCTGGGAGGGTGGGCAGGCCCTGGCACAGGGTGCCCAGAGAAGCTGTGGCTGCCCCGGGATCCCTGGGAGTGTCCAAGGGCAGGTTGGAGCAGTGGGATAGTGGAAGGTGTCCCTGCCCATGGGACTCAAACCAGTCTGGGGTTTTAGGAACAGAGTGGAGCTGAGAGCAGCTATGGGTGAGTGTTGTCACTTATCCAGGGAAAAGTCTGATTATGTGATGAATTCCAAGCCAGCTCATGAAAATATAAATCCCCTCTTTTTGTTACTGTTGTCTCTGCTCCTGCCCCAGTCAGAGCAATAACAGTCTCCTCTCATCCAGGTGCTCCACATTTCCTTCTGTGCTCAGAGGTTGGGGGTTTTATTTGTTTTTAAACCGAGCTGTTGTGCAGCTGATACAGAACTGATGGAGCTCTCCTGTGTCTGCTTCCTGAATCCTTGTCTGATGCAGCTTTTCCTTCTCCTGGCAGGCAGCTGTGGTGCCCACGGCTGGAGGGCAGCTCTGGGTGTTTGGAGGGGAGTTTGCCTCTCCCAACGGGGAGCAGTTCTACCACTACAAGGATCTCTGGGTCCTGCATTTGGCTACCAAGACCTGGGAGCAGATCAAGTAAGTGCTGGGCCCTCTTGTCTGGGTTTTGCCAGGAGAGGTTGGATCAGGAGATCCTTGGAGTCCCTTCCAGTGATTCCTTGCTGGTCTCCTCCCAGCCATGGTGGGTGCCATGGCCAAATTCCAAACAGTTTTTGTTTTGTGCACTGCAAGGATCTCCCAGTGTTCCCGTGCCTTGGGAGGGCAGTTTGTGTCTCTCCACAGCTTTGCTCCTGATACCTGGCATTTGCTGCCTGGAGATTCCTCGGGATAAACAAGCCATTAATCCAGACCTGTCAAAGCAAAGAGGTGCCAAAAGCTCCAGTAGTTTTTGACAGGAGTGAAGGTGTAAATAACTTCTGTGGAACTGGCCTGAAGTCCACTCCTAATGTTTCCTTAACCTTTGGCCCCTCACTTGTGCTGCTCATGTTTCTATTTGCACGAGAGAAGAGGAGTCGTGGTGTGTCACCCAGTGGACTGAGAAGCAGGAGATGCGGCTTTGGTTCTGATTTTGGGATTGTCTTGACTGTGGGATTGCTCTGAGCAGTTCTGGGAGGGCTGGGGCTCTGTGCAGCACTGGGGAAAGCAGCAGCTCTTGGTCACCTGCTCATGTGCTGTGTGACCTGGTGAGCTCCTGGTGAGGGGCTCCATGTCCTTCCTGCAGGCAGGAAACCCTAAATCTGCCTGAGTTGACCACTCTTCACCCCATTCACAGTATAAATCCCTGGGGTGGGTGGGTGTCTCTTGCACAGTAACTGAGAGGGAGGTTTAGGATGAGCTGTGCAGACACGGATACTCTGCCTCTGCCTTGGCACTTTCCCCGAGGCCACGCAGTGAGTCATTGTCCTGTCTTACCTTTTTCCCTCTCCCTGCAAAATGGGAGCACTGATCCTGCCTGACAAGGGAGGATTTGGAGTTTTCATTTTACTATTGTTAGTGTAGCACTGAAGGGACTCTGGTGTGGAAGGTGCAGGGGGGGCAGAGAGAGCAAAAATCCCAAGGGGTCCAGAACAGGCTGGGTCGGGAGAGGGCGAGGGCTGGAGGTTGGGTTTTGGGGAGCCATCCAGGGTGTCCTGAGCATTCCCAAGCCCCAGGTGGACTAAAGCCAAGGGATTTTGTTGGGTTGGACTGTTGCAGCTGCTGAGGAGGGAACCAGCTGGGCAAGGTGAGTTCCCAAATCCCACCTTGGAGCCACCCAGAGCTGCCCCCAGGTATTGTCACGTGTCCCCGTGGCACAGTGGGAGGAGGCATTTGCAGCCTTTGGTGCTTCATTGTTTCCTAACACATAAAAGACAGACATTTTCTACGTGAGCATCCTAAATGACATGGGTGGAAGTGCCCTGCAGGGATGATCTCTCTCTCCCTGCCCGGTGCAGGATCTGCTCCATTGGAGCCTCCTGACATGTTTGGGTGCTCTCTGTCTTTCAGCCTTGCAGGAATTTCAGCAACACCCATTCCCTCATCCCAGGCTTGGAATCCAGCAAAGCACCTCGTGCCCGTCCTTGGGCAGAGCTTCAGGAGCTGCATTAATGAGCAGCTGGCACAGGAGCTGGGCAGGGATGGCTGGGCTCTAATGGTGACCTGGCTGAGCGTGAAAATCAACGTTCTGCTGCCTCTCTGCTTCTCCATCTGGCATCTTGAGCTCAGCCTGGGAAGGGGAAGAGCAAAGGGCAGAGATGAGAGTTGTACAAGGGAATTTTTCCCCCCTCTTTCCTTTAAAACTGTGATCACAACGCTCGCTGCCTTTCTCTCCCTTCAGCAGTTTGCTTGTATTCCTGCTGTTGTTTTTCCACAGAGGTTTCTCGTGGCTGCCCGAAGTCAGGCACTTGTTTATGGGATGGCTGGTGACGGTGGGGGTCAGCTTGGGGGAGGGAACACATCTGGGAACACCAAATGGAAGGGACTGATTGTGTGGGTTTGGTGAGGAGCCATCCCTGGTACAACCAGGTGTCACATACAGGGCCAAGCAATAATTCTGTAATGTTGTTACCTAAATAAGTACCAGGTTGGGGTGCAGACTGGTATTGAATAAACTCAGCTGGGTTTAGATGTCATTTCACTGCAAATAATGGAGTAACAGCATTAATTATTCATGAAGAAACGTCTGGACAGCAGAGACACTTCCCGTCCCTGCTGACATGGGAAGTGTCACGTGGGCCTGTTCCAGGTGGGATTCATGGATTGCTTTGCTGGATCCAACAGCCAAGATGACCGTGCTGGGTTCTGAATTCCCACTTCCAGGAAATCTACTTATTCCAGCCCCACAGTTTAGATGTCAGAGAATGATTCAGTCCCTGCCACAGACCATCGTGGAGCCGGGAGAGGCTTGACTGTAACACCCTTTAGAAGGGGGAGCCTTGGCCGAGTGTGAATAACCCCCCTGTGCTGTGTCTGCTGGGGAGCGCAGCTCCATTTTCTCCCAGCACACAGCACAGTGGTGCCAGGCTGCTTGACAGAGTTCAAAGTTGCTAAATTTAGCAAGATGCAGCCGTGTTTCCTCGAATTTTGCCTGCACGAAGGTGATCCGAACACAACAAATCCCAGCCCTTCAGAAGCAGTGCCAGCGACTGACTTTGACTTAGTGGAGCCACCTTATCTGTGTGTGAAACACGAGGTTTCCTCAGTCCATGAACTGGTTGTTCCTCTGCCTCAGAGCAGCAATATTTTAACCTAATTGCCTCGTTCCTTCCTAGAGAGAACAGCCTCACTCAGCTCTGGGTGGCCCAGGAAGAGGGAGCCTCGTGCCTTGGGAACTGCCAGATCCCTCCTCTGGGGTTCTTTGGCTTCTGAGCCCTTGGAGCTCCCTTCCCTTTAATTGTGGGGTGTTAATCCTGCTGCAGTTCTGGGGGGATGTGGTGCTGTAGATATCCCAGGGGAGCGTGGATCTAAGGGTGTTTGTGGGGAGAAGTGGAGCAGCCCCTGCAGAGCAGGAGGACTCCCAGCACAGCTTGGTGGCTCATTGATGCCCCTTCTTGCTCTGGGCTCTCACCACAAAAACCAGGCCCTGCCACACCACGGAAAAGGTTCTTAAAGGGTATTTTGGTGTAAATCAGGTAGAGTTTCAACCCAGAAACGCCCCTTGTGGGCTTGTCCTTTGGGAGATCAGTATCAACTGTTGCCTGACTTCCCAAGGGATTTGATGTGAGGGTTTTGTGCCTGGTGACAGTTGTGTGTCCCCTTCTGTCCCTCCTGCCTGAGTGTGCAAACCCTGGGACACGATCTGGGTGTCACTGAGCCCAACCCAAGTGTGAGCTGGAAAACTGAGCACCAGTCCTGAGCTGCAGGAGGATTAAAGGGCTCTGCCCTGGAGTGCCCCTTTGGGATGTTCTCTGCATCATCTCTTCTAGTATTGAACATTTCCAGGAGGCACCTGGGCATGCCCTGGATGACGGAAGGAATGAGAACTCCTGGAATTCCTGAATCTGGAGGCTGAATTCAGACCTAGTGTGTCACTGTAAGTCCCAGAGTAACTCCACAAGCAAATGGAGCAGTTCTGATCAGATTCCTGCTCTCCATGTGCAGAGCCGGTCCTTCCCCAGACTTTTAATCACTTTAAAAAACCAACCTGGAGGATTTACAGCTCCCTCCCACACGTCTGCTTTCCAGTGTCAACCCCATGAAGCAGAGCATTAATCATAAAAACCATTCCCAAAGTGCTCGTTGGGGACCATGAGCAATGACACAGGTAAAATGGGATGGTTTCCTTTTGGGAATCAACTCTTGGAACTTGCAGGAAGGTCCTTCTGGAGTTGCCCTGAGGTTCTGCCTCACTCTGCCATTTGTGATTTGGAATTAATTGTACCTTGGTGGCAACTTGTTTATTAAAACACATCAACGAGTAAAACTGGGTTGCTCAAAATTGATTTTTAGCTTGGAGGAAACCTGGCTGAGAAATCAGGCACAAGATACTCCCCGAGAACAGGATTTTATTGTTCATGTTGGGTATTAATTTGTTCTCTCCTTAAAAAATAAAACATTTCAAGAGGTGCCATCCTTTGGAATAATGTGGGAGCTTTGTAACAGCAAGAGAAAATAATGATTTCAGACCTTGCTGAAATTAATAGTGGAGGTGCTGTGGTACTTCAGAACCCAGTCAATGCCTGGAAACCCCAGTTCTCAGTTAGAACAAAGAGTGCAAGCAATCAATATTAATTCACCCTTCCCCAAACGCTGCTGCTCTGCCTGGAGTTCCTCATTATGGCTGGGCTGAGGTTGTCATTTCCCCTGGTGTATAAGGACCCTCATTTGCTCTCTCCCCAGAAATCCATCACCACAATTCCCAGCTCCCTGCTGCCACTTCGAGTGTGGCGGGAGGGGTTTTGGGGGTTTTTGCTGCTGTTTGCAAGTGACTTGTTTAGGCCCTGATGCTGCAATCATTTCACACACGTTGGTGCTGCCCCTCGGGAGGCTCCTGAGGGAGTGAAAATGGGCTGGATCCATCCACGGGGGCAGAGAACACACACAGCAAACCCTTCTTTTCCTGCTGGTTGGCTTTGCTCTGAAAGCTCTTGAAGGTGTTTTTGTTCTCTGTCCTGTGTGGCTCAGGCTGAGGGGGAAACATGGGGGGAGGTGAGTCCTTGTCCCTCTCAGGGATGGCGTGTCCAGCTGTCCAGGAGCCTGTTGGGTGGGACAGATGGGATGTGGCTGGAAATGGAAGCAGCACCTTTCACTGGGAGGTCGGGAAGGCTGGGAAGAGCAGAACTGTGATGTGTAGCTGCTTTTCAGTGATCACAGGATGAGTCACAGAATCACGGAATGGTTTGGGATGGAAGGACCTTAAGGATCATCTCATCCCACCCTCTGTGGAAGGCAGGGACACCTCCCACTGGTCCCAGGCTGCTCCAGCCTGGCCTTGGACACTCCCAGGGATCCAGGGGCAGCCACAGCTTCTCTGGGCACCCTGTGCCAGGGCCTGCCCACCCTTCCCAATATCCCACCTAAACCTACTCTCCTTCACAGACAACAACGATGCCTCGTTTGCTACAATGCCTTTGTTCCCAGTGCAGGTGGATGGGTGAAGATGTTGTGGGAACGTGACTTCCTAAGGCACAGAAGGATGTCAGAGCCAGGCTCTGGCTCTTGGTGCTTGGGGAAAAAAAAAAACCATCTCTGTTTGGAGTGTCTTTCTTGCAATTGTGCAAGTTAACTGCTGTTCATTAAACCCTCCAGAAAAATGAGCTCCTGACTCATAGCAGAGCAGGCTTGGAGACTTCAGGTGCTGTTAGGGACTAGGTGGCTTCTCCAGGAATGGAATTATTCCTGCAAAATGCTGCAAATCCCAAGAGTTCCTGGAAGAGCACGTTGTTCTGGAGAAAAGCAAGACAGGAGAAACTCAGCTCAACCAGCTCAGCTGCCAGTGGCCTCAGTAAAACTGGACTGATGGGATTTCTTTGTGTTTCAGGGCCCCAGGAGGCCCCTCTGGGCGAAGTGGCCATCGGATGGTTGCTTGCAAAAGGCAGCTGATCATCTTTGGGGGTTTCCATGAGAGTGCAAGGTGGGTCTCTGGGATGGCTGGGGCTTGGATCCTCCCTGAAACAGGCACCACAATTCCACCAGCAGCAGGAATCTGGGTGTTGTAGGAGGGGTTATCCTCACCAGGATTGTTACTGACTGGAGCCTTATGTTAAAAAGACAAGTTGATTTAAAGTCTCATACCAAAGTAGCTCCCCATCCTTGTAGCTGAAGCTCAATGCAGCACTTTCAGCCTCTGACTCTTGTCAGAGCCTTGTCTTCTAGAAACATCTTCTCCAGGAGGCTCTCACATGTTCCACGAGCTGCCAGCTCTGTCGTGGGGGGTCCTTTCCCCTTGGCCTGAGTGGTGACCATTCCTTTGCTCTCCCCAGGGATTACATCTATTACAACGACGTGTTTGCCTTCCACCTGGACTCCTTCACCTGGAGCAGGCTGGCACCAGCAGGGATCGGGCCCTCCCCGAGGTCTGGCTGTCAGATGACTGCCAGTCCTGAGGGCAACGTCATCATCTACGGGGGCTACTCCAAACAGGTGAGTCAGGCTCTTCATCCACAGCCTGGCAACCCCCCCAAAAAAGGCACCTTGGCTTCTAGTCGTGCAGCTCTGTGCTGGCTGAGGGGCTGGTCTTGGTTAAAAGGAGCTTTGTGTTTTAAATTTGGACACAGTAGGGGTGTCCTGTTGCTGGAGGAGGGTTGTGACATGGGAAGGAATCCACAGAGAGAGGTGGGGACAAGCACCTGGGAGAAACGACAAATTTTGGCTGCAGTGGTGGTTGCTGCCAACTCCAAGCGTTCCCAGCTTGTCCCTGTTCATGTCCCAGCACTGGCAGGTTGAAAGCAGGAGACTCATGTTGTGTCCCCTCAGTGGGAGCAGCACTAGTCAGCCATCCCAAAAAGCCAGAGGAAGCTTTTGATGAGCCCCAGGCTCCTCTCCCTGTTAATGCTGGGAATTCACAGCACGTGCCCTCGCTGCCCAGGGATCCCTGTGTTGGTGCTGGGCAGCAGCAAGGGAGTATTTGATGGAGCAAAAGGCTCCTGCCAAAGCTTTTCACGTTGTGAGAGCAGACAGATCCCTGCATCCCCCTGCTCCGAGGGGAGGCAGCACTTCCAGCAGTGCAGGGCTGGGGGAGGAGGACACCTTGTTCTTCTGAGGGGAATAAATACAAAGGAGGGAAGCAGGGAAAGGGGAGAGAAGGAGTCTGGCTGTGTATTTAGAAGCATCTGTGCCTTCCCAGAGCCTGTGCTTTGGGCTCTGGCCCAGCAGATGTGCTGATGTAGGAACAACACAGGGGTATTTCCTACCTGGAAGGGCTTTGTCCTCTTCCTTTGTCCTGTTTCCTCCCTCTGGAGGGTGGAAGGGAGTGTGATCCTCCATGCCCTGCCAGGTCTGGGTCTCTCCTGGGTTTCAAGTGCACACTGAGCCCCATGGGGGTATAAAAGCTGAGGTGTGTCTGCAGCTGGTCCTGTCCCACTGCTCTGGGTTGTTTGGGGCTAATAAAAATGAAGGAGAAGGACTTGGGGGGTGAAAATCTGCCCTCAGCCTTCTGCAGGGCACTGGGCAAGAGGGGGAGAACAGCTTTTGGGTCAGACAGCCACTCCTGGTAGGATCTGCTTCCATGGAATGCAGGGAGCTCAGTGGCTTCTCCGATGAGCCATTCCAGACTCTGCTTTCACAGCACAAAGTCACCAAAGCACTGGGCAGAATTTCCTCTACAGCTTTCCTGGGCTGCAAAGGCAACAAACCTTTAGCATGAAAAACTGAAACTCAGCAGGACGGAGCCCCTCCAGGAGAGACACGACTTCCTTAATGTGTGGCTATTTAATTCTGGGTGTATCTTTGCTCACATTGTGGAGCTGAGTGAGGAATGCTTGGGGAGCTCCTGGAAGAAATCCAAGGTAGACATGGAAGAAACAATATTTAATTGGAGCTGGGCAGGTGCAGGACCTATTCCTTGTCTCCAGGAAGGAGGCAGTGCCAGCCACTGGAGTTTGGTGACCAGGTGGTGACAGCCTGGGTGAAAAAGGAGCTTTACCACCCTGGCTGTGACTAACCTGAGGTGCTGGTCCCTGATGTTTTGAGCTGCAGGATTCTCAGCACGAGGGTTCCTGTTCCATCTGCAGCCTGGAGATGAGAAAGGCCATTCCTGCCACCTCCTGCAGAAGGGGATGTTGTGGGTGTTGTCAGCTCTGCCTGGCAGGGACCTCACAGCCCCACAGGGGGCTCAGACGTGCTCTGCCGTTGTCTCCAAGATGTCCTCTGCCATTCCCCGTGCTGGGGATGGGGTTTGCTGCAGCAGAGCTGCATTTTTGGCAGTGGGAAGCAGCGAGCCCTCTCCATTGCTAGGCAACGGGAGCACAGCCAGCCTGACTGGCACCGAGGGGCTGGAGCTGCCACTGCTCCACCTGCCAGGTGCAGCCTCCAGCCCAGGGCTCTGCAGGGCTCTGGGGTGCCAGAGATCAGCAGCTTGTGGGAATTTGGGTGTTGTTTTGGGGGTTTTTTTTAGTGGCAATCATTGCAAAGGAGGTTCCTTGTGGCAGGGCTGAGGTTGCAAGGTGTGGTGGGACTGGTTCCCTCTGTAGATGTGTCTGGAGATCCTGTTGGATATATTTTATCCCTGTTGATCTTGTATCAGGCATGTTCAGCACACGGAGAATCCTGACTCCACTTCTCCAGCTCTCCATGCCTCGGTTCCCTCGCTGTGTTTTCAGCTGGAGTTTTTAAATTCCTGCAAAGCTCTTGGAACTCCAGCTGTCCCTGTGTGTCCCAGCAGTGGGCTCTGGATATCCAGCTGCAATGCAAACCCCTGGAACTTCAAGGCAAGGAGGACAGTGGGGGAACAGGAGGCCCTTGATGCAGTTATTCCACACCTCCTGTAGGACACTGAACCTCTCCCAGGGGTTATTTCCCTTCCTGGCTGGCACAGGCAGAGCTGTGGTTCATCACAGGGTTTGAATCCCCCCCAAAAAACCCCCCATGGCCACCCGTGTGGCTTCTGCTTGTCCAATCCCAGTGTTTGCATTTCCAGCTGGATTTTTCCCTGAGCATCCTTGTGTTTCCCTTCCCCACAGAGAATTAAGAAGGATGTTGACAAGGGCACCCTGCACACGGACATGTTCCTGCTGAAGGCTGAAGGTGTGGGCAAGGAGGAAGGTGAGCCACTGTGGGCTGTGCTGGGAGGGCTGGGAATGCAAATCCTCTCCCCAAAACCCCAAGCCCTGAACACAATTCCCCTCCCAGTAAAACACAGCACAGCAGTTGATTTCAGTGTTTCTTCTTCCCAGGAGTAGCTGAGTGCATTCGTGTCCTGTGACTGTAGCTGAAAATGAAAAGGGGTTTGGGTGAAGGAAACAGCAGTTCCAGAGGGATGGGGGAGCAATTCTGTTCTCCCTGTGTGCTGGAGAAGGACGGTGGCCCGGCACACATGGAGGATTCTGAAGGGAAATGGGAGGTGGGTGCAGGGGTTGTGTCCCTTGTCACACTCTGTTTTCCAGCCTGGAAAGATGAGGCTGTGTCTGCTTTGCTGGGCAAAGCTTCCAGGGCAGCCAGAGGCTGGAAGGAGTCGTGCTTCCCGCTGCAGGTGAAACACTGGCAGAGCTCAGGAGAGAGGTTGGGATGTTCTGTTTGTCACACAGTCATTTCTAACTCACAGCATCACTCCTGGAGTACCCTGAGCTGGAGTGGAGGGTCTCCAGACTCCTTGCATAACTCCGAGGAGCCTCAGGAAAAACTACAAGAAAAGATATTTTAGGGCTTTTTTTTTTTTTTTTTTGCTTTGTATGTGGGAGGGAATTAAAACAACATCTCGAAATTCCAGTTTCTGGGACATTTTGATCACTGCTTGGCTGTTTCACCACAGAAAATCTTGGGAATTTCAGAATTTTCGTGGGGTGGGTTGGCCCTGGCTGGATGCCAGGGACCTTCCAAAGCTGCTGCATCCCTCCCTCCCTCCTCAGCTGGATAAGGGGGAGAGAACACAGCAAAGGGTTTGTGGGTTGGGATCGGGGCAGGGAGACAGCAGGAGACAGCACTCACACACTGCCCATGGGTCCCTTCCAGGGGGTGCAGTCCTTCAGGGACAGGCTTGTTGCTCGGTGTCTCTTGGAATATCCCACTTTCCTTAGGACAGAGAGTGTTTTGTCCTTGACTCAGCAAATGGAACAATTTTCTTTGAGCTGCATTTCTAAAAGGTTAAAATGGGGATCGATTCCTTCAACCCTTGGCTGTGTGGGAGTGAGGATTGAGGAGGAGGGTTGGTCACAGCCACTGTCTGCACTCCAGGGCCTCTTTGCATTGCGTCCTCCTTTTTTTGTTTTGTTTCTTGCTTGCTGAAATTGAGGTTCCTTTGGAAGCACAGGGCCTGGGCATGTGCTTCTCCCAGCCTGCATTTTAGGGATTTCAGTTCAGAAAGGATTGGAGCACAAGCAAAGGGATGGAGCACAAGCTGAGCCCTTATTTTAAGTGTGGCTGGGGCTCCTTAGCATGAACTGTGCTTATCCTGGGGGGAGAGAGAACTGATGGGGGGGGGGTTGGCTCCATGGAACAATTGAGGGACACTTGGATCTCCAAATCCCTCAGGATTGTGCTTTGCTGATGCTCCTCTTTGCTTTTCTCCCTCTGCAGACAGGTGGAGCTGGAGTCGGCTGAGCCCCTCGGGGGTGAAACCCCCTCCCAGGTCCGGCTTCTCGGTGGCTGTTGGTCCCGGGAGCCGCTCCCTCCTCTTTGGAGGGGTGCACGATGAGGAGGAGGAGGAGAGCATCGAGGGGGACTTCTTCAACGACATCTATTTCTATGACATGGGCAAAAACCGCTGGTTCCCTGCACAGCCAAAGGTCTGGGATCAGAGGGAATGGGATACACTCATTGATCAGAGGCCTCTTGGAGCTTCCACCAGAATGTAAATGATCATGGATATCATACAATGTGTCATAGGGACACCTCCCACTAGACCAGGGTGCCCAGGGATGGAACCGTGAGTTTTGTCTCTTTGTAGGAAGTAACTCAGGGGGTCAGAGAGACAATCTCCTTCCTCCAGGAGCTGGGCTGCATCTCCCTCCTGCTTGTTTAATGCAAAATGAAACAAAGCAGCTTGAAAACATCGTTGTGGTGTTTTACTGGAGGGTCTCTCCAGGTCAGATACGTGAGTCTGAGGTAGTTCAGTAAAAGCTGCTGTGAAAGGATCCTGTTGGGATCAAAAACCCTCCCCCTTTTCCCCAGTGCCGGTGAGCCACCAGAAGAGATGAAACACATTAACCTTGGCTCCCAAGGATTTCAGGACTGGGGCCCTGAGCTCGGCTCAGCTCTTTGGTTGTGTTTGAACCGCTCTCACAGGGCAGGGAAGGTGCAAACGACCTGGTTGAACTCCTTCCCCTGCCTGCTCCTGCCTTTGTTCTCCAAGTGGGGAAGTCAATGTCATAATAACAGGCAAACATCCGCTCGGCTGTTTGCCTCTGCCTCCCCAAACCGACTGTTTTCCAGCCCTTCCATCCAACACTCCCAAGCCCTGCTAATGCACTGTAATTTAGCCCCCAGCAGCTGTGATTTCATGAAATGCTGGGTTCCTTTCCTGTGCCTCTGTGTGTGTTTGTGGCACCTGAGAGCAGAAGAGCTGTTAGAATGGAGTCCCAGGCCATGGAATCTCCAGGATTTTCACTGCTGGTAGAAGAAGCTCATGCTGTAGTGGGGCGAGGGGGGTCACACCTATCACTCGAGACTTAAAATTGTCATGAAAAATGACAGTTCTGTCCCTCCCAGCAGCACCTGCACGGCCTGTATGAACATGGCACTGTGTTCACACGCTGTGTCCCTTTGTTCCTGCTCACAGGGACCAAAGTCAGAGAAGAGGAAGCGAAGACGAGGCAAACAGGGAGAGGCAGAGGCTGCTGGGGAGGAGGACACAGAGCAGAGACCGGCCCAGGGCCCCCTGGAGATCGTCAAAGAGGTGGTGGCAGAAGATGGGACTGTCATGACCATCAAGCAGGTGATCTCTGGACCTGCAGAAGAGCAGGAGGGGTCTGAGGAGGAGGAGGAGGAGGAAGGAGGAGCCGTGGGCCAGCGAGTGGAGCCGTGCCCACGTTCCAATGCCATGGTGGCAGTGAAACACGGGACCCTCTACGTGTACGGGGGAATGTTCGAGGTGGGCGACAGGCAGTTCACCCTCAGTGACCTGCACAGCATCGACCTGCACAAGATGGAGGAGTGGAAGGTGCTGGTGGAGATGGATCCAAGTAAGCTCTGGTGGGATCTGGCCCTTTGCTTTTAGTGCAGCAACACCACAGCAGGGAAAACACCAACTGGGCAGCTTCCTGAGGGGGTGGGGATGGGCTTTGGGGTCGGGGGTTCCCCTGGACAGCAGAAAGCTTGGGAGTGTGTGATAATGCAGTGGCCTCCACAACCCTGTGGGTCCAGAGCTTTGCTGTCACTGCTGTGTCTGCTTTTAAAAACCAGGAGCTGTAAACTGAGGATCTTTGATGTTCTGTCCTGGGCAGTCCTGCTGTGCCAGGCTGGGCCACTTGGCAGAGGACAGGGCTGCTCTTGCCTGTCCTCACCTGAGGGCAGTGAGAGTCTTGGGCCCTTGGTGACCTGGGGTTATCCCCTTGTACCTCAGTTCTCTCTTTGTACCTCTTTCCTTTCTCATCCAAGAAGCCCAAGAGTGGCTGGAGGAGTCGGAGTCGGATGAAGAGGAGGATGATGTGGAAGGTGCAGAGGGAGGGGAAGAGGAAGAGGAGAGCTCTGAAGAGGAGAGTGAAGATGAGGGAGGTAATGGTTGAGTGTTGTCTCCATGACTAATGCAAAGGGGGGTTTAGCACAACACCTGGATCTGCTGCCAGCCTGGAAAGTCTCCCTGGCATCCAGGTGAGTTTTCCAGCCAAAGCAGAGCTTTCCTAGTCCATTGCTCCTGGGGAAGAAGAGAAATGTTACTGGTCACTGAGAGATTTTTTAGAGATGAGCTGCAGAGTGTTCCTGGCCTGGCTGTGACCTCTGTGTCCCTCCCGTTGCAGCAGCAGAGGAGCCACATCCAGCTGTGGAGCCTGGGGAAGATGCTGTGGGGTACCTGGCCAGGACGGAGCAGTACTGGGTCAGAGTGGCCCGCAGCCACATGGGCCCCGAGGCCAAGGACAAGAAGGTGCTCAAAGTGGCTCATGCCATGGCAAAGACTTTCCACGAGGATTCCTGTAGGTGTGGCTGAGGCTGTTCCAGGAGTGAACAAACATTCTGGGAGCAGCGGAACAGCCCAGCTAAACCCAGCCTGGTGTCCTGAGGGCAGCCTGGCACTCCAGCTTCTCCCTGCTCCCAGGGCCTCGGGGCTGCCCGGGCTCCTTGGAATGCTCTGGACATGTTATTCCTGGGAAGGTTGTGGGAGGGTCCTGAGGAACGGGATTGCTGTCCAAGCTCCCGTTCTGCTGAGGCTGCACAATAAAACACTGACTGCTTTTTATTCAGAAGTTGGTTTGGGTCTGTCAAGACAAACTGCACATCACAACGGTTCTCTGGTCCTGAATTCCCCACCCTGGTGGGCCAGCCCGTGTCTCCAGGGGTTCCTACAATAAAATTCCTTGGTTACATCATCCTGCTTTTCTCATTTAATCCAATCCCATCTATTTTACTTGTTTTTCTCCCGGTGTGTTAGAGGGATTGCAGTTGCTGCTGTGAGACCTGCAGGTACAGGTGGTGAGGTGCCCCGGCAGCCTGAGGTGTGGCTGCACTGCCTGGAGAAACCTGGGAATCCTTTCCTACCTCATCTCTCAGAGCCACAGGATCCTCTCTCTGCCAGTTGCTGTGGCAGGTTTTGCCTTTGCTTGTGGAACCTCCCAGTTCAGCTTCTCTTGTTGGCCCAGTGAACTCCTTATAACAGTGAAATGTCCCACCTGGGGACCTGGTGGCGTGTTGGGGACAGCTGGGAGGGGGCTGACATTCCAGGGATTTGGTTTTCCCCACTCAAGGCATCGCTCCCTTCCCAGCTGAGCAGTGCAGTGTCCATGGGGACACCAGGGGAGATCCAAGTGTGTCCTGGGGATGCCTGAGGTGGCACCAGGGCTGCCTGGCCTTGTGCTGTGGGTGTCCCTTTGGCAGGGAATCCCCTGGGATGTGCCCATGGGAATGAGGAGGGGACAGAGTGGGACTGAACTGTCAGGGTGACAACCTGTGGGACCTTCCCCACGAAACACAACACAAACATTCCACTGCAGCCCGAAAAGTGATCCAAACCTTGTGCACCTGCCAGCAGGGACACCCCCAGCAGGGCTGCAGCATTTACACGGATTTCTGAGCCCTGGTGAGAGGCATTTTCATGGTGGAGGGGCAGGAGCCAGGGCTCCCAAACAGGAACTGCACTGAATTACCTTCTCCCTGGGCTCAAGAATATTTCTGGCCTGGGGCAAACATGAAAAGCCCAGGACTAAGACAAATCACCCAGCTGCCCGGGATTAAGAGAGGACTCATTATTTTTAACCACCTGGTTTGGGAGCCAATTAATATTAGTCTTTCACACTGAGCTTGACTGGGGGTTATATCCTGTGGAAACAACCCCAGCTGGATCCGTGCTGGTCCAGGGCCAAGAGCAGCAATAACTAGTCAGTCACCAGTGGGAAAACTAGTCAGGAAACACCAGTCCTTTTATTGGATTGATAACAAGAGGCATTTCTGTGCTGTTTTATAGATATCTGGATTTCATACTGTGTTGGCAGGGACCTGTTCAACCTGCTCCTCACAGGAAAAAACAAAACCAAAAACCAGCCCCACCTCCTTGAGAGGCTTTTCCAAAGAGTGAAGCCGGAGTTGCAGAGCCCACGGGTGACTTCCCAGGGCTGCAATCACAATATGTCGTTATTTGGTTCATTTCCAGTGCGCAGAGACCATTCAAGAGTGAAAAAACTGATGACTAAGGATCCAAAAGGGAGAACCAAAACAACAGGGAGGGGGGAATAAAAA
>WEKX01002657.1:1206679-1261208 GCA_013390025.1 Pitta sordida | reverse complement strand
GGATGGGATGGGATGGGATGGGATGGGATAGAATGGGATGGGATGCTCCTCACCAGCACAATGACCAGTAATTCCTGTTGCTGAAGGTGCCTCCAAAGGATGGGGATTGTGGGTTTTTTTTGGAGTGGGGGTCCCAGGTANTATACATCCTGCATTACAAAGTGCAAAATACTACATGCTCAGAGCCCAAGCATGATGTCTGAAACAGTCCACAGCAAGATGTAAGAGACAAACCCACCACCCTCTCCCTCCTCTCNTGGTTTGGGTTTTTTTTTAATTGTTATCCCAAGTGGATGGGAATTGAGCCCTCTCTTTGTCTCTCACCCCTGGCCCTCCCCACCAATCTGCTCCCTGGCGCGTGGGATGCTTTTTCCCCAGGAGAAATTGGGAATTGGGAGTAGCACTGGGTGGTTTTCCAGCCTTGCCATGTCCGGGAGCAGCCTGGGGAGGAGGAGGGAAGGCAGGAGGGTGGTGGGGCTGCTGCTCACACCTCGTGTTCCCTGTCCCCCCACCCCCACTGCCCCAAGGAATTTGGGGAAAGGCCAATTGCTGCTTTGTTTTAAAAACAAATATCAAAATGGGTCCCTTCTCCCATTTTCCCAAGCAGACAGGGTCCATGCCTTCCCTGTGCTCCTTCTCTCCTCCCTCTCACAGCACCATTCCTTCATTTCCAAAGGGACAAAAGCTTCATTTTGGCCTTTCTCTCCCGTTTATCACTAAAGCTGTTGTGGATCTCCCTGGGAAACTCAGCCTGGAGCATCCCAGAACCCGTGCAAACATCCACCAAACTCTCCCCACGGTCCCCTCATCTCCTCTCATCTCCATTTTGGGGTTCATTATTGTTGTTACAAACACAATTTTTCTTTTTCTTTTTTTTTTTCGAGGGGGGAGTTGGGGGTTTGAGGGGGAAGGGCAATGAGGTTTTTTTTTTCCTTGAGTTGGGATTCCTTCTCATCCTTGCCAGTGTTGGGGGGGCAGAGTGTCGACAGCATTTTTGCCATGCCACACAGCAGAGTGTTATACAAGCAAAGAATTTTGGCTAAAATCCAAAAAACATTACCCAGGAAAAAAAGGCAAACTGTGAGTGAGACTCCATCGTTTGTTGTTCTTCTGTGAAAAGACTTGGAAATTGTCAGAGGACAGTCAGAGTTAATGATTTTTTTCCCTTTTTTTTTTTCTTTTGTTTGTTTGTTTGTTGTTGTTTGGTTCTGCTTTGTTTTTCGTTGGTGGTTTTTCTGTTTGTTTTTGGTTTTTTTCCCCCCCCATTCATACATGTAACTGTTATTTTTGCAAACAAGACAGTCTTGAATCAGATGAAAAAGTTAATAAACAAAATGGCGACTCCAATATTTAGTAAGATCACCATGACGACCAGGATGGGAGCTGAACCCTGCGAGAGAGAAAGAGAAGGGAGGAGGAGTTAGCACCTTGGAATTGTGCCTGAGGCTGCCTTCCAGCAGGAGCAGGAGCTGGGAGGGCCCCAGGCAGGGCTGTGCAGAGACAAATCCTGCTTGACACCTCCAGAAAATCATCCCCAAATGCCCTGAAACTCCCGCTTCACATTTTTTTTAGGCCGCCCAGCAAACACCTGGATGCTCCCAGTGGCTGAGCGTGGACTGATCCGTGTCATTCCCACAGGGAATCTGGCCTTAGAGGAGGAATTAAATTGGGTGTTTACCAGGTGGTCAATGAAAAGGAAGAAAATCCTCAGTGTGTTGTGGTCTGGGGATGGTTTGGAGGAGTCTCCAAAGGGCATTTCCCAATAAACACAATTGTTTCTCCAGGTATCCTGGGAGCGACAAACCTCAGGCAACACCTTGGGAAAGGTCTAATGACCTTTTCCTGAGGTTTATACGGACCAGAAACACTCCTGGGAACTACCAGGAAGTGTCCTGGGATAGTGGGAGGTGTCCCTGCCCCTGGATGACCTTAAGGTCCCTCCCAACCCAACCCATTCCCTGACTCTGATCCCACCTGGAAACCACTGCAGGAAACTGTGGAACAGCCACCACAGTCCCCCAGGATCATCCAGGACTTGCCAGGGCAAATAAAGGACACCCCAGACAACGGTGTGGCACCTGCTGAGGATGGGGCTGTGGGACCCCCCTGGAATCCCAGGAGTGACAGAAACCTCAGTGTGGAGATTGCAGACACCCCTCCAACACATCCTTCTGCAGGAGTTTGGTCAGGAAAACATCCCTGTCCCCCCCTCCTTGCTGTCACCTCATCCCTGCCCCCAGACATTGCTCAGGAAACCATCCCTGTCCCCCCCTCCTCCCTGTCACCTCATCCCTGCCCCCAGACACTGGTCAGGAAACCATCCCTGTCCCGCCCTCCTTGCTGTCACCTCCTCCCTGCCCCCAGACATTCCCTGTGCCGAGGCTGAGCAATCCTGGCTGCAGGTGGGTGGTTGCTATTTCTCGCTGGGATCCTCAGCTATTCCTGCCGCAGCCCAGCCGGGCCAGCTCCCAGTGCCACCAGTCTCTCCCAGTGCTTTTCCCCCGGGCTCCCATCCTGTTCCCCAGGCTGCCGGTGCCGCAGGGCAGGGGGGCAGTGCCCTCCGCCAGCTTTCCTTGGGCCGCTCCGCGGAGCCGCTGCACAATAAAAGGCAACAAAAGCCCTCCCGGCCGGGCAGGGCTGGTTTGGCTGCCGACAGGCTGATTCAGTCCCAGCTTGGGAGTGGGTGGGAGCGAGGATGCTGGAGCTCGCTGGAAAGGCGTATTTGTAGCTTAGCAACAGGGTCAAAGGCAGCCGAGCCGAGGGAGGGACTGCGGGGCAGCCTGTCCTGGCAGCCAGGTACCCACGGCTGCTGCTTCCTTGGTGCCAGTCCCCGTTATTGGCACGGGCAGGGGGATTAGCCGCATTTCACCAGATGATTGGGTTTTACCGTTTGTGAGCCCGCGGTGATACAGTGACAGACTGCCAGTGATTGTCACTGTCATTGTGTCTGTTGGCAGGGCACGGGGACACAGGGACTGCCCTGGGCCACTCCGTGGTGGCACTCCCTGCCAGGAAAGCTGCAAATATTTGCCTGGTTTTCCTGGTATTCCTCAGAACCAGGGGCACTCTGGGCAGCTGGAGATCACCAGCCCTTGGTGCTGGTGCTCAGAGGATCCCGGTGGTCCCATCTGGGACGGGGCCAGGGAAGGAGCAGCCCCTCCCTCCACTGGGCTCCTCTCCCCGGTGAAAAGCAGCAGGAGAAGGGGACAGTTGCACCGGGGGAGGTTTGGGTTGGATATTGGGGGAAGACAAAGTTCCTCTCCAAAAGGATTGTTCAGCCCAGGGCAGCGGTGCAGGCCCCGTCCCTGGAGGGATTTAAGAGCCATGTGGAGGTGGCACTTGGGGACATGGGGCAGTGGTGGCCTTGGCTGTGCTGGCAGAGGGTTGGACTCGATCTTAGGGCATTTTTCCAACCCAGATGATTCCCTGGTTCTGTGATTTCCACACCAGTACATCAAATCCATGCCTTCCCTTGGAAAAACAGGGGGAGCCAACTCCTGTTTCCACGGGCAGCACCTGGATTCCCATCCTGGACGTTTGCTCAGCGCCCTGGGCTGTCCTGGTTCCATCCTGCACCCCCTGGACACTGCAGAGGCAGGAGACAATCCTTCCTTTGCCCCTGCTCAGGTGGCATCTTCCACATTTGCCAGCAAAAGCATCCCAGGAAGGGGATGGGTGAGCAGGGAGGGGAGGGGTCCCTGCAAACCCAACAGCTCTGACACCTTAAAAGTTCTGCTGCCTTTCCCCACACCCCTGTTTTTAACACCCTCTCCCCAGGCAGGAGTGGCAGGTAGGGCTGTCCCCCTGGAGCAGGGCTGGAGCCCTGCCCGTGGCAGCTGCTGGATAAGGAGCTTTGGGACTCCAAAGCTTCTGTTTGAGCTCCAATTACGACTCCTGCTGCACCTCTAAAGCCTCACGTCTGGCTTAGCTCTGTCTTGGAAGGCCTTTTCTTCCTCTGCTCAGAGGAAACACTTGCCCTCCTCCCCTTTGATGGCAAAGATTTGTAATCCAGGGAGTGATTCCTGCTCAGAGCCCGGGCAGGAGATGAGTCAGGTCTGAGCTGGGCTTTGAAAGGGATGTTTTGCTAAGCCCAGCCTGGCCATGGGTCACTGAACTCCTTTTTCCCAGTTAGAACCAGGGGCTTTTAAACTCTTCCCATCACATCCCAACCCTCCACCAGGAACCACCACTCCTTTGGGAGGGAGAGACACAGCCCTTGATTACAAACCCCGGGAGCTGCTGTAGTGGTTTGTGGGGCTTTCTCTCATCCTTGGCCTCCTGTGGAACCAGGAATGGTTGGGGTTGGAAGGGACCTTAAGGATCATCTCGTTCCAGTCCCTCGCCAGGGGCAGGGATTTTATGGAGACTGAGGAGCCCAAAGAAGAACCCGAGGCCAGCTGAGGTGACTCCCTGAGCTGGGCTTTGGGTGTCCAAGGCAGGGAGAAGCTCCAACACCCACGTTAGCTCTGCACCAGGGCACGGTGCCACCACTGTGGAGACTGGGTCAAACCCCCCAGGCCTGGCTCTGGAATGCCATCCTGCCTCCCAGCACCATTCCTGCCCATCCAGAACCCGCTTCCCTGCCAGGCAGATGCCACTTGGCAGCGTCCTCTCACCCAGTTTTAGGAACTAAACATTCCACATGCAGCCTGCTCTCCCCATCCATCCAGGCTGTCTGGAGCCCAAGTGACGTGGGATGAATCCCACCCAGCCTGGCTCTGGGAAGGGAAACATTCCAAGCATCACCCAGAGCGCTGGGTGAGGGAGGATTTCACCAGCAAAGCCAGGCTGGGATTTTATTTTTATTTTTACTTTTTTACAGGAAGATGCCTGGAGTCCTTCACAGGAGCAGGAAAAACATCTTCCAAGGATGGCCAACATCCACCAGCTGGGTGAAATGGTCCTTCTGTCCCAACTTCCAATTTCCAAGGAATTTTTAAGGTTTCCTTTCAAGTTTAAAGAACTTTACGAATAAACCCCTTGTTATGGCACAGGAGCAATAACAATAATCGTGGCTGTAGAGAAATTCCTGCCCCTCTGCCTTGTTTGTTTTCATCCTGTAACTGTTGTGTAGCAACCCCAGAGTCTTCCTGGGAGTACGAGGGACAGCTGGTTTACAAATGCAATTGTAGCATAATTAATTTAAGCATTAACAATCCGTTATTATCTGTTATCACGGGGTACAAGCTCTGCCTCTCTGCCATGGAAACCATAGCGCAGGTTACCCAGGAATCCCTCTGGGATCTATTAAGGGTAATTACTAAGGACTTGGATCAGCAAAAAAAATATAAATATATATATATATATATACACTGTTTTCCAGGCTCAGCACTGCAGAAAGTGCTGCAAACTGAGCAGCTCCCTGACATTTGTGCTGAAATGCCAAAGAATTGCCAGGAACAGGCTCTGGGAAATGGATAAGGAGCATTTAGCAAAAGAAACATCAGGGATTCACTTTGCTTTCTGCAGCGGGTTGGAGCATCTCCTGTGACTCCAGCAAGGGGCTCAGGAGGTGCCAGAGGTGCCCGTGTGAGTGAAGCTGAGTGGGGTGGAAAAACCTGCTTGGGATGGGGAAAAAAGGGGTAAAAGCAGGAGGATTTGTCCCCAGTTGGTGCCTCTTGGGGAGCTGGTTTGTGCTCCCTCCTTCAATCCTCACCTTAGAGGGGCTGGGAGTGAGCTCTGCCCAGGTTGACTCGGTCTGATTTTCAGATTTTTGGTTCTCAAGAGCTGGAGTTTGACCCCAAATTTTTCCCGGTTAAAAGATGTGGAGTTGGGCTGAAACCCCTGAAGTGACTCCTGGAGTCAGCGAGGGGCTCCCTCGGGGACACCCAAGGGCCCTGCAGATGGTAAAGGGTTTGAAGAGGCCCCTGTCAAGGGAAACATTTCCCTGGGAACATTCTGTACCTCCTCTTGTCACACCTGTGACACCTGAACACGAGAGGGATTAGAGCAGGAACATTTAATGGTTATTATTTGAGACAAATCCCCCCATAAAGGTTTGCTCTGCACACCCCGAGCCCCTCAGCCCTCCCTCATGCCAGGGGGGTGATGGGTGGCAAGAGGGCTCCTCTTCCTCCTTCTTCCCATGGAATTCTGGCTTCAGTTTGTCGGGACATGCATGTCCCAAGGGAATTTGGGATTGGGGTTGGTTGAGGTGAGGGAAATAAGGAAACCCAGGGGTGCCTGTGTGACCTGGGGATGGAACCTCAGGGGGGAAAATAAAATAAAATAAAAAAAATAGTGGAAAAATCTGAAGCTGCAAGACTAAAACCAGAGGGATAAATCAAGAGGTTTAATCCTAGGGAGGTTAATGCCAAACAAATCCCCAGGTCCCTTTTCCAAGGCAGGCACATGGGAACGTCTCTGTGCACAACCCAAACACTGGGTGCTCTTCGGGGCACAGAAAACACCCACTTCTTATTTTTAACTCATTTCACACCGTTCGGGGCTAAGAAAACCCTCCACCTCGAGGTCAGTCCCTCCCAAAATAACCCCATCCGGGATCATCCCCATGGCCGCAGCCTTTCCTGGGGCTGCATCCCCTCCTCCCCCATCCCACGGAAAGCCCCAGCCCGGATCCCTCGCTCGGATCCCCTCGGCAGATCGCAGCTCCTGCCGCACATTGGCCGCCTCCTCCTCGCCTTCCCCAGCGACAGCGAAACCTGCTCGGAATATCTTGNATATATTTATTTTATTTTTTTTCCCCGGCTCCTGCCGTCCCGTCAGTCTGCAGGCGATGAGACAGTGGGATTTTAAAGGGCTGAGTCCGGAGCCTCGACACATCCCCAGGGTGAGACCCCGGGGGAATGGCCGGGATTGCTCCCGCTAAACGAGGCCAGGCGGATGAATCGGGCCCTTCCCGCAGCCTCCCTGTGCCCAGAGCTCTGCTCTTCCCTGGCAGATGTTCAGCACCTGCAGAAAAGGACAGCTATTCCTGCTTTTTTTGTTGGTTTTTTTATGCGTTTTTTTTCCCCCCAGCCCTACAACGCGCTGTGTTTTGCTCCGATGGATAAAAGCGTCGCTGGCAGTTTGGAAAAAAGCTCTTCCCAGGTTTTGCAACAATTCCTTTTTTTTTTTCCCCTTTCCCATTTTAGGTCTCCTCAAAGGCTCCAGGAACCTGTGAAGGACCCAGGCCCAGGCTTTGTGCCTTTAAGGCCGGGAAGGAGGGGGGACGTTCCTATAAATCCTTAATCCCACAACACCGACAGCAGTTCCCGTTTTCCCAGCGCTGAGAACTGATGGGAATTTGTCCTGAGCGGGAGGGGGTCAGTGCACAGGGAGACACACAGAGACCAGGTGGCTTTAAATGGCATTTCAAAGCATTTCTGTGGCTGCAGCGGTGGTTCAATGACCCCGAAACCCCCTGAGATGGGGACTGGATTTCATCCCTGTTATCGAGCAACAGCTTCAAGAAACGACCTTTCTAAGAGTATTTTTCAATTTTACTTCTGAGCAGCTCCAGCAAATGGGAGCTTCTTTTAAAGGACTGGTGAGAAATGACAGGGAAGATCCAAGTTCCCCCAGCTCACAGACCAGCCTGGATATCTGACTCCNAGGCAGGCACATGGGAACGTCTCTGTGCACAACCCAAACACTGGGTGCTCTTCGGGGCACAGAAAACACCCACTTCTTATTTTTAACTCATTTCACACCGTTCGGGGCTAAGAAAACCCTCCACCTCGAGGTCAGTCCCTCCCAAAATAACCCCATCCGGGATCATCCCCATGGCCGCAGCCTTTCCTGGGGCTGCATCCCCTCCTCCCCCATCCCACGGAAAGCCCCAGCCCGGATCCCTCGCTCGGATCCCCTCGGCAGATCGCAGCTCCTGCCGCACATTGGCCGCCTCCTCCTCGCCTTCCCCAGCGACAGCGAAACCTGCTCGGAATATCTTGCTGGAATTCCGCCCCTGCCTCTGGAATTCCGCCCCTGCCTCTGGAATTCCGCCCCTGGCTCCTGCCTCGGGAGATGCTGCAGCCGCGGGGACAGGGGGAGCTCCGGGACATCCCCCAGCCCGGAGATGCCTCTGAACTGCCCCTGCTGCAGTTCCCCCCCCACCTGGATTTGGTGGCAGCGGCGGGATTTGATCCGGCAGGTTGTGAGGATGGGAGGGAGTGTCAGGGGTGGCCGGGCTGCGATTTTTATATATATATATATATATATTTATTTTATTTTTTTTCCCCGGCTCCTGCCGTCCCGTCAGTCTGCAGGCGATGAGACAGTGGGATTTTAAAGGGCTGAGTCCGGAGCCTCGACACATCCCCAGGGTGAGACCCCGGGGGAATGGCCGGGATTGCTCCCGCTAAACGAGGCCAGGCGGATGAATCGGGCCCTTCCCGCAGCCTCCCTGTGCCCAGAGCTCTGCTCTTCCCTGGCAGATGTTCAGCACCTGCAGAAAAGGACAGCTATTCCTGCTTTTTTTGTTGGTTTTTTTATGCGTTTTTTTTCCCCCCAGCCCTACAACGCGCTGTGTTTTGCTCCGATGGATAAAAGCGTCGCTGGCAGTTTGGAAAAAAGCTCTTCCCAGGTTTTGCAACAATTCCTTTTTTTTTTTCCCCTTTCCCATTTTAGGTCTCCTCAAAGGCTCCAGGAACCTGTGAAGGACCCAGGCCCAGGCTTTGTGCCTTTAAGGCCGGGAAGGAGGGGGGACGTTCCTATAAATCCTTAATCCCACAACACCGACAGCAGTTCCCGTTTTCCCAGCGCTGAGAACTGATGGGAATTTGTCCTGAGCGGGAGGGGGTCAGTGCACAGGGAGACACACAGAGACCAGGTGGCTTTAAATGGCATTTCAAAGCATTTCTGTGGCTGCAGCGGTGGTTCAATGACCCCGAAACCCCCTGAGATGGGGACTGGATTTCATCCCTGTTATCGAGCAACAGCTTCAAGAAACGACCTTTCTAAGAGTATTTTTCAATTTTACTTCTGAGCAGCTCCAGCAAATGGGAGCTTCTTTTAAAGGACTGGTGAGAAATGACAGGGAAGATCCAAGTTCCCCCAGCTCACAGACCAGCCTGGATATCTGACTCCTTTCCAGAGCGTGCATCCCTGTGCACACATTGGGAAAGGGTCGATATAAGGGACCTGCACAGTCCCCAGAAAAATCAAGATGAGTGATGATTTAAGGCTGAGTTTTTGCAAGGCCTGACCCCCAGTGCCAGGGCTGTGTTTGCTCTGGAAGCTGCAGCACAGAACCAACCCCCCCAGGCCCCTGGGGTAGAGCTGGTTTGTGGCAGATTATTTTTAAAACAAGCTAAACCGGGAGGGTGACCCGAGTTCTGCACAGGGACACCCCAGGTAGGGCAAAAATAGCCCTTCCCAGCTCCGAGCATCCTTCCTGCTCCTGGACCAGCCCAGCTGCCTGGCAGAGGAGAAATGCCCTGTGCAGGGAGCAGCTTCCCAGCTGGCAGGGCCCTGGATCCCAAGGAATGAGCTGGAGCAGGGTGGGCACACACACATGTGGGCACACACACACATGTGGGCACACACACACACGTGGGCACACACACACACGTGGGCACACACACACATGTGGGCACACACACATGTGGGCACGGACAAAGGGAAGGGGAATTTCAGGCCAGTGTGAGAAATGGGGATTTGAGGGTGGGGAAACTGGGGAGCCTCCATTGTGTGTGGAGAGCTCTGGAGCAGGATGCTGTGGATTTCTGGAGTGTGAACATTCCGTGTGGCTGAGCAGAGGGGTCTGTGGGGTCTGTGGGATCGATCCTCCCCCCCAGAGCCTTCCCCTCCTCTATCTCAGGGACTCACTGAAGTCTGAAATGCTTCGAGGGCCTGGATGGCGGGTGCAGACAAGGTCATGGATTTGGGAACACAGATCCTGCCCCTCCCAGCCCCCTCCTACCCCTTCCCCTGCTCCCCTCCACCCACCTCCTCCCCGCCGGGCCCCTGGAGCCAAACCCTGCGAGCGCCGTGCAATTCCTGCTAGAACAAATTGTTGCTGGCATTGTGGGTTATTTAAATCCACATATTATCTCTTCCTCTGTATTGCATGAGCTTCCTCCCAAACCTTGGCCATCTGTTCCACCCTCGGTTATGAATGTGAGAAAAGCGACCGTGCTGCTTCCACAGCTCCAGCTCTGCAAAGGGATCATGTGCATCNTGGGCACACACACACATGTGGGCACACACACACGTGGGCACACACACACATGTGGGCACACACACACGTGGGCACACACACACATGTGGGCACACACACACGTGGGCACACGTGGGCACACACACACATGTGGGCACACACACACACATGGGCACACACACACATGTGGGCACACACACACGTGGGCACACACACACATGTGGGCACACACACACATGTGGGCACACACACGCAGCTGAGGGAGGGCAAAGGGAAGGGGAATTTCAGGCCAGTGTGAGAAATGGGGATTTGAGGGTGGGGAAACTGGGGAGCCTCCATTGTGTGTGGAGAGCTCTGGAGCAGGATGCTGTGGATTTCTGGAGTGTGAACATTCCGTGTGGCTGAGCAGAGGGGTCTGTGGGGTCTGTGGGGTCTGTGGGATCGATCCTCCCCGCCAGAACCTTCCCCTCCTCTTCCTCAGGGACTCACTGAAGTCTGAAATGCTTCGAGGGCCTGGATGGCGGGTGCAGACAAGGTCATGGATTTGGGAACACAGATCCTGCCCCTCCCAGCCCCCTCCTACCCCTTCCCCTGCTCCCCTCCACCCACCTCCTCCCCGCCGGGCCCCTGGAGCCAAACCCTGCGAGCGCCGTGCAATTCCTGCTAGAACAAATTGTTGCTGGCATTGTGGGTTATTTAAATCCACATATTATCTCTTCCTCTGTATTGCATGAGCTTCCTCCCAAACCTTGGCCATCTGTTCCACCCTCGGTTATGAATGTGAGAAAAGCGACCGTGCTGCTTCCACAGCTCCAGCTCTGCAAAGGGATCATGTGCATCCTAATGGCTTTTCCATCAGCCTCCCCGGGCAGGCTCTGCCTTTTCCCCAGTGCCCAGGACTCCTGGTAGTGCCTATCTGCCCCTCAGCGTGGTGGAGGGAGGGTTATGTGCCAGGAGGGAGCCTTGGTACTGTGCCCAACAGGGGCTGGGGTGGCGAGAGACCCCAGGACTGATCTCCCCGGAATCATGTGGCTCTCAGGGAGGAGAAGCTGTGCTTCCAGCCCAGCTGCCACGGGAGGTCATGTTGTCCCAGGTTCTGGAGCATCTGTGAGTCCCACAGACTTGCACAGGGTGGGTGTCTGTGCAATTCCTGCTGCTGCTCTTCCCCCTGGAGAGCCTGTCAGGCTCCCGGCGCTGCCTTGGCATGTTCCTGGTGCTTCCAGGGATCCCCCCAGGCTGGGCAGGGCAGCCTGGATGGCTCAGCACCCGCGGCTCTGCTCGGTGCTGTGGGCTCAGGGCTGGATTCCCGGGAGCTCTGGGTTCAATCCATGTCCTGGGGAGCAGAGAGCAGCAAACCCCGCGCTCAGCTGTCCCTCGGTGCCATGTGGGTGCTCCCCAGCCTGTGCTGGAGCTCCTGGGATGAACAGGGCTCTGTGTGTGGGGGATTTATCCACAGCCACAGCGGGGCAGCTGTGGCAGCTCTGGAGTTCCGTCCTTCCCACATCCCGGCCGCTCCTGGGATGTCACTGCTCCCTCTTCTCCCTCTCCTCCCCTTGGCAGTGCTGGCAGAGTGCAGGAGGAGCAGGGATGCTGTGGGGATGGCAGCTGGAATCATCCCTCACACCCCACGGTGCCTCCAGCCCAAATTTTCGGCCCGACTGACAAATTCATCTGAGTTTCATGAGCTCAAACCACCCAGCACCAGCCTCTGCTCCCCTGACAGGGAGATTTAGCTCCTTTCTCCTGCCAGGGCCTGAAATGTCACCACCTGAGCGTTCCAGGCTTTCCATCTCTCCTGTAGAGGTCTGGCCCATCCACCGTGGGGCACCTCCAGCCCTGCCCTGTGTGTGGCACTGACCCCACACGGGGCAGTTTGGGGGGGTGGTGGCTTTGCCAGTGCTGCCACCTGACCCCTCCTGACCCCTTCCAGCAATTCCAAAGCAACAGGGAGAACAAATGAGGAAGTTTCTCAGTGGTAAACCCAGGAATCACCAAAAAACCAGGGCTGCAAAGACCCCCCAAATCCCAGAGCTCACCCCAGGAAGTTCCATCTGTGTCCAGCCAGCTCTTAGATCACCTCCCCTCCCCATCCACCACATCCTCCCTCCCCAGGCAATTAATTACAGCCCTCAACTCATTAGCCATGGCTAATGGCTCACCCCTCCTCTAAGGCTTGAATTTAAACCCATTAATTGCGCTCATCAAGAACAGATTATTCTCTTCCACTTTGCAGCAGCTTTTATGTCCCCTCTCCTCTGGCCCGAACACCCCTGGCTCTTACGCCCAAAGTGTCCTTATCCCTCCCAAAAGGAGGAGCCCAGGGCGGGATGTCTCACAGGGGTTTGTCCTCCACACACTCCTGGACCACCACCAAGTTCTGCTGCCATGACCGAAACTCACGGCAGCATCACCCACTCCTGCAGTTTCCCCCCCAAATTCCCAGCAATTCCGGATTTTTATCCATTTTATCCAGGCTGCAAAACAAACTCAAACGTGCTGCTCACGAAATCCTGTTCCCACCACGACTGTCTGCAGAGAAAACCCCAGGATGGGAGAAGCGAGCGGGGGGTGGGATTCAAGGCACAAACCGAAGGTAATTCAGGTTTTTCCACCTTTCCCTCCCGTCCAGCCCCACGACAGCACCGGGTTCCTGGTGCAGATCCCCCCACCCCTGGTTTCTCCTACTTACCGTACTGGATTTGAGCGCATCCCCACTGTCCTCTTCAGATTCTAGTGCAACAGGTAAAGATTTCTGTGGTGGGGAGAAGGTTAAGTCCCACCTTAGTAGCCGAGGTTCAGCTTTGTCCCCGAATCTCAGGTTTTCCAGTTTCTGCACCGTGGGCTCGGCAGAGGAAGGTGGCCTGAAATTCTCTTTGTTCTGGGACTTAGACCTCAGCCTCTGAACCCCGAAGCCCCGCTCTTCCCCACGGTGGTCCTCAGCCACGCTCCTGCAGGCCCCCCCTTTGCCGTAGTGTCTTTTTTGGGTGTGAATCTCTTGCATATAAGAATCCATCCTCATGAGGGGCTTCATCTCCATCTCGTAATTGCTCATCTTCTCCTCGTCCAGCTCGAGCAGCTTGGAGCTCCCTGAGCTGTGGTTGTGGGACCTGTGGTGGGAAGTCCATGAAACCGTGGCCGGGGAATCTGTCCACCTCTCTCTCTGCTTGTGGTTGGAGGCCGAGTGTTTGTGTCCTCCGCTCCGACCTCGGTAGTCTTCAGGGACGGGGCCCGAGCCCAGGTGCCCGCCGCGCAGGGTCCCGCTCCTCACGCCGCGGGTGCCCCCGGCCTTCTCTTCGCTCCAGCTGTTGGGGCGCAGGTAATCCCCGCCGCGCCCCTCCAGCAACATCTGGATCTCCCCTCCCCTCTCTTCGTCCACCGAGACCTGCCGGGAGAAGTGGGCGCTCTTGTTCCTGCAGGAGGGTCCCAGGGGCGGCGTGGACGAGGGGCTGGCGGGGAAGCTCTGCAGAGGGCTGTCGTCGGGGGTCAGGTCGGACGGGGTGGTCCCTTTGCGGTACAGCTCGGGGCTCTCCTGCTGCAGGGGGGTCCCGGTGGACAGGACCTCGATGTCGTCGCTCGAGTTCTGCCGCTTCGGCCTCTGGCATTCGAGCCCTTTGTGTGCGGCCGGGGAGGGGAGAGAGAGAGAAAGAGGGAAGCGGGGGGGAGAGAAAGGCAACAGGATCATTTCTATTCCGTGAGCGCCCTCCGGGGTGTTCGTGGCACGGAACGGGGGGGGGTGGTGGGATGGGGACAGCAGGATGGGATGGGGACAGCAGGGCAGGATGGGGACAGCCTGGATGGGGGGGGGGCAGCAGGGGGNCAGCAGGGCGGGATGGGGACAGCCTGGATGGGATGGGGACAGCAGGGCGGGATGGGGACAGCAGGGCGGGATGGGGACAGCCTGGATGGGATGGGGACAGCAGGGCGGGATGGGGACAGCAGGGCGGGATGGGGACAGCCTGGATGGGATGGGGACAGCAGACCCCCAGCACAAGGAACAGCTGCTGTAACAGGACCAAGGGTAAAGGCACCGCTGGAGTGACACCAGAGCTGCCATCACATCGCTCCCAATATCCACAGAGCCACGCAGCCACCACGGGGGTGGTTTTGCAGCCCCAGAGATGTGGGGAAGCCACAAACGATGCAAAGCTGCTGGGACAGGACTGTCACATTGTCTGGGATCAACCCGAGCACCTCTTCCCACCAGCTTCCAGTATGCAAGCATGAGAGGGGACATCTGTGATTTGGCTGGTGGCAATTGTGTGTGCTGGGTGCCACTGGGATCACCCCATGAGTGTCTTCTGCTGCAGGGAGAACCTCGTCACTCCTCTGGACAGTTACAGAAATCTCCGACTTGTTAATCATCGATGAAACACCGAATTAGCATTTCAAGGGAGGTGCAGGCTAATAGTGGTTAATTCCCATTTTCCCCTCCCAAGTTGTCCCCAGATAAAGCCACGCTAAATTATGCGAATGATTTGATAAATATATTAAGTGCCTAATGCCCCTGAAATGCATCTAATCGCGATTGCCATGGCTGGACAAGAAAGGAAGCTCCAAAAGGAGGAACTCCCATGTCTTGGCATCGTTTAAAAATAAATACTCAGAAGTCCCTGTTCGGATCTCTCCACTTCTGCTGAGGATTTTTCTCCATCAGATCCTTTTGGGGAGCTGGTTGGGATACCCCTGGGAGGTGCAGGAGGGTGGGAATGGATGTCCCCATCCAGGCTCTTGCAGGGCAGGTAAATGGTATTTTCAGGCTGCTTGGAAATCTCCTACTGAAGTAATTTATGGGAAACGATCTCCTAGTGCCTCGATTTTTGGGACAATCCTCAGACAGTTCAGTCTTGGTTTGTTCTCTGTGTTTGTGGGGGCCTGAACCTGCTGGGATTTATCCGAGGAATCCTGGGAGTGGCAGGAAATTGTGAAGGAGGAAGGTGGAGCAGAGTAACTGTCCCTGGGATAAAACACGGGCTGATTTTTGGGCCTGTTGTCCAGACATTNCATGAGAGGGGACATCTGTGATTTGGCTGGTGGCAATTGTATGTGCTGGGTGCCACTGGGATCACCCCATGAGTGTCTTCTGCTGCAGGGAGAACCTCGTCACTCCTCTGGACAGTTACAGAAATCTCCGACTTGTTAATCATCGATGAAACACCGAATTAGCATTTCAAGGGAGGTGCAGGCTAATAGTGGTTAATTCCCATTTTCCCCTCCCAAGTTGTCCCCAGATAAAGCCACGCTAAATTATGCGAATGATTTGATAAATATATTAAGTGCCTAATGCCCCTGAAATGCATCTAATCGCGATTGCCATGGCTGGACAAGAAAGGAAGCTCCAAAAGGAGGAACTCCCATGTCTTGGCATCGTTTAAAAATAAATACTCAGAAGTCCCTGTTCGGATCTCTCCACTTCTGCTGAGGATTTTTCTCCATCAGATCCTTTTGGCTCCGGAGCTGGTTGGGATACCCCTGGGAGGTGCAGGAGGGTGGGAATGGATGTCCCCATCCAGGCTCTTGCAGGGCAGGTAAATGGTATTTTCAGGCTGCTTGGAAATCTCCTACTGAAGTAATTTATGGGAAACGATCTCCTAGTGCCTCGATTTTTGGGACAATCCTCAGACAGTTCAGTCTTGGTTTGTTCTCTGTGTTTGTGGGGGCCTGAACCTGCTGGGATTCATCTGATGAATCCTGGGAGTGGCAGGAAATTGTGAAGGAGGAAGGTGGAGCAGGGTAACTGTCCCTGGGATAAAACACGGGCTGATTTTTGGGCCTGTTGTCCAGACATTCCCATTCCAGCCACCCTCCGATGTCACAGACGGGAAACTGAGGCACAGGGGCAGGAAAGCCCCGAGATGCTCCAGGATCTCACCCTGGAGACCCACGTCGTTTTTTTAAGCCCCTTCCTCATCCTGAGTGTTCCCCCCCTGCCACGAGCTGAGCCAACTCTGCCCCTCCACGGGTTAATTCCCAGAGTTTGGCATCCCTTGGCTCTGGGAGGAGCAGGGATTGAGGGGTTGGGATCCTGGGCACAGCCAGCCCCGGATCCCGCAGTATTCCCGGGGATGTGCAGCAATTATTCTGGGCTAAAATTAGTGATGGGAGCACGTGACGTTCCTGGAAGAACAGGAGGGTGCAGGGCGGAATTCCAGCAGGACCCAGGCAGCCCCAGAGACTCCCAATCCCAACTTGTGCCCCCTCCCCGTTGGGGATTTGGGAGCGGTGCTGAGCCCCGGCCTGTGCCACTGGTGTCCTGCTGTCACCTGGGGCTTCACCAGCGCCCGGGGCTGATCCTGCTGTGTCCCTGAACCAGGGGATAGGAGATCCCCACGGCTGGGGGGGATGGAAAACCACACGGGAGGGGGGATTTGGGATACTAAGCAGGGATAGTTTCAGGATACACTAAACAGGGATATTCTCAGTTTTCCCAGGTAAACCCCTTTAAATTCCCCCTGAAGGGGTTTCTGGAGCCGGTACCTGCAGGTCTGGGATCTGCCCTGAGAGGACGAGCAGGGCAGGATGGGGATGGGACTGACCCTGGGGTGGACCTGAACCCCCCTGGGAGGATCCCACAGCACCCACAAACCCTGCAGGATGGGGACACCCAGCACCCACAGCACTCGCTGGGCAAGGTGGGTGGTACCCAGCACCCACCACACTGCAAGGAGCACATCCAGCACCCACGATGCTGAGCAAGGAAGGTACATCCAGCACCCATGGTGTGGGTGGCACCCAGCACCCAGCACAGTGTGCACAGGGTGGGGGGGCGGCACTTGGGACCTGCAACACCCTGCAGGGGAGGCACATCCAGCACCCGGGATCCTGTACCAGAGGGGCACATCCAGCACCCGAGGTGGGCACACAGAGCCCCTGCAATGCCAGGCAGTGTGGTGGCAGCTCCCTCATCCCTGCTGAGCCCCCCCAGCAGCCCCCAGGGCCACCTGAGGTCCCAGGGTGTCCCAGCCACTCCCACCCTTTATCTGCCTGAGCCACAATTCCAGGGTTCCCCACACATCTGGGACGGAGCGTTTGGGTTTTAATGTGCTCCAGGTAGAACTAGCTCCCTTCCCTTCCCTTCTCCCAGCCCCCCCAGGTGGGAGCAGCAGCCCCAGCACCAGTGAAGCACCACATCCCCGTCTAGAGAGGTAGTAAAAAATGCATTACCTAAAAATATCTTTCCAAGAGGTGATTTTTAAAGCAGCGAAGTCTCTGGGCAAGAGGAAATGGAGATGAGGAAAATCGCGGGGCTGGAGAAGCCCCTGGGACCACGGAGCCCTGGGAGAAAGCTCAGATCTCTGATGTGCAAACCAGAGATGCTGAAGGGGGTTGGGTGAACCTTCTTCAACGAGCAGAAAACTGTGCGGGGCTCTGCTGCTCTGCCAGGGGGATGCTCAGCTCTCCCCAGATGCCCCTGGATGTGTCCTGGGTGGGGGGATCTGCCTGGGATCAGGCAGGTCTGTGGCTGGGGGCTGCCCCCAAACCTTGTCTGGCTCATTTTGCTGAGCCCTGGGATGCCCCTGGACGCCCCCACAAGGGAGGGCTGGGCCCAAAGATCCAATGATCCCTTTTCCTCATCCTCAGGGAATGTGAGTCACTGGCACCAGCCCCTGGAGCAATTAAACTGGATGAGTAATGTTCAGTTGGGGAGGGGGGAGAAAATAACCACAGACGCCTCTAATGAGGGCCCAGTGCAGGAAAACTTTTGAATAAACCCATTCCCACAGATTAAGTATTATTTTAATGACTGCTGTGGGCACCTGGAGCTTCCCTGCAGACCCCTGAGTGACCCCAGCTTTGCTCCAGCTCCCTCCTCCCTCAGCCTTTGCTGGGCCTGAACAACCCAACAAGTGAAAACTGGGACAAAACCAGGCAGGACTGGGGAAGGTGATGGAGAGAAGGGTCTGCCACCGTCAAACCTCAGACCATGGATTTTCCCAGCACCTTGGCACTAGCAGGTGACTGATTTGCATGGATAACCAAGGGTAAGGTTCCAGACTGTGCCAATCCAGGCATCCCAAAGAAATCGTGAACCACTCAAGCCATGGGTGTAAAATCAGTGGTGACCTCTGGGATCATCTCTGTTTGCATTTCCCTTCCAGAGCTCTTGCTGGTTTTCCTCTGTGCAACCACCAAGGACTATGAACTTAAAAAAATGGGAGTGTTTTGGTATGAAAAAGGAGATGATCTCAAAGGTCTTTCCCCACCCTGTTAATTCTGGGATTCTGTACTTGGAGCTGAGGTTTAAGGTGTTTAGAACTGGGGTTGGTATTTAAAGCTGGGTTTAAGGTGTTTAGAGCTGGGTTTAGTGTATTTAACGCTGGGTTTAAGGTGTTCANGATGGAGAGGAGGGTCTGCCACCCTCAAACCTCAAACCATGGATTTTCCCAACACCTTGGCACTAGCAGGTGACTGATTTGCATGGATAACCAAGGGTAAGGTTCCAGACTGTGCCAATCCAGGCATCCCAAAGAAATCGTGAACCACTCAAGCCATGGGTGTAAAATCAGTGGTGACCTCTGGGATCATCTCTGTTTGCATTTCCCTTCCAGAGCTCTTGCTGGTTTTCCTCTGTGCAACCACCAAGGACTATGAACTTAAAAAAATGGGAGTGTTTTGGTATGAAAAAGGAGATGATCTCAAAGGTCTTTCCCCACCCTGTTAATTCTGGGATTCTGTACTTAGAGCTGAGGTTTAAGGTGTTTAGAACTGGGGTTGGTATTTAAAGCTGGGTTTAAGGTGTTTAGAGCTGGGTTTAGTGTATTTAACGCTGGGTTTAAGGTGTTCAGAGCTGGGTTTAAGGTGTTCAGAGCTGGTTTTTAAGGTTTAGTTGGTGAGATGGTGTTGGGTCATAGGTTGGACTTGATGATCTCAAAGGTCTTTTCCAAACTGGGAGGTTTCCCACCCCCAGAGTCCTGGAGCTGTGGGCACAGACTCCCTCAGGGCTGGTTTTCTGGGGGGCTGTGGGTCTCTGCAGGGCTCAGGACTGACCATTTTCCCGGTGCTGGAAGGAAGGGGAGAACTCTTTGGCAGTGATCCTGGCGATCCGCGCTTCCTCCTGAGCTTTCTGCGCCGCCGTCACGGCCGCCTCCGCCTTGGCCCTGGAGTGAGAGGTCCTGCAAGGCAACGGGAGACACAAGGACCACGTCAGGCAGCATCTCCCACAGCAAACAGAACCCCAAATTCCTCCCCCCCCCAAAACCCTCTCTGCTCCAAAACCCTTCGGCCGCGACGGAGGAGCCGCTGCCCGCAACTTGGGGGATGGAGGATGATGCTCCAGCAACAACGTGTTCATCAGCTGCTTCCCAGGATGGAAATCGCCCTGGAAATCAACCTGGAAGCAGGAGCAGGAGGATTTGTTCCCCCAGGTTGGTCCCATCCATCCCACATCCCTCCAAGGGGGATCCTCTCCGAGGACCTGGGGCTCAAGGCCTGAATTTAAAGCTGCTTTGGGTTGGTTGTTTTTAAGCAAAATCATTTGGGTTTGGATGAAAAGACGAAGATTTCCATCCTCACCCCCACGTTTTGCGTAAAGTGCAGGATGTAAATAAATCCTGGGAGCAGAGGGAGGAGCGGGACCGGCACAGGCACCGCCTGCACCGCCCCCGACACATCTTGGGCAGGGCATTTGCCACTCGGGATGGACAGCAGTCCCCTGCACTCCCCAGTGACTCTCCAGTGGCATTTCATCCCATCCCCCCGGATTTACACCCCTGCCAGCCTCTCTGTGAGCATCCTCCTCGTCGTCCCTTCCCCTTATCCGAGCTATCCAGGCATTTTTAAAAATTCCCCTTCCCACCCCGGTGCAGGCAGTGCTATAAATAGCTCAGCTGATTTCTTTTCCCTCCAAAATCAAGCCCTCCATCTCCTTTAATCATTTTTTTTTTCCCTGCCTCTCTCTGAATTCCCTCTAATTTTCCGACATCTGCGCGGGGAGGGAGGAGTGCCGTTCCTGCCAGGCTCCCAGGAATGGGAAACAGGGCCAGGAATGTGCCTGGCACCACAGCCTGTGGCACAGGGCAGGGCTGTGGGACAGGGAGGGTGGGGTGTCTGTGTGCTGCCACCTCCCTGAGCCCACAACTGACCTGTCGCTTGTGTTCCAGGGCTGTGAATTTGCTTTAATAAGTGATTTATTGGCATCAATTGGCTGCTTTGGAGCAGCCCTGGAAGTGGATCCAACCTGTTTTCGGGGGCTGGTGGAGGTGGTGATGCTGTCGCAGGTTCCTCATGATCAGTGCAACCCAAAATTGGGTTTATATGGGGTTTTTTTTACCCACCTTGAGTCCAGAGCTCCCTCTGCTCAGCCTCCAGGGGTGGACAAGTGTGTTCCAGTCCATTCCCTGGCAGGTGTCCCAGTTCTAGGAGGAGCAGGGATGCTCCAAGGAGGAGCTGCAGCAAACTGCTGCTCCTGGTTTTCATGGGGTCATGGAATGGTTTGGGTTGGAAAGGACCTTAAAGCTCATCCAGTGCCAGCCCTTGCATGGGCAGGGACACCTTCCACTGTCCCAGGCTGCTCCAACCTGCCCTTGGACACTCCCAGGGATCCAGGGGCAGCCACAGCTTCTCTGGGCACCCTGTGCCAGGGCCTCCCCACCCTCACACTCAATCAATCTTCAATCAATCAATCAATCAATCAATCAATCAATCAATCTTCCCAATATCCCATCTAAATCTCCCCTTTTTCAGCTCAAAACCATTCTCCCTTGTCCTGTCTCTCCACCCCTTATCCAAAGTCCCTCTCCAAGTCAGCCACATTTTTGGCACACTATGGCTGGTGGGAAATCTGAGACATCTGATTAAACCCCACTGATTAAACCCCTCCAGTGCCGAGGACGGGACCTCCCAAAGCTTCAGACTCCACTGCTGAGGCTGTTGAACATCTGCCACAAGAACTTCTCAGGGATGGGGATCTGAAGGTCATCCATCCATCCTTCCATCCATCCATCCCTCCATCCATCCATCCACCCATCCATCCATCCATCCATCCATCCATCCATCCATCCATCCCTCCCTCCCTCCCTCCCTCCCCCTGTCCCTCCCATCCTGCAGCACATTCCTCCAGCAGGCTGCAGGTCCCTGCTGGGTTGGTACAAAGGATTAATAACGTCTGAGAGCGTCTGGACTGAGCTCAGCAGGCAGGATTACACTCTGCCTCCCAAAATTCCTCCCTGGGGAGGCAACTGGAGGCACTTATCCGTCACTGCCTGCCAGGGAAGGAGGCTGGAAGTGCTGAACAGCAGCTCCTGCCACTGCCAAGGGTCCTGGGGACACGGGGAGGTGTCACAGGGCTGGAGGAGCACACGAGGAGCCACCACCCAGCTCTGTGATTGTGTGATGCTCTGCCAGCATTTATCAACCCCCCCATTTTATAGAATCCCAGAATTTAGGTTGGAAAAGATCGCCAAATCCCAGCTGTGCCTGATCTCAGCCTTGTCCCCCAACCCAGGGCACTGAGGGACACTCCAGTCCTTCCTTGGACACCTCCAGAGATGGGCACTCCAAACCTCCCCTTCCAATGCCTGGCCACCCTTTCCAGGAAGAAATTCCTGCCGATGTCCAACTTAAATGGGTCAAAATCACCATCCCCGAGGGATGGACACATTTTAATCCTTGTAAAACTCACTCCAGCAACCTCTGGACCAGCCCAGAAAAAAAGAGTGAACTTTTAAAAAACCTAAAACTTGGGGCTTTGGCTCGGGAAGGGTTAAAAATCAATCCCGTTAATTTCCAATGCCTTGATCCAAAATACCCGGAATTCCCCCAAAGCCGAGGGAAAGCGCAGCTTAATTGTTTGTAAAGCTCCTGAGACTCGAGGGGGGAGGCGCCGGCGGAGTGAAACGCAGAATTACGGGGATCTATACGTGGCATAATAAAATACATCACTATTCCCAAATAAATGCCAGTAATCCAGTTAGAGCTTGCCTTGACTTTGTCACATCCCAAATTTAACAGCTGTCTCCTCTACACCCGCCTGCTGCTCGTGGCGGGAGCTAAATCTTAATTCCCAGTTAATTGCTGGAGTTTATTTCCTTGGAAAAGCGGGGTTTTGGGGGGTTTTTAATCCATGACACACGGACAGGACCTGATCTCATCACTCTTCTCCTCCTGCCCTAAGCGCTGCCATAAATGTTGGCTGGAAAATCCAGTCAAAACAAGGTTGGATCCCTCCCTGTGAATCACAGAATCACGGGATGGTTTGGAAGGGATCTGTTTCCACTGGGCTCCTGATGGGATGGAGGGAAGAGGAGGTGATTAATTCCTCCCACCTCGGAGCATCCCCAGCCTCCTCCTCCAGCTGGGAGGAATCCAGTGGAAGGTGTCTCTGCCCATGGAAGGGGGATGGAATGGGATGAGCCTTCAGGTCCCTTCCAACCCAACCCATTCCATGATTTCAGCGCATTTGGGAGGGCGTTCCAGCAAGGACCGGGCTGGGAAGTGCCAGAGGGGAGAAAACCAAGGTGGTTTATGGCTTTTGAGTCCCAAGGGTCCAGTTTGGGTCGTGGCAGGGAGTCCACGCTGGGACCGGCTTGGAATATTTGATTTATTAATTTTTTTTGCCAAGCTGACTCACTCTTCTCGGAGGCCGAGCGGGCAAATGGTCCAACTGGCAAGAGGAGCTGGCAGGAGGCAGGGAAAAAAAAAAAATCCCAACCAACCAGATTCCCGTAAATCTTCGCAGATCTCCGGTGATTTGGCTGGAGCTGAGGAGGGAAGAAGGGATAATACCTGTGCCTGCTTCCTAATGCCAACTTTATCAGCTCCAGCTAATCTATAAGAAGCTGGAATCAACTGATCCACAAGGAAGAACTTGGCTTTTTAGGAATTCCAACAGCGACTCCGGGCTGGCTTTGTGTGAGCGGGGAGTGCTGCAAACACGACGCCGGTGCCTGGTTTAGCCCCAAAAAATGGGGAATTCTCAGGAAAATCCTGCCGGATTCAGGAAGGAAGGAAGCAAAACCCAAACCAGGTGAGGCTCGAGAGGTGTTTTTGGTTACTGGAATTCTTTGGCAGGAGAACAAGTGGGACAAAACGCTTCAAAATGAGGCTGGAAATTAGAGCAAGTTTACAGAACCCCAGCGACGTTTCCCAGCTGTAAATGGGACACTTGGAATTTGTGGGATGGCACCTGGAGTCACGAGAAACACGATTCACTACGGAGCCTTTCTCCACGGGTTGTTTGAGTGCAGTGACAGTGCCAAGGGGCAGCTGCATCCAGGGAGGGATTGGCCATCCTTAGCCCCGGTTTTCTTGTATTTCTGTACGAAAAACAGACTCTTCATTAAAAAGCAGGAAGCAAACTGCATGTCAAAGGAAGCTCTGGGCTGGACACCGGGGAAAATCCACATTATCTGTGGGGAAAGCAAGATTTCTGGAAAAGAAGGTTCCCTGAAATTCACCCAAGGGATTTTTGTTCTTTTCCAAGCAAACTCCTCAATTTCTCTGATGCCCCATGAACTCAAAGAGGGGGATTTAGGCTGGACAGGGATGAATGAAATTCCTGCTTTATCGTCAGGATGGAGACCTGATGGAAACCTCTCTGAGCTCTCCAACCCCTCATCAGGAGATTCCAACAACTCCTACACCCTTTGCACCGCGTGAAAAGGCTCCTGTGCTCCGTATTTTCATGGAAAACACGGGAATCCCCAAAGGCTTCACTGCAAGAGCTCCGAACAAGCGGTGAGGATGGAGTTAATCCAGCAGTGAGCTCATCCCAGAATGAACAGCCTCAAGTTTTCCTCGGGGACCAGACTGGCTCCATTGGATTCACTTTGTCTCGCAGGTCAATATGTAATCAGGCAGCTTTGTTTTTTGGGGTTTTTTTTGGTTTTTTTTTATTTAAAAGCATCTTTATCTTCCTACAGGAGGAATGGTGGGGGGGGGTTTTCTCCTTCCATTACAGAGGCTCATGTATTTTTCAAAGGGCAAAACTCAATTAAAACACAAACACGCACCAGCTGCAGGAAAACACTTGAGGAAGAATTCAGAGAGAGCATTTGCAGGTTCCCTCCTGCTCTTTCCAAAGCTCTTGGAAAGCAGTGGGGGCTCAGGGAAACCTTATCCCGGGGAGGGATGGCTGGATAAGGTGAGGAAAATGAGTTTTACATTCCAAGCTGCCCATGGACAAACCCCGGGCTGGCAGGAGCAGGGCTGGGGGGCATCCCTGAGGGATGTTTTGCACTCCCGGGAGAACGGGATCCGGCCCCGATCGCATCCCAGGAACACAAAGCAAAACTCCCCGGGATCGATGCCGGGAAACCAAGGCCGGAGCCTCGGGAGATGGGGATGCTGATGCAACCCTCTCGCTCCAGGAGGGGAAAGGGGAGCTGTTCCCGGCTCCCAGCGCTGGGAGGGATGGGAGGCTCGCCCCGCTCCTTCCCTGCCAGGCTTGGCCCGTCTTCCCGCTCTCCTGGACGGGACAAACTGGGACTGAATTATTGATAAGCACTGCAGACTGTCTGGCTTTACCTCTGCGGGAGCATCCCTGATTTAGGGCAGGGCCGGGGAGAGCTGCAGTGCCCATCCCGCCTCCCGGCCCCTCTCCCCGGGCATCCCCGGGCATCCCTCCCGCATCCAGCGCCTCTCCAGCCCCAGATCCCGGCGGGAAGGGTCGGGGTAAGGCACGGCCCGGGGCCAGCCTGTGTCTAGACAACGCCTTCAGGGAATGGGGAGATGGCAGCAATTAACAACCTGTTTGTGATCTTCCCTATCTGGCATTTATTGCCCCGATAAAACCCACTCTGAATTCCAGCCGGGCTCTTTGCAGAGCTCTCCCAGCCCCGCCGCTATTGCACCAGGCTCGCCCTGAGTGATTTGTGAAGGCAGTAACCCAGCGCCGGTGCTCAGGGGGTGGAATATTAGACACACCAATTAGCGATCTGTGCATAAATTCCCATTTACCTGCTCATCGCAGGCACATTTCCCTGCCCGCTCCCCTCTGGCTGCTTTCCCCCCCGCCACCCTCCCCATCGCTGGAATTCTTAATCAAGGGGGAAGGGGAAACAAAAAGAATAAAAAAAGCTGCTTAATGTGACCTCTGACATGACGTAATGCAGCCAAAAACGTCTGCTGTGGCTCTTTGCAGCCAGACACAAAGCAGGTGCTGTGCATAGCAAAGAGAAAGGCTGGATTCCCAACACCCACCACCAGCATTCCCAGCTCCACGGGCGGATTTGGGGATGGGGGATGGATGGATGGATGGATGGATGGATGGATGGATGGATGGATGGATGGATGGATGCTCAGCCCTGCCCGGCTCGAGGACAGCTGGGATGGCACAGGACACAGGGAATTGCAGGCTCTGGAAGTCCCATTTCAAGAGAATTAAAGGGGGGGAAGAAATGACTCAAACCTTTTAATCCCGAAAGAAACCCCTCGTCGTGTTTGTCACTGCCCAAGAAAGCAGAGCACAGGAAGTGTTGTGGCCAAAAACCCAAATCCAAGTTTCCCCGTGATTTTACAGCAGGAAATGTCATGTTAAGGGGGGAAACCATTCCTGATCCAGCTGGGAGAGGTTTGTGGGGAGCAGGTGCCTGTGGCCCAGCTGGGGCATGGAATGCTGAGGCCTCCCAAATTCATGGAAACGGGGATGGAGCCAGTTCCCATTTAGCTCATTGCTCCAGGCACCTGTGCCAGATCCTTCCCTACCTTTAGATTTTTGGAGCCTGCAAATGGAGAGAGAATTCACTGAGGTTTCATTTGCCATTTTGCACTAAAATTACGATTTTTAATCAGAGTTGGGGGGACAAAAAAAAAAAAAAATCCTTGTGTCCTGTGCCTTGCCCTGAGGCAGATAAAATGAGTTTTCCTGGAATCCATGACATGTAAAGGGGCAAAGCCTCAGGGACTTGGGGGACAGGGATTTCCCCTAAAATTCTGGGAGAAGCAGCTCAAACCACATCCCAGTGGAGAAAGATAAGTGATCTCCACCACGATCCTTATTCCCACCATCCCAAACTGGTCCCATGGCTGCTTGGACTCGTTTTATCCTGTTGTTTTAGCAGAACAAAAAATGCCAGCCCAAGAAACTCGAACTCCTTTGACTTCAAAGGGCTGGGCCAGGTGGGGCTGGGAGCCAGAGGCACATCTGCCACCGTCGGGATGCTCCCAACATCTCCCTGGCCGAGGGACACGTGGAATTAGCAGGGCCAGGCAGACTCGGCATTTCCATTCCTTCTTTTTAACTTCCCGCCCCCCCAGCAAGGACAAAGCTGATGGAGACGAGGCACAGGCTGCCCTGAGATGTTATTTACAGCGCCAAAGAGAATCAACATCTGGAGAGGGAGCCTCATCCCCTGCCATCTGTCACTGGGAATGAAGTGACAGAGGAGGCAGGTGAGCGACAGGACCAGGCAGGACCTGCCCATCCCGGTGCTCCTGCCAGCCCAGGCTGGGATTTGCCTTGGCTTTGATGCCACTGTCCCACCTGAGCCTGGTCCTGGCCTCTCTCCCCACCTGTCCTCTCCAACGTGGGCAGTGGTGGCACCGGGAGCAGCTGAGCTCCAGGCAGTCCCTCCTCCCAAATGCAAGCTCCAGCTCCAGGGTTGCGTTTCCCCCTTTTATAAACTGGGATAATTGCAGCCATGTGAGCATCGTTACCTGCTGGGAAGTCACTCAAAATCTGTGGGAACCCACTTGGGGTAGGATTTGGGAGAAACCAGGAATGAGGAATGAGCAGGGGGGGCGATGCTGCTGCCTGTTTTCCAGCCTTGGTGCTTTGGATGGGGCAGGTTTCCATGATTTTACTGGATGATTGTCATGGACATAATGGAAAATGGATGCAGTGGAAATGGGAAAGGCTGAGTCCCCCTCTCCCTCCACACTCACATCCCAAAGGCACAGCCAACACTCCTCTAACCCTGGGCAAAACCAGTGCATGACAAACGAGCTGCCACTTCCAGGCAGGAGGCAAAACAGGTTGGGAGAAATCCCTAACAACCCTTGGGAAAAGGAAAAAAAAATAAATAAGAGAAGGAAAAAAAACCCCCAAACCCCACAACCCACAAGGAAAAGGAAGCAAAGCACAGAGTCTCCAAGGAACCTGGGCAGCAGCTCATCCGCACACTGCAGAGCTCTCCTGGCTCTCTCCAGAGCAGAAAATCCCTCCAATGCCGCAGTCGGGTGGAGATTTTGGAATGCACGACAGGCCAAGCCGGAGCTCCCTGAGCAGCCGTAACTCAGCCTGCCTGGACATGTGGAGCGCTGGCTGCACCCGCCTGGAACGGCCTCAGCCTGGATTCCTGTCTCCAGGCAAAGCTTCCAAAGGCGGCACCGGCAAAACCCTCAGGGAAGGGGCAGGTCTGGGTGGGAGGCTGGACCCTGGTGGGACATTATCCGTCTGCAGGGATCCATCGAGGACAAGGGGGTGGAGAGGAGGTCATGACGTGCCCAGAGCAGGGAGGGGGTTGGATCTAGATGAGGTTTAACCACTCTGTGATTCCATGATTACCCCCAGTCCAGCTACAAGGCTGGAACAGACTTTGTGGGATGCACAAAGACTATCAGAAAATGTCTGGCTCGGGGTGGACACCGGGAAATCCCTCCTGATGTGACCTGCCCCAGGCTGGGGGTCGAAAGGTGGACCCCCCATCAGCATCCCACCATGGCCTGCATGGCCAGAAGGGTCCCCCAAACATCCCACTGCTCCCTGGTTTTCACAGCATCCTCCTGGCTGGGCTGATGGCACCAGGGGATGGAGATGGGGGTGGAAACCTGGATGGGAGAGAGATTCAACCAGGCCATGGGTGAAGGGAGCCAAGGGAGCCTCTGCTCTGCCTCCAGGGAATCCCTTGGAGGTGCCATCCCCAGACTCCTGGGAATCTTTAGAGCCTGTTTCCTATAGCTAAAGGAAAAGTGCATAGAACAAGGGAATTTGGGGAATTCAGGCAACAAACATCCAGGTGAGGGAGGTACTGACAAAAAACCAAAGCTGAACTGTCCATGGAATTTCAGTTTCCTTTTGACACCTAAAAAGAAGGAGTTAAACCAAATTCCAAAGCAAACCACAACAGAACTGCAAGGAAAAGCCTTTTTTTCCTTTCCTGACCCTTCACTCGCCCCCTTCATGTTTGGGCTGAAACTCTTTGGCAGCTTCACAAGTTTTGGTCACCTCAAGCAAAACAGACATTCGGCAAATGAACTTTCCGGGCAATTTTTTTCCCACCTCCTGCTGTTGGAGCCACAAAATTCCCAAAGAAAGAAGCAGCAAAACATTGAGCTCATGGTCCTCCTTTTTCCCCTGGGGATGGAGAGGGATGATCCATGACCTTCCTCCGGCCACCACCCGCCAGCAAAACCCGCCCCGGTTCCAAGAAAACGGCATCAAAACTCATCCAAAATCAACCAAAACCTCACGTAACCAAACTCAAAACTTTAGTTCCAGCACGGCCTGGGCTCGAGCCAAGACAAGGAGCTGAAATGGCCTCAGGATGTTCTCCAGCTGCCCGAGGAGAGATGGTTGATATCCAGCCTCGCCCTCCGGGAATTCTCGGCCCCGAGGAGGAGACAGGACTCTTCTCTGGGTGATGTGACAGGGGTCTAAGGGATGTGTTAGAACAGTCTGGTGCTCTGAAAAAAACCCTGTATTTTTACTCTGGAAAGCTGTATTTTGGCCACCAGGGCACTAAGAAAACACCTCCGTGTTTTGCTCTGCAGAGCTGAGGAGGAGTTGGGGGGACAGCCTGGAGGAGATGCTGGTGATGGGCATCGCTCTGTGCACCTCCTGCTGCCTTCAGCCTCTCCGCAGGCACCTGGTGATGCCAGGGAAGCTTTTCCCTGCTGTAAGGGACAACCAGAGCGGTTGGAGGTGGCCCCGTGTCCACGGCACCATCGTCTCCATCCCCCGTCACCACATCCAGTCCCACGTCTGCTCAGCAGCAACCCCAGGAGCAAAATGGGAGAGCTGAGTGTTTGCTGAGTTTTCTTGTTTTAAGCACCACCTGAGGCACAAATCACCCAATCCCCCACACCCTCCCCAGCTCCAGTGGGAACAGGCAGGAGGGAGAGGGGCTGGAGGCGCCTCCAGGGCCGTGTCACCCCTCTGTGGTGCAAGTGTTGGCCACAGCCCTGGTGTCTGAGGGGGGGAATTTAATCCCAACGAGCATCTCCTGCCTGCCTCAAGCCTCAGAGCCCACCCAGGAGGAGCTGTTCCCTCCTCCCAGCTGCCTGCATGGGTTTCCCCTCCTTTTTTTTTGTTGAGTGCCCAGGAGCCCCAAGGTCAGCAGCACCCCCAGACATCCCGTTTCTCACGAGGTTTCTCAAGCTGTGCCTGAGCTGTTGGGTCCCCCTGCCTGCCTGAACCTGGCCTTGGTCCTCAGCTGGGGGCTGCTGCTCATCCCAGTGCACCCCAAACATCCTGTGGGATGCCCTGGATGGGAGGTGGTTGCTGGGGATGTGGCAGTGGGTGCCCTGGCAGGTCCCCAAACACCGACGTGCCCCGAGGCCCCGGGTTTGCAGCTCTGAGCTGCCCCCCGAGGCAAAGCCTGTGAAAATTTCCACTTAAGCAGACAGAGCACAACAGGGGAAGAGACTCAGAGCCCGGCTCTGCCAGGAAAGAATCTGGGCTTTTAATTATTTATGCTTCACCTCGGTGCTGTGGGGATGAGAGACAGACCCGACAGGGACACAGGTAGGGAATGGGGAGGGGGCTGCTTCTTCAGAGGGGCCATTTATCCAACTCAGGTGAGCTGGAGAGCTGGTCCCTGCCTGAGTCCTGCCCCATAGCTCTCCCCTTGGAAAAGGGCTTTATCCCTGGCTCTCCTGGGAGAGAGCAGCAGACTGTTCCTGCCACCACTTCTCCAGAGGGTTCACCCCCAGGACTGGAGGCTTGGGAAGATCTGCCACCTGCAACGGCTGTTTGAAGGTGCCCAGGGATCTCCTCCTGTTGGATGGGGACCAGCTGCCAGTGGGATTTTAGGGCGCTCAGCACCCTGGAGAATTGGGACCTTTCTTAGTCACAACTTTAAAGGGATAATCAGTGAGATCCATGGGTTAAATCCCCCTGGGATTTTCAGGGGGGAAATTTGCTTAGCAGGGTCTACAGTCAAATCCTTTAATTTCCTGGATTAGGAAGCCAGGACAGCTTGTCATTTGTCCTGCGTGGAGGAGGTGACAGGAACCTCATTGCTTGAGGCTTTTCAAAGTGGCTCCAGCCCATTCCCTGTGCTCCCCCCCAGCATCCCAACCTCCAGCTGTGGTGGGAAGTGATGCCCAGGAACAGCAGCAAGGAAAACACTCAATGATCTGCTCAGCTCTGTGTTTTCACCTTGGTTGTGTTCCTGGTACTGCTTTTCCTCTCCCCAGGGAGGAAGGGCTGAGGGGGGAGAACAGGATCATGGGGGTGTGGGTGGGGAGGGAGTGGGTGGGGAGGGAGGAATGAGAGCCAGGAAATCCAAACCGGGGGCTGGGAGAGGAAAATGGCACACAGGCCCCTCTCAGGAGCAGAGCTGTAGCACAGGGACTCCAAACCTTCCCCTTGGCTCTTTTCCAAGATCAAAGCTTTGGGATGCAGCACGACCAGGACACGGCAGGGACCCCCAGCAGCCTCCTCGCTGAGGATGAGGATGGAGGATGAGGACGGAGGAGAGCCAGGCCCCCTCCAGGCAGCTGTGCAGGCTGGGGGAGGATCCATCCTTCCCTCCTCACCGCCCCTGAGAAAAGCACCGCTGCTGTTTCTGCTGTTGAACGGGAAAAGCAGCAGAGAGGAAAAGCAGAGGCTGGTTTCGTGGTGGTGGTGGTGGTGTTGGCTTTTGCATTTTCCCCATCTGTCGAAGGGCTGCTCCACCCAAAGCAGGAGGGAGAGGCTTCACCATCCTCCTCCTCAGCTCCCTCCCTGCCCCCTGTGCTGCGCAGGCAGGAGGTTGTTGGGTGAGTGTGGGGATCTCACGGGGCTCCAGGGGCTCAAATCATCCTGCCCCAGCTCCCGAGAAGGGCTGTCCCAGCGGGAAAGCGGCGCCGGCCGCTCAGCCCCGGCACTAAGCCGGTAAAAGGCTTGGATTCAAATCCAGGCAGATGATCCGGGCTGCGATGGGCTGCTGGAGACGAGGAGGAGGAGGAAGAGGAGGAGGAAGAGGCGGAGGCAGCCTCCCCTTTGTCCTCCTGCTCTGCCGGGCAGCCCCTTCCCATGGAAGTGGTGCCAGCCAGGAGTGAATCACTCTCACCCTCCTGCCTCGCTGCCATCCATCCCTGTGCCATCCATCCCCTGCCATCCATCCCTGTGCCATCCATTCCCTGCCATCCATCCCTGTGCCATCCATCCCCTGCCATCCATCCCTGCCATCCATCCCTGTCATCCATCCCTGTGCCATCCATTCCCTGCCATCCATCCCTGTGCCATCCATCCCCTGCCATCCATCCCTGTGCCATCCATCCCTGTCATCCATCCCTGTGCCATCCATTCCCTGCCATCCATTCCCTGCTCTTTTCCATCAGGTCTCCCTGCACAGGTGACTGCAGAACTGGCACTGGCACAGCTCTCCCATCCCACCAACTTTTCCATTTCCTCCCCCATCCCAAGATCCCTCTCCTGCTTCAGTCTCCAGCAAAGTCACTCCTTCCAGCTGTGCTTTGCTGTGGGCCTGCCATGACACAAAGCACAGGGATTTTGGGGATCTTCCCCATCAAGCGCAGCCGACCAGGACCACGGCAAATCCAATGGGTTGGGAACCTCTGCTCGCCCCCTGTTACCCCTCCACAGCCCAGGGAAGTTGGGAAAGATGACAGGAATGCATGTTGCACATGGAGATGGGGTGTTTGGGCTCATATTTGGCTCAGCAGAGAGGGAAGGTGGTGGGAATTCCCAAGCTGGGATCAGCGGTGGTGGTTGAAGGATGGGAGGGCAATGAAAACCAAAACCTCCCTCCCAGAAGCTACAGAAGGCCCTGCTGAGGCTTTTCCAGTTGCATTCCCTTGTAAAGCATCATTCCTATGAAAGGCACTTAATTTCTCACCCTGTCCATGCCTGGATGTGTCCCGTCATCCCTGTCCCACAGGCAGAGCAGGGTGGCACTTGGGGACACTCCGAGCTGGCCCTGCATGAGCACAAAGGCTGCTCCTGACTTCTGACACGGCCACAAAAGGGCTTAAAGCTGTAAATCCTGTCTGAGCAGGAAGTTATTAAACTGGTATTGCAGGAGGACGTAAACAGTCACGGTGCCGACATCACATCCCACAAGAGCTGGCACAGGATGGGGATGTGACTCCAGGATGCCATCCGGGATCTGCTGATCCTTGGCTGGCCTGGCCTGGAGATGGGCTCACCATGAGTCAGAGGTTACCCTGCCTGACAGTGACACACCAACGGCAGGAACAACAGCTGAGCCTAAGCTCATCCCCCATCACCTGAGCCCTGGCAGGGGCAGCAGCAGGGAAGGAGGTGGGAGGAGGGAATGCTCAGCTCCATCCACGGCAGAGCCTGTGGGAGGCTGCCAGCCCTGAGTTTTGCTCCTCTCTGCATTGCACAGGGGAGCGGGGATGGGCAGGGACAAGAGGAGGCTGCTGTGAAGAGAATCCCCTCCTGCCCCAGCTGGTCTCTGCCTCTGAGCCACCTCCATCCGCCCCCTCTGTGTTTCCTCCCTGTATTTCTGCATCATCTCAAGGCAAGAACAGGAGGGGATGGAGGGAGTGCACTCACCCTGCAAGAGACCTGGTGCTGCTGCCAGTGACCCCATCAGTCCCCAGCTCATGAGCTGAGGCGACTCCTGCAAATTCCCGAGCTCCAGCTGGCTGGCACAGCCTCAGCAGGGAGACAGGCAGCACTTCTCCAAGGGACCAGGGGCAGAGGAACCAGAGCTGCCCAAAGAGGGGCTGGTGGGAGCAGCCCCTGGGCACCAGCTCAGCTGTGACCCGTCCTGGATTTACTCATCCCTGCTGCCCTGACCCGGGGAAGGGGACACACAACCCCTCTGGGGCCACAGCACCCCCCTGAGCACCCCCCCCTCCTCCTCCTCCTCCCTCTCCATCCGCAGCGAAAGCCCCTCCGGCAGCAGGAGGCCGGATTAGGCCGAGACTAATGCGGGAGCCCCGCAGCCACATCCCCCGGGCACCCAAAAAAAGCAGCCCAGCCCTGAAATCAAAGGCAGTGCAGCACAATGGCAGAGCATTAAGCAGCATTAGGGCGGCTGGAGCCGCCGGTGGGGACATTACGGCAACTCACGACGTTCGGGATCACAACTGCAGCAGCTTTTTTTATTTTTTTTTTTTTCTTTTCCGTGGGTTTTGCCCGGGCCACATTTCCATTTTTGTGAACAAAATACCTGGTTGGCTCCAACAAGCTCCTGCACTTTGCTGCTCGGCTCTCGGGAGCTTTTCGTGCCTTCTCAAACGTCAAAGGCGGTTCTCCCTCACTGCAGCATCCCCCGGGAGCATCCACACCGACCCAAACCCTGCCCTCCACCCCTCCTCACTGCCAGGTTGTCTCTACTCGCTTCCTTTGCCTTTTTTTCTCCGCTTTCCCCTCTCTGAAGTTGAATGACACTGTGCTAATTCATCACCCGGCTCCTCCTGAGACCGTCGAGCTTTAATTATATTTTTCTCGTGGTGGGTGAATGGCTCAGCTCTAATTATGCCAGGAAGAGCATTACTTAGGACTAACCTGAGAACAGCATCCCCTCTGCTCCAGGGTGCCAGGGCACCAGCTGCTCCCAGGAGCTCTTATTGAACCTGGTGCTGAACCACAGAACCTCGTGCTGGGTGTGGAGTATTTGCCACGTGCCGCCCGCCAGGGATTCATCCCCAGCACCACTGATGGCCCTTCCCCTCATAAACATAATTACAAAACCTTGACCTGTGGCAGCAGGAGGAAACCCTGGAGAGAATCAGAGTCTGTCTGCTTGGCATTAAAACTTCCATCATCCATTGTGGAGTTCCAGTGGAGAACAGGTTGGGTTGGAAGGGACGTTAAAGCTCAGTTTGTTCCAACTTATTTCCAACGTTTTCCACTATCCCAGGTTGCTCCAAGCCTTGTCCATCTCAGCCTGGAACACTTCCAGGNACCCCCCCCTCCTCCTCCTCCTCCCTCTCCATCCGCAGCGAAAGCCCCTCCGGCAGCAGGAGGCCGGATTAGGCCGAGACTAATGCGGGAGCCCCGCAGCCACATCCCCCGGGCACCCAAAAAAAGCAGCCCAGCCCTGAAATCAAAGGCAGTGCAGCACAATGGCAGAGCATTAAGCAGCATTAGGGCGGCTGGAGCCGCCGGTGGGGACATTACGGCAACTCACGACGTTCGGGATCACAACTGCAGCAGCTTCCTGGAACACTTCCAGGGGTGGGGCAGTTGATATGAAGAGCAGTTTTCCAGCTGTCCTTCATATCCTTTCTCACCTGTTCACTTCCCACGAAGGTTTTCAGGGAATGGGAGCCACCAGAGGGAATAAATTGTTCCCCCCATTTCAATTGCATCAAAGAGAATTTAGGAGCATCACTCACCAAACCTAAAACCCATCCCTTAAATGAGCTTATTTTTCCCCTGTGTCACAGATATCCTTGCACTCCACTCAGACTAAAACAACTTCAGGAGTCCGACTGACTTGTCTCCAGTACGACACCGTGTTTTTAGCCTACTTTCCTCAGGAAATGGGGGCTTTACTTGTGTGATTGTGCTGTTTATGTATCTATATGCCATCACTCCCACACTAATAACTTTTGAACGTGTCGGCCAATTCCAACCAAAACCTAACAGAGCGGCAGAGTTTTCAAAAATACTGAATTCTTACAAATTTAATGAAATCCGTGGGTGGGCACATATTTTTTTTTTCCCCCATCAAGGGAAAGGCTGCAGAGTGAACTCAGCCATATTATTAGAAAAGAATATACACACACACATATGCACAGACACACAGCAGTGCTCCAGGAAATTCCCAGTCCGAGCTCGTGTTGGGGTTGGAGGGGGGATATTGTGCTCCTGGTTCCCAAAAAACCACCAAACTGAGCACCTGGATTCCTCCACCAAAGCGCCCGCTGCCTGGTTGGTGCCTTTCTTGCCATTCAGACCATGGAATTTGGGGGGGGTGGGCACTGCAGCTTCATTAGGAAGCTTTAAAATTAATTGGACTGATCAGAGGGAAGCCTTTCGAGCGGGATGCAGGTGTGTAAAACTTTGTTCTCTTCCGATCCTGCTGCCTCAGGGACTGGCTCTGCCAAAACCCTCCCAAAGGGGCAGAGCTTGAGCTGCAGGATTGAAGGGTTCAGACAAAGAGGTTTAAGTTTAGAGAGCAGAGATTTAGATTAGATCCTGGAGAGGAATCCTTCCCTGGGAGGGTGGGGAGGCCCTGGCACAGGGTGCCCAGAGAAGCTGTGGCTGCCCCTGGATCCCTGGGAGTGTCCAAGGGCAGCTTGGAGCAGCCTGGGACAGTGGNCAGCAGCTTTTTTTATTTTTTTTTTTTTCTTTTCCGTGGGTTTTGCCCGGGCAACATTTCCATTTTTGTGAACAAAATACCTGGTTGGCTCCAACAAGCTCCTGCACTTTGCTGCTCGGCTCTCGGGAGCTTTTCGTGCCTTCTCAAACGTCAAAGGCGGTTCTCCCTCACTGCAGCATCCCCCGGGAGCATCCACACCGACCCAAACCCTGCCCTCCACCCCTCCTCACTGCCAGGTTGTCTCTACTCGCTTCCTTTGCCTTTTTTTCTCCGCTTTCCCCTCTCTGAAGTTGAATGACACTGTGCTAATTCATCACCCGGCTCCTCCTGAGACCGTCGAGCTTTAATTATATTTTTCTCGTGGTGGGTGAATGGCTCAGCTCTAATTATGCCAGGAAGAGCATTACTTAGGACTAACCTGAGAACAGCATCCCCTCTGCTCCAGGGTGCCAGGGCACNGATGGGATGATCCTGAAGGTCCCTTCCAGCCCAACCCTTCCCATGATGACTTTTATGATTCCCTGATAAAGCAGCTCTCCCTGCTTCCCTGTTGAGGCCACAGAATCACAGAATCATCCTGGAATCAGGGAATGGTTTGAGTTGGAAGGGACTTTTAAGCTCATCCAGCTCCACCCCCTGCCACCACCCCCTGCCATGGGCAGGGAACCTTCCACTATCCCAGGATGCTCCAGCCTGGCCTTGGACACATCCAGGGATGAGCCTGTACATCCACCTAATCCCCAGCTGCAGCCGAATGCTTTGGCTCCTCTTTGATAGATTTGGGGGGCTCAGCACAAGCCATTACCAGAGGCAGCAAACATTCCCAGGAATGCCGGTAACCCAGGGCTAATGCACAGAGTCACTGGAGTGTGTCTGTGCCTGGCTTGTGCAGCCTGAGCTGGGCTGTGCAGAGGATCAATAAAGGGTTTTTCGACACACCAGCAGCCCTTGTGCACTGGAGGCCACAGCTGGGCCATGGAAAGAGCCAAACCCTGCATTCCCAGCACTTGCTCTCTTCCCAGTGTGTGTCCAGGACCTGCTGGGATGAGGGATGGGCATGCTGGGTTGCTCATGGAGCGTTTTTTGGCAGGACCAGGTTTGGTCTCTGGTGGAGTATCCTCAGGGCAGGGCACTCCCAGTCATTTATCTCTTTGCTTCTTCACTGATGACTGGAGGGGTCAAATCCCACAAATCCCACAGCTTTTCTCCTCCTCCATGCACGTGTGATCACGGGCTGTATCCTCCCTCCTCTCTCCTCCCTCCACCCTCCCTGCAGCTGCTCTCCACACCACCTTCCACAGAGAAGGGAGCTGTTCACTCCTGCCATTCCTTTCTGATTTGATTCTTTTTCTTCTCTCCCATAATCAGAAGTGGAATAATATATGCCAAGAGTTTATAAACATTTCCAGCATGGGCTGGGGGGTGGGGGTGTCAAATCTCTTCCAATCCCTCCTTTGTGGCTTTCCAGGACCTCCATCACCTGGGCATGGAGGATGAGCAGGTTCTCGGACCCACCATCCCATGGCAGAGCCCCACATTTCCAGGATTCATCCCACACCAGACCAGAGCTCCACATTTCCAGGATTCAGGCCTTTCCAGTCATTCCCATCCCCAGATGACAGGGAAAGATCTGATCTTTCTGCTGCTCTGCTTTCCTACCTGGCATTCTAGTGGGATTTCCAGGTTTTTTTTCTAAAGCTTTGACAACAGCTTGGTACAACATCAGCTCGAAAACATCATCAAGCACAAGCAGGTTCCCAAAGCAGGCCCGGGAGTCTCATTCATATTGCAGATAAGCCACTGGCAGACAGGCTGATAAAGATTTCAAGTGTGACTCTGCATCCAAATATTCCAGATCCAACGATTGATCCCAGCACAGGGAGACTGAGGAGGTCCCTGGGTTTTTCCCCTAACCCCAGCCCTTTTCCCAGCCTGGCTGCTATATTTAGCTCTTGCTCAGAAAAAAGACAGGAATGACATGCTCTAATAAACCATCCCAAAAAGGGATCCCAAAGAGCCCTGAGTTCTCCAGAGGAGCCTTTCCTCCCCGCTCTGGGAGCTNTCCAGGGATGAGCCTGTACATCCACCTAATCCCACCTGCCCCGTTCCCAGCAAAGCCTAAACCCCACAGTCCTGCCCAGCTGCAGCCGAACGCTTTGGCTCCTCTTTGATAGATTTGGGGGGCTCAGCACAAGCCATTACCAGAGGCAGCAAACATTCCCAGGAATGCCGGTAACCCAGGGCTAATGCACAGAGTCACTGGAGTGTGTCTGTGCCTGGCTTGTGCAGCCTGAGCTGGGCTGTGCAGAGGATCAATAAAGGGTTTTTCGACACACCAGCAGCCCTTGTGCACTGGAGGCCACAGCTGGGCCATGGAAAGAGCCAAACCCTGCATTCCCAGCACTTGCTCTCTTCCCAGTGTGTGTCCAGGACCTGCTGGGATGAGGGATGGGCATGCTGGGTTGCTCATGGAGCGTTTTTTGGCAGGACCAGGTTTGGTCTCTGGTGGAGTATCCTCAGGGCAGGGCACTCCCAGTCATTTATCTCTTTGCTTCTTCACTGATGACTGGAGGGGTCAAATCCCACAAATCCCACAGCTTTTCTCCTCCTCCATGCACGTGTGATCACGGGCTGTATCCTCCCTCCTCCCTCCACCCTCCCTGCAGCTGCTCTCCACACCACCTTCCACAGAGAAGGGAGCTGTTCACTCCTGCCATTCCTTTCTGATTTGATTCTTTTTCTTCTCTCCCATAATCAGAAGTGGAATAATATATGCCAAGAGTTTATAAACATTTCCAGCATGGGCTGGGGGGTGGGGGTGTCAAATCTCTTCCAATCCCTCCTTTGTGGCTTTCCAGGACCTCCATCACCTGGGCATGGAGGATGAGCAGGTTCTCGGACCCACCATCCCATGGCAGAGCCCCACATTTCCAGGATTCATCCCACACCAGACCAGAGCTCCACATTTCCAGGATTCAGGCCTTTCCAGTCATTCCCATCCCCAGATGACAGGGAAAGATCTGATCTTTCTGCTGCTCTGCTTTCCTACCTGGCATTNCCGCTCTGGGAGCTGCTGCAAGGCACAAAACTCCAGGTGCCTTTTGGGAGGCAGGTAGAAGGTGTTTGATCTGGCCTTGCTTTGAACTGGGGACCCCATTTCAACTTCAAACAGACATGAGCCCCTTTCCCCACTCTGTTTTTCACCCGGATCAGGCCCCAGCTCTGGGTCACTGAGCTACAGTCAGCACAGGGAGAAGGGGCATTATTTGGGCACCCAGATGTGCTGTTTCCCAGCGGAGTCTCAGGCAGGGTAAACCCTCCACAGGCACCAGCTGCAGCCAGAGATTCCACTGTTTTTCCACTCTAAACCCCTTTAGGGTATGGAAATAGCTGGGAACCCTCCCAGCACAGGCCAGCCCTGGGATGGTTCCTCTTGGCTATAAGTCAGACAGAGGATACGGGCAAAGAGCATCTGAGGAGCTGGGGATCATCCTGCTTATCCAAGAGGACAGGGAAAAATGGGGTGAATAACCCATGGCCCCCAAAGTGACAGCTCTCAGCCCGTGAGCCCCACATGTGCAGTGACCTCCCCCAGCCTCACCAGCTCCTTTGGGAAGGCTGTGCCTCCACAGCCCACTCAGAGTTCGCAGAGACAGTCCAGCTCGGATCCATCCCATTACAGACACCCCCCCTGAGGATGCTGTTCCTGCGGCAGGGTCTAGGGTTAGGGACCACTGCTGTGCCTGCCCACACCCACCACAGCTTCCCTAAAACACCTCCCTGCGCACCTACCACCACAAAAATCCCATCCCACCCATCCCATCTGAGCTGAAACACCCCATCAGGACGGACAGGGCCCCCCTTACCTGGACGCCGCGATCTCCGCTTTCTGCTTGGCGATGGTGGCCGCCCTCTCGGCCGCCTCCACGGCCCGATCCACTTTCTCCCGGATCTTGCTGGCCCGCAGCGGGATGAGGTTCTTCCTCTTGCCGCTGACCAGGATGTTCTGCTTGTACTTGCCCTCCTCCTTGGTGCCGTCGGGGAAGGTCATGCAGCCGTAGCCGTGCCGCTTGTTGTTGGCCCACTCGCCCTCGTACTTGAGGCCGTCCGAGCGCTGGCTCACCCCGAAGCCCGAGCGCTTGTCGTTCTTCCACTCGCCCACGTAGATCTCGGTGGTGGTGGCGTCGATGTCGTCTTCGATGACGGAGAGCTCGGCCTCGCCCTCGCCCAGGCTGATGGTGGAGTTGATGTCGCTGGCGGTGGAGCTCACCGTGCTCATCCCGGCTTCGCTCCGGAACGAGCTCTGCTTGCTCCGCTGGCTGGCCAAGGAGCTCTTGGACTCGGACTTGCGGAGCTTGAGCCCGCTCAGCAGCGAGCGCCGGAAGATTCCCTTCTTCTTGCTCTTGAGGATCTCGGCGTCGCTGTGGGCCATGAGGACGAAGCCGCCGCGGGACACGGCCGGGCTGCCGGCCACGGCGGGCGAGGAGTCGGGGTGCAGGGCCGTGCCGTTGGTGTGCTCGCTGCGCAGGGAGTTGATGGACGTCCTCAGGGGTGACCTGATAACCGCGGCCATGCCGTAGGGAACGCTCTGCCGCACGCCGTAACCCTGGCGCATCCCTCCGACCCACTGGCCCTGGTATGTCCCTGCGGAGAGGAGACAAAAGCAAAGAGGGGGGGTGATGGCACGGCGGCCTTTGGGACGCTGATGGTGTCAAACTCTTCTGTGGGTCCTTCCCTGGCGGGGGCAGCGAAGTGTGGCTCTGGATCCCGGTCACAGCGCCGTGACAAGGATTGTTGTGTCACGTTGTGAGAGGGAAAAATAACCTCGTGGTTGGACTGCAGGGCTGCACTCCAGCTGCAGCGCGGGAATGCTGTGAGAAACCAGCCAAGGCATCCAGGAACTGCCCCTTGGATCAACTCCTAACCTGAAAGGGAAGGGAGCAGGGGAATGGCATGGGGGAATGGTTATCCAGGAGTAGATTCCAATCCCATCCTGCTGCCCGATCACTGCTGTATTCCACTGAACGGGTGGTGTATAACAATACATTTATTTATACACATAGTGCCTTCTTCCGGTGTGTCGGGGAAGGAAGCAGCTCTGTAGGAATAAAGGCCTCAAGGGGAGAGATCCATTTGGTTATTCCCCTTGGAAAAGTGCCCCTGTTTGAGCTCTTACACTCGTGTGGGCACTGACTGGAGTCGCTTAACTGGTCGTTAGTGGGATGAAACACACACAGCACTGGGACTGGAGGGACTAGGAACACATCCAGCCTGGGAAGCACAACCAGAGCACAACACCCGCCCTGTGCACAGAAATGGGGGGTGGGTGGGTGTTAATCTGCTCGGGGTCCATAATCCCATTCCCTCCTGGCACACTTCCAGCCTTTATCCCGGCTGGTTGAACCACAGGGCTTGTTTTTATTCTTAGGACAGCTTAATCTTTTCTGGACCAGCTCGAGGTGCAGTGATCCACTGCTCACCTAAGCCCCCACAGGGCAGACCGATGAGCCTGGGCACAGCTCCACACTGGGCACTGGAGCTGCTGGAATGCTGGTCCTGAGCCCTGGGATGGGGAAAGCCGGGATGGGCACAAGTGGCACCTCAGAGCAGCAGGACCTCCCTTGGTGCCAGCCCTGCTCCCACATGCCAAGGGAGTGTTAAAACAGACCTGCTGAAGTCGTGAACCCTGTGTGAATGCAGCCAGTCCCACTCCCAGGACTCCCCCAGGAATTCCCATGCCCAGTTCTCAGGCTCAGCAGTCTGGAGATGGCTGGGCTGGAGTGGCTGATGCTGAGCACACAAACTGCCTCCTGAGAGACACCTGGGCATGTTTTGGGATGCATTTTGGGGTGCATCAGCTGTCTTTTAGCTGCCAGAGCTTTGCACAAATTCCCTGGGACTCGGGCAACACCCCAATGTCACAATGTCTGGGTGACAGCTTTGTGCACCCCAAAATCCCACCAGCCCCCAAACTGAGGGATCCCACAAAGACTGCCTTGGAGGAGGGAGGTGGAGAGGCAGGAGCAGGCAAGCAGGATTTACTGAGGGTTTATAGGATTAGCAGCAGGGAGGGAACAGAGCTCTGGGATTAGGGCAGGCACCGGCAGGGCAGGGCGAGGAGGTGGTGCCAGGCAGAAGGATGGGGGACAACCTGCAAGACGGGTGGCAAACAGCTCAGAGGAGACATCAGACGTGTCCTGTGGTTGGGTTGGAGCAGTGGGTCTGGCTTGTGCTGCTGCAGTCCACCTTGGTGTCCCCAAGAACAGGGAACAACTGGTGTCGTGTACCCTCGTCTCTCCCCAGGCCCAGTGGCACCCTGGAATGGTGGCTGTGGCAGGGGAGAGCCCACCAAGGTGTCCCTGGGGACCTGGCAGCATCTCACTCCCCTTTCTGGCTCCTTCCCAGAGCATTTTGGCAGGACAACCTATGGAGGGGGATGGGCAGCAGCTGGGGGCAGAGGAATTCCCCTCAACACCCCAAACACTCCTGCAAAGGGGGTCCCAAGATTTTGGGGATATCCCCACACAGTGCCCAACCTCCTGTTTCCCCTAGAGATGGATTCAGTGGGTTCCAAGGAAGGACGCCAGTGTGGGCAAGGGGACAGGGAGAAAAGGTCCTGCTTGAGATCCACCAGAACTTGCCCTGCCCAAGTTTTGTCTTCCCTTCCCCTCGGCTGAATCCCTTAACTCGCCCCCTGGCTCCTGGCACGTCTCTTGACCTCCTCACCTCCTGGCAACTCCTCAGCTGAATAAACTGCCCCGATTAATCTGGAGCCCCGTAAAGCAAACCCAGCCCTGCACTGAAAACCTGAGGGACGGACAAAGAGCAGCACAAAGGCTCTGGGATGGAGCGTGACGGAACATCCCGGCCGGAGCAGAGGCGGCACGTCGGGCACAGCAGGTGCCAGCTGCAGAGAGTGCCAGTGCGTGTCCCCAGCCAGGATGAGGTGCCTGGGAAGCTCATCCCTGTGTGCCCTGAAAACCTACTGCTGGAACTGCACAGCTGCCAGCAGCAGCCTCTGCATCTCCTCGGCAAGGCTGGCTTTTCCAAGCAGGGGATGCAAGGAGCCATTTCATCCCATCCCATCCCATCCCATCCCATCCCATCCCATCCCATCCCATCCCATCCCAATCCATCCCATCCCAATCCATCCCATCCCAATCCATCCCATCCCATCCCATCCCAGCTCAGCCCCTCCCATCCCACTTCTCCTCTCCTGGCAACTCCCAGCCGAGAGCCAACCCCAAACCCCAGCTCTGCCTTCATGGAGGTCGTTGCTCTCCCTGTTGCTCCCCTGTGGGAGGCAGCACATGGATTATCTCCAGGGATGGCCTCGGAGGGCACAGTCACCTCCCCAGGGCCACCAAGGCACCTGAGCACCCCCATGGCCACCAGCAGATCAAAGAGCTTCATCTGCCCCTCCTCACCCAACAGCACCCCCTCCTTCCTCTGACTTCTGTGTTTGAAAGCCCTAAATATCCCAGGATTTGGCCATGGAGGTCTCAGAGCCATCTGATCTGCATTGCAAAGCACGGCCACCTCGTCCCCTTGCTCTGCTCAGCTTAACCTCTGCCCCCAACATTTGCAGATACTGCACAAGGCTTAATCCTCACAAGGAGCTGGGAGACTCTTCCTCCCTGCACAGCAAACAGGATTTTATGATTTTTCCACCTCACGTGCCAGGATGGGCAGGCTACGGGTATCCCAAGTGTCAGAGCTCAAGAGCGGGAAAAGGAAGTGGGGATCACAGGAGCAGGTCCCCAGAGGGATCTCCTGGGGTGTGAACAGCGGTCCCCAAGGATTTTGGTGCAAATGCCGAGAGCTGAGCACCTCCCAGGATCAGGAGAATTACTGGGGACAAAAATGTCCCAGCCTCTTCCCTCAGCCATGCAGGTCACTCTCATGGATGTCTCCAAGATGCCACAAATATCCCTCTCACTTTTGTGTGGCCTTTTTTGTGCTGAGCAAAAACGACGAAGAGCAGCCAAGGAAACCTTGGACATGGAGAGAAAATCATCACAGAACAGTTTGGGTTGGAAGGGACCTCAAAGTTCATCCAGTCCCACCCCCTGCCACGGGCTGGGACACCTTCCACTATCCCAGGTTGTTCCAAGCCCCGTCCAACCTGGCCCTGGACACTTCCAGGGATCAAGAAACCACAAAATCCTCCTGAGCTCAGCAATCCATGACTTACCACGGCAACACAATGGAAGCGGCTGCCATTTCTCCGCTGCAGCTTTTTCCTCACCATCAATATTTGGAAAACACTTCCCAAAGCATTAATTGCGTGAGATTGGAGCGACTGCAGCACCCATCAGGTGCTCAGGGCAACCTGTGGGTTTAAGCCACGGACAGGAGCAAATGGTCCTGCTGAAAAGAGGGTCAGAGCCTGCCCTGGGAAGGGGAATTTGGCAGCAAGGTCAGAGCATGAGGGAAGAAGCAGGTTGTGATGTCACTGGCCCATCGTCCCACCCCAGGGAAGATCTCTTGACTCCTCGTGGGATTTGGGCAGGATAAAGGTGATGCCAAGAAGGGGGAGGAAGGAGCCACGTCCACGCCAAGCAGAGCTGAGGAGAGGTTATTTTTCTGAGGTTATTTCCCACCTGAGACTGGGAGAAAATAACCAGAGTCATCCCAAAAGATGGATTGGAGGGGCCATTCCTCTGTCAGAGGTGGCAGATGAAGAGAAAGAAAGACAAGGAAAGTCAGGATGGGATGGAAACATGGACAGTGCTGCTGGACACATCCACTTGTGTTCCTAAGCCTGGGCTTGGGGTTTTTTTTGGCTCACTCCCCTTGGAGCAAGGCTGGCTTGTTTCCAAACACCTTTTAAAACTCCTGCAGGAATGTCCATGGCCTCGAGGACCGTGCAGAGCCCCATCCTGGGCTGGAGGCAGCCAGGCTGAAAGCAGGGAGTCACTGGGCTCCAAAGCATCACTCCTGATCCTCCAGCAGAAGATTGAATGCTCTGAGCAATGACAACCAGCAGCACTTCCTCAGCATTTGGCTAAAATCCATTCTGGGAAGAGAGCAGGGAGCCTGCAGGGCAGCTCCTGGTCTTCCCATAATGCCAAAATCCCTGAGATCGAGGCTGGCCCAGGTTTGGACTTTGCAGAAACAGGGAGGGGAGGTTTGCACAGACCTGCCCTGCCTTCAGTTTCTCCAAGGGGGACATTCAAGCAGCAATTCAGGATGTTGTAAAGCGTTCTGAGGAGTTCTAACGTGTGTGTTATAATAACAAATGACCTCAGGGAGAGTCAAATGTTTAGCAAATATTCCTTACCCATCACTAACAAACAAACACCGTTGTGGGTCAGCACCTCGTGTATTTCCAGGTTAACTAAAATAATCAGTGCACGGAACAAAGGGCTCCAAAGGGCAGGTTCTGTGTCCCATCCCTGAGGCACAGCCAGACCCACCTCGGGCAGTGACTGCCTTGGACAAGAGCAGCAATCCAAACCTCCCACAACACTTTCCCCGCTCAACAAAATTAAGGAAGCAGGTCCAAGTGGTCCAGAGTGCCTGTCCTCTTCTCCAAACCAAGCCAGAGTAATTAGGTTTTACAAATCGCTGGGTTATCTTGCAAAGGATCCTTCCTGGTGTGCTCAGCCCCTCCTCTTATCTCCAACCTCTGCAGCATTTTAATTAAAGATGTCCAATGGCAATAATTAGGCCGCTCTCTCGACTTCCAAGTGAGGAGAGAGGTTTGTAGGTGTCCCTTCCCAGCTACTCAATATGAGAAATGCCCAGGAGGATTCACACACAGCTCATGTTTAACCTCTCAGGGACACCAACCCCAAAGGAAAGGTGAGCGGGAGAAAACAGAGGACAGGAGGATGCTGTGTCAGCCTCAGTCCTGACTGCTGGGATGGGACCCCCCCCAAGCTGATGTCCTGCAGTCAGCGGGAATCACTGAGAGAAATGTGCCCCCTGAATGTTCTACCTGAATTTATGCCCCCCACCCCGAGCAAAGGATCACAGAATCCCAGAAGGGTCCCAAGGAAGGGCCTTGAAGATCATCTCATTGGGCAGGGACACCTCCCACTGTCCCAGGCTGCTCCAGCCTGGCCTTGGACACTTCCAGGGATCCAGGGGCAGCCACAGCTTCTCTGGGCACCCTGTGCCAGGGCCTGCCCACCCTCACAGGGAAGGATCCCTGGGATCCCAATACCCCACCTAACCCTGCCCTCTGGCAGTGGAAACCCATTTCCCCTTGTCCTGTCACTCCAGGCCCTTGTCCAAAGTCTCCTGGAGCCCCTTTGGGCTCCAAGGTCTCCTTGGATCCTTCCCTTCTCCAGACTGAACACCCCCAAGGCTTTCCATGCCTCTGACCATCACCAGGCCACGCTGAAAACACAGTCAGATGCTTCTGCTGTGGCTGCTAATTTGCCAAAAATATGCTCTGGTAACTGCTTACACAGGGGAAGAAATAAAGTATGGAATTTTGAGTATGCAAATATAATCTGCAGGCAGGGACACGTGATGGATGTTAGTCATAGTGCTAATGCTGGGTACATACAGACACGGTGGGCACAGAGAGGGCTGGGCACCCACAGGGAGGATGGAGGGCAAGGAGAGAGGGGAGGAGGATGAGAGCAGAGCTCCTGCCTGGGTGCTGGGTAAAAATAAGTCTGGTTTGGGGCTTAATAAATAATGAAGTGTTACCACATCCCCAGCCTGTACTTCTGAAAGCAGGGAGTCAGCAGCCAAGGGAACCAGGCAGGGGAGGGGGTGGGTTTGGAGGGGGCACTGGAGGGAATGGCTTTGGAGGTGGGTAGGGATGGCACAGGGCTGGTCCCAGCACAGCCAGAACCTCTGCAGGAGCAAGAGAAGAGGGCTGGAGGGAGAAGATGGATTTATCCAGCCTCACGCCTCAGCCAGGGAATCTGCCTCCTCCTCGTCCTCCTCCTCCTCCTCTGTGGATGCAAATAACAACAGAAAGGATCTCTGGCTGAAATACCACGGAACAGGGACTGCTCAGCTGCTCTCCATGAGGAAAAACCATGGCAAGAACACTCGTCTGGGGAATATGAGCCCCATCCAAAATACGGGGAGTCCTTTATGTTGCCACTGCCATCATTCCTGCCCCAAGGATTCTTCACAGAAGAATCAGGGCAGGGAAGGGGCAAAGCCCCAGAGCTGATGTCCTGCCTCCAAAGACAACCCCAGCTGCAGGGATTGAACCATTCTGCACAGTGAGGAACACGCAGCCTTAAACACCAAGGAGAAGCCACTCCAGAAAAACCTCCTATGGAAATTCATGTCTTCAGGTATTCGCCTCAAGGGGGAATAACCCAGTTTGTCCCCCAGGAAAACACAAGAGCCTTCCCTTCCTCTTCTCTCTCCTTGTTTTTGCACCTCCTGCTTCCCCAGGCCTGTTATTAAGTACCTTTTCCAGCCAGAATTCAGGGAAAGGCTTTAAACAATTATAATAACAATCATATCTCAGCAACATCACTAGTTCTGATGGGGCCAAGATGCCTCTCAGGTCAGTTGTGACTCCTCTTAAAGCACCTGCTGGAGGAATCAGGGGGAATCCAGCTTTTAAAAGGAAAGAGCCAAAGAAAGACATTTCCAGGCGCCCTGGGAGAGGGAAGCACCGGGTTTGCCAGACAGGGAAAGTCAAGGAAACATCTTCCCCTGGTGAAATGGATCCCACGGTTTTACCCAGGGCAGCTGAATCCTTGTGGATCCAGCCACTGACCGGGGTCACAACTGGGACGAGGTTTTATCCCAAGGGAAGCCAAACACAGGAAGATGTTGCTCAGCACTTTTCTTACAGTGCTGCTCTCCCAGAGCAGAGTGAAATTGGTGAATTGCTCATTCCCTTAATCCCCCAGCCCCTGCCCTAATCCTGACTGCAGATTCCAGGCTCTCACCCCGTCCCTCAGAGCTGCTTCTCCAGCTCTCCCCAGAGGTGCTGAGCACCAGGGCTGGGTGTGGGGGAGGTTTCATCCCTGCTGAGGTGTGGGAGATGCTTGGCTGGATGGGATGAGACTGAGCTCCCCATGGATCTGGGATGGGATGAGGCAGGAGCTGAGGTTATTTGCTCCCTGTGAGATAAATCACAAAATCCTAGGATGGTTTGGGTTGGAAGGACCTTAAAGCTCATCCCATCCCACCCCCTGCCATGGGCAGAGACACCTTCCACTATCCCAGTGCTCCAGCCTGGCTTTGGACACTTCCAGACCCTTATTCAGTTGAGGGAAACACGCAGCAGACACCAAATGATGCCCTGAGCAGGAAATAACACCTTTATAGTGACAATCTTGGGGTAAAAATCAGCAAAATAAGGGACCTTGTTCTGGCTCTTCACTCATTCATGAAAATTCATCCTGCTCTGCCTTGTGCTGAGAGTAAGTGGAACCTCTTCAGGGAACGATGTTGGGAAAGGAGAGGCTGTTCTAAGGGAATGCTCATGCATCAACTGCAATTTTAGAGATTTCTGATTCAAAGGCCAAAATCTGTCTTTGAAAAGCCAGTATCAACCCCCAAAATACAAACATTTGCCTTCAAGCATTTTGTTTTCTCAAAGCTGCCCATTTTTTTTTTTTGTTAAAAAAAACACTTGAACAGATTATTACAGGATAAAGTAGCAACAAGACTCTCCTGCAACCACTGCAAACCCCTACCAAAAAAATCCTTTCTTGCTCAGGATTTCACTCAATGCCAAAACCAGACCCCAACCTGCCAAAATTCGCGAGACAGATCCCAAACCACACCTTTCCCCCCCAAAAAAAAGATCATCACCAACCTCATCCTGCCCAGCTCCTCTCCCTCCATGCCGTGCCCACACTGACACAGCTCATTCATCTACGTCAGCATTACCTGACACAAAGCATTCAAAATTCATCAGGTTCATTTTAAAAATCGAGGCATTTTTAAGCAGGAGGCATTTTTAGCTCTCGGCTGCTGGTTCCTGAGGCCTGTAAAGAATGACTTTTCTGCAGTAGCCTGGGTGGAAACCTTGCTTCGAAACTGAAGCTGAAAATCTTGCAAAAAAAAAATAAAAATCACATGATTCCACAAGCTGGAGCTTCTAAGGGGGGGATAAAAAAAAACCCAAAAACTGTTCAGCTCCAGGAGCAGATGTCACCCAACCACGAGGAGCCCCGTGGGATATCAAACCACAGGCAAACATCCCGAGATTTGCAGGAAAAGCCACGAGAAACCCACCCCAGTGAAACAACGTCAAAATTGTGCTTCAGGACTCAAGTCAGCCTCTGTTATGGGTTAGGGGAGCACCCGAGGGGGTTCCCAAAGTTGGGATCCTACACCATCACCTGGTGCTGGATAAAAAACTTGGGAAGACGGAGCGAAGGGTCTGAAGCCTGTCTGGCAATTTCTGTCTCGTGTACTTTTTCCCCGGGGTCAAAATCCTTCTTCCTCTGTCCTGAGCTGTACCTGAAACTAAAGCAGCATGTTCCAGTGAGATAAGTAATTACCATGAGTTCATATCATCCCTTTTTAATGAGGCTGCTCAGAACCTTCATTTAGTATTTTGATTCATTTTCCTGCGCTCGGCAGGTCCTGACGCCTCCGGTTTTGCTCTCCCAGAACCGCTGCAAGAAGCTTCTGTACCAAATCTGGACATGGAGATGCTTCATCAACAGAGTTCTGAGGGGGTTTGATTAATGATCAGGTTCTGAGGGGCTTGGCAGGAGCAGCAATGGCTGGTGTGGATCCTGCAGGAGCCGGGATGGAGGATCAGGGAGCACTTGGATTTGCTGGTTTCCTCCCACTATTTAAAGTGCACCAACAGTTCCTTCCCGGCAGCAAAACAAGACAAGAGCTGGTACTTTTAAGGTGATTCTGACATCTGTGCTATGAATAGATCCTGATGGAAATTTGCCCCCGTTCAGGAACCTGTGAAAGCGCCGGTGTGGAGAAGGTCACGAGGCCACTGCCATGGTGGCACTGGATCATGGAATCCTGGAATGGTTTGGGTTGGAAGGGACCTTAGAGATCATCTCATCCCAAACCCTTGGCACTGGTGGTGGTTCATCCCAAACCACGTCCCAGCTCTGCTGCCCCTTCCCAGACACAGTCCATCCCACCCAGCCCATCCCACCGGAGCAGCACTTTATGCTGATAAAAGATCTGCTTTTGCAAAATCTTTCATGTTTTCCACCTCCTCAACCGTTCTGAAGCCTTTTGGTCGATAGCTCCTGGTGCACCTGCCAAGGGAGGTGTCACCGGTGCCACTGCAGGGGTGGGAAAGTGGGACACGGAGCCAGCACGGCTCCCGCCCGGGTGGGACAGGCAGCTCCCACTGCTCCCCTTCCCTTTTCCCAGCACAGGGAGATTTCCCAGCCTGGGTCCAAGAGAGCCCGCTTGCCTACTCAGGCGGCGCTAACAATGCAAACACTAATTATACTTCGCTCACCTATCCAAGGGATGATTCACGGAGGTGAGTGGGCACAGAGCATTACAGCCCCTCCCGAGAAAGGAGCATTTAGGGAGCAGGGGGGTACCTGGGACACGGAGAGGGGTGGCAGCAGGACAGCCCTGGTTCACAGCAGACACCTCCATCCTCCGGGGCAGAGAGCACCCAGGATGGGGCTGGTCCCCTCCCAGAGCCTCTGTCCCGTCTTGGATCCCAGATGTCCCTCTGGGAAGAGGTGGAGGGAGCAGAAAACTGGCAGGGATGAAAAGGGCGAAGGCTGATTTGGTGCTTCTCCCTTCACTCACCCCCACAGCCACAGTCTGAGCAGCTGAACCCAACCCCAAGGCAGAGGCCAAGGGTTCCCATGGGAAACCTGCAGCTACAGCTCCCACTGTCCCCAGGGTGAAACCACTCGCATTCCCCAAGTCTCTGAGGAGGGACAGAAAGGCAAGAACCAGCTGAGATGTCTCCTGATCTCCAGAGCTGCTCAGAAAAGGGTCTCCAGCCCTCTGCCCCAGACAGGTGCCACCACCTGCAGCTCCCACCGCTGCTGATCCAGATGGATTCAGCCCTTTCACCTGAAGGAAGGGAGCAATCCTGCCCCCACTCTGGAGCTGGGATGAATCAGACCCAGCAAACGAGCGGTGCAACTCCAGCCTCCGACTGAAGCAAACCTCGGGAGCCCAGTTTATGTAATATCAGGGTGCTCCTGGAGGGGGGCAGGAGGTGGCGGGGATCTTTTTGGCAGAAAAGATGACAACGTGCCAGCAGTACCATGGTCTGGGGGGGATCTGAGGGAGCGAGCGTGCACAGGGAATGCCAGGACAGGTGCCACAGGTGCGGGACTGTGGGTCAGGCGTGCCAGGGAGATCTGGCACAGGCTGTGGGCCTCTGCGAGGCTCTGGTTGCTTATCTGGGCTCTGCAGAAGGTCTGTGTCGGCTGACACAGAGCTCAGGGACACGCGGTTCCCATTCCCACGGTCAGGGAGTGCCCGGAGCGGGGCCGGGCACGTGTGTGTGGGAAGGGGAGCCGGGGGCGAAGCGGCGGCGTGGGGAGGAGAGGCGTGTGTGTGCGTGTGCCCGGCGTGGGAGGTGTGAGAGCTGCCAGCTGTGTGTGTGCGGGGGAAATGTCGCCTGGGGGTGTGTGGGGCAGCGCCAGTGCCCACCGGGGCCGGGGGTGACAATGTGGCCAAGCCACCGCGCGCCTGCCCCTCTGCCCAGCACATCAACACGTGCCCGGCAGCCATGGGAGGTTGTGGCTCCCCAGCACAGCGCTGGAGACGTGCCCTTACCCACTGTTGTGCAAGGCAAGGAGGAAACTGGAGTGAATCCCTGGATTCTGGGGCATCTCGCTTCCCGAGCCTCGCTGCGCATTTAGGGCCCCAGCCCCTCGCCGTGGCTGAGGAGCTAAAAAAAAAATAACGTGCAAGGGATGAATATTTATCTGTGGGTGGCAAGTGACAGATGCTGGGGCGAGGATTCTTGGATCCTTCGGTTCGATGAAGGCAATAACTCAGGAGAGATTAATGGCAAACATCCTTCCCAACAGTTGCCACCCGGCACCGCTCCCGCACCCTGCGGCCTCTGGGACCCGAGCGCACAAAGTTCAGGGAGGTTCGGTGTCCAAAAGGCTGGAGCTGCCCAGCTTTGGTGTTTGCCATCCAGAATGGGGCCAGGCAACTGGGAAAGGGATGTGGCCTCTGGGTGCTTGGAGTTGGGTTGGGGGCAGTGGCATTTCCTGTGGCTTCTGGCCTAGCTGGGATGGGGGAAGCCGGTGTGGAGGAGCCTGTTGGGATGTCCACGGGTCCCATCACTCTGCATTTCCCCAGCACAGCATCCCTTCCTCATCAGAGGGTTTGCAGAGTCCGGGGGGGGGACACCATTTTGCCCCAGATCCTTCCCCTTTCCTCCCACTGAGCCTCTTCCCTCATCCCGAAATCACACACACGCGACGTCGGTCCCCAGACGCCGGGAAGCTGGGCTGGCCTGACAAGATGGAAGGAAAAAGCTCTTTCCTTCTGGTAGGTTCTCAGAAAACAGTGAAACTGCTGCTGAGCCACCTCAGTGTGGGGGATGCTTCCCATGTTTTCCCCAAAACCACCGTGCTGCAGAGGACGGGGAGCCTGCCGGGGTGGGGGCACGTGCGTGGCCAGGGACACCCAGCCCTCAGAGACCTGTAGTTTGTCCAGACTTCTGTCTGTCCTCCCACAAATCTCCCAGGCAGGGGTTAGGTGCCAGGAGGAGACAGCACCCACATTGGGAGCACACAGAAACCCCCCCCTCACATCCCCTCCTGACTGCCTTGAACGTGGGAGACTGCAATTATTTCCTGCCCAAGCTTTTATCCTGGACTGAAGGGCTGCTGGGATTTATCGATGGCTTCCCAACACACACCCGGCAGATTCCAGCTCAGACCCCCCCCACCATTCCAGGCAGCCGAAACAAAAGGTTGTAGCTCTGTTTTCCTTTAGGACAAAGCCACCAGCACAAAATTATCATTAAAAATCCAGAGATGTTGCCACCTCTCCCTTCCAGAGCGTGAAAAAGCAGCTGCAGGTGAGGTTTAACCTCTCCTCCCTCTACAACCACAAAGCAGCAAACTGGGTTTGCCAGAGAAAGGTCTTGCAGCACCTTTCAGGAAAGGCTGGGATGGAGCTCACCGACACTGCAATCCCCTCAATGTAACACTAAGGAAAACCACAACATCTTAAAAATAATCCCTGAGCCTGCCTGGGAAGGCCACGATTCCCAGGAAAACGCGAGGGCAGCGGTGCTGGACGCCCCTGGCTGTTGGCAGGTAGGCCTGCCTCGGATCATGGAGGCAATTCCCATGGAAGTAGCCACGAACCATGAGAGAGGATGATACAGCCACTTACAGCACAGCACCAGCTGTTTCTCCCGGTTCAGCCTTAAAGCTTGTTAGCCCAGCAATTTTTTTGGGTTTGATCGCTCCAATTGGGTTTTCTTGTTTTTTATCTAATCCCAGTTCCCCCTCAGCATCTCGTTAAGCCGTGTTGACGGCAGAGAATAGCTCTGGTGATCCCTCTGAGCCCCTACGCTAAGCATTAAGCCGTAAACTAGGAATGTAAGACTCTTGTCTGAATTAAAGTATTTCCCCTGGCATTATTAAGCGCGGGGCTGCCTTTGGAGGGGCTGGGGGGACGTGCAAAGACCCCCCAGCCCCTCACTGGATGCACTGGCAGCACTAGAGCTGCCCCCACCTGTCCTGGATCATCCCCCCTCCTCTCCCACTCTCCTCCATCCTGCCCCACGTTGCTTCCACACAAATCCTACAGGTTCCAGTGGTGCAGTCGCAGCTGCCAATCCCATGTGCAACTTGGGTTGTCTCCCCACGGTGCTCGGCCCAACCCATCCTCCAACCCCTCTGGGCCAGAGCTGGGCGTCCCCCCCACCAGCACAGCCAGTTCCCCTCCCCAAAAACCCGGTTAAGGTGAAGGACAGGGGTGAGGACCCGGTGCCCAGAGACCCGCTGGACATATGGGGCTACCTGTGGCCAGGAGCTGGGCTGGTGCCATGCTGGGCTGCCTCCTTGGCTCTGCGGGGTAGGAGCATCCCTCGCTCCCAGCCAGCAGGTTGCAAACTCACGGACACCAACCGAAATCCAGGGGCCCTGTTTGGAGGTTTGTACCCCCCCACACCACCCCCCCACCCCAGGCAGGGAGGGATCAGTGCAGCACCTACCTCCATCCGAGTAGGTCTCTGTCCCGTAGCCATCCTGTAATCCATTGCTCCAGGTGCCTTCGTACTTGGCCCCGTTTCCAGTGCATTCCCGGACCCCGTACCGTCCCTTAAATCCATGGGTCCACTCTCCTTTGTACACCCACTTCCCTTTGCTCTCCATGCCAATGCCATGGCGCTTGCCCTGCGCCCAGGTGCCCTGGTAAGTGTTGCCACTGGGCCAAGTGTAGACCCCCAGCACCTCAAAGCCGTGACTCCAGGAGCCCGAATATTCACCTTGACCCTTCGGGCCGGTACAGATTCCATGGCCATGAGCCTTTCCGTCCTCCCAGCCTCCACAGTACGACCCTCCATCGTCAAAATTAAACCTTCCCCCACTGGACATGCATGTAATTCGGTTTGCAAATCTCCCAAAAGGTGAAAAAAAAAAAACAAAACCAAAAAACCCCGAACCAGAAAAACCCCAAACCAGGAAGAAATGCAAAAAAAAAATTAAAAAAAAAAAAAAAAAAAACGCGAACGATGACTTGGGGAAAAACAAATATAAATAAATATAAAAAAAAAAAAACCCAACAAAAAACCCCGAACCAGAAAAACCCCAAACCAGGAAGAAATGCAAAAAAAAAATTAAATAAATAAAATAAATAAAACGCGAACGATGACTTGGGGAAAAACAAATATAAATAAATATAAAAAAAATTAAATCAAATCAAACTTAATTGAAATCATGCACCAGATCCAGGGAGCTGCTTAAGCCAGTTTCTTGTGATTATTCATTCTCTGGGAGTATGTTGAGGATCAGTTCTCTCTTCCCCTGCTGGGGAAACAGGATCATTAAAAAAAAAAAAAAAAATAGCAGCAAGAACAGCAGCAGCTATTGGGTTTTGGTGCAAACGACTCCACCTAAAAACCATCCAAGGCAGGCAACGGGGGTGGGGGAAAAGGAGAAAAGGAAAAAAAAAAAAAAAAAAGGCCAAAAGCCAAGAGAAGGGAGGGGGGAAT
>WEKX01002657.1:1171237-1203570 GCA_013390025.1 Pitta sordida | reverse complement strand
TTCCAGACCCAGCTTGGCCAAGGGAAAAAAATAACCTGTATCATGGAATGCCGTGGGATTTCAGCTGTGCATCCCCCCTGGAAGGGCTGGGTGTGCTCAGTCCCTGCCTCATCGCCCACCCAGTGGGAAGTTTCAGGCTGTGTCATCCCACTCACTTGTTTGGTTGGTTGGGTTTTTTTCTCTCTTTCGATGTGTTTTCTTGTCCATCCATGGAAACATCTCCCCACCCTCCTCTGGAAGGAAACCTTCCTCTCCCTCTGAGCCGGAGGGATGAAACAAGAGTGGGTGGAAAATTTTCCCACTAAAGCATTTTTTTTTTCCAGTTGAACATGGCTTTTCAAACTACACCGAGCCCTTTGTAGATGCAAGAGCTGTTTTGGGAGGGTTTTGGGTTTTTTCTTCCCAAAAACCCCCACTTTCCAGGTGCAGCCTTTTTTGGCAACTGCAAACTTCCATTTATTTTTTTTTCATGGCGGGAGAATTTGGGTGGAAACACCCAAACTTTCCAACAAAAACACTGTGCCTAAAGTTACTTAAAAGCATATAAAAAAAAACGTTGGCAAGGAAAAAAAGAAATTGCAATCCCCTTCTGTTGCTTTCTCTGCAGTTTTTAGACAGAGTTGTTGTAGATGTTAATTAGCCAGTTAATTATTGGCCAGCCTATTCCTTTTGGGGGGGGATATTTCTTGGGATGCAGGAACCAGAGGCACCTGTGCAGACACCAAGGTGTGATACCCCTCCGATTAACATGGGATGCAGCTCCTCATAAAACAGGTGTTTAAAATAACCCCATAATAGTACCTAGTGGAAAAAAAAAAAAGAAATTCCTAATAATCTCCTGAGGAAGGGCAGGAAAATGGGATCTGTGAGTGCCAAGTGTTATTTTGGGAGCAGCACCTTTGTGTCTGATGTAAGGGGCAGGTTCTACACTAAAAATGCAGCCACGTGTTACATCTGCTGTTCCTGACCTGATTTGGGTTTCGTGGTGTGTCGGGGACCTGTCGTGGTTTCCTGTGCTTGGGGTGGAGGGTTTGTTCATAAAAGGAGACTTCGGTTCTCAGAGGGTTTAAGGTGGGTTCCAGGAGGCTCCAAAAATTGCCAAAAGCCACGTTGGAGGTTAAATAAAGCAGGTTTTGGAAGTGTTCAAAGCCAGGCTGGACGGGGCTTGGAGCATCCTGGTCTAGTGGAAGGTGTTACCCTCAGTGAGCTCCAATTTCCACTTCTTTGGGGAGTCTTTTCCAGACCAGTCCATATTTCCATATTCATTTCCAGTCCGTATTTTCCATATTCAAGTCGGCACTTGCTCCAAAAAAATACAATCGGGAGATGACAGAGGGCAAACGAAAGGAAATGCAGTGGGAAAACCCACCAGCACAAGGGGGAATTGCTGAAGGGAATCATGGAATGGTTTGGGGTGGGAAAGGGACCTTAAAGATCACCCAGTTCCACCCCCTGCCATGGGCAGGGACACCTTCCACTGTCCCAGGCTGCTCCAACCTGGCCTTGGACACTCCCAGGGATCCAGGGGCAGCCACAGCTTCTCTGGGCACCCTGTGCCAGGGCCTGCCCACCCTCACAGCCAGGAATTCCTTCCCAATATCCCATCTGACCCTACTCTCCTTCAGTGTGAAACCACTCCCCTTGTCCTGTCACTCCATGCTCTTGTAAAAATTCCCTCTCCCCTCACCTCCAGGATCATCGAGTCCAACCCTTAAATACCCACCACAATCCCACTGCAGAGTGCCAAGGATTTTCCCTGCCTGGAATACTGATTTTCCCTTGAGCTCGGAGGTCTTGATCTGCCACTCCTGATCAGCTCCCGGTGGGACTGGTTTGAGAGCTCATTCCAAGTCATTAGAAACATGGAAATAAATGATCCAGAGGGTTTCTGGATCAACATCTCAGGAAATAAAGCACGAGGCAAGAAGGGTCTGCAGTCGAGAGCCACACTGCAGTGGAGACCCAGCACCTTCTGTGCCTGTCCTGAGATTAAACAGGTGGTGCAGCCACCAGCCAGCACAACCACCAGAGTATTCCTGAGGTCTCAAAACATTTGATCTGAATATGCAGCTTTGGCATCTCGAGGATTTTCATCTTTGCTTCCTGCTCATTCCCTCTCCCAGGAGAGGACCTTCACCTGGTGCTGTCCCCAGGTTTGCTCTCCTCTACTTCATCTCCAGCTAAATTACCCCAAAACCCAATTAAAGACCAGAATGATATTGCAGCACCAGACCCGCTGCTCATCTTCCCGTAGATTGTAACTCAGGAAAGTGATGGAAATGGTGGGAAATTACATTAGGACGAGGTCAGCCTGCGAGCTGTAAGCAGCGTTTTTTCTTTTTTAATACATGTCTGCTTCACTGCTCATAATCTCACAGGTCAACAAAAGCCAAGACCTGGGTTAACCAGAAAGAGAAACTCCTCAGCGTCCTTGGGTTTGTGAAGAGCCGAGGAGAAAAACGATGAAATGTTTGGCATTGTGCAGAAACCCTGAGAGGGGAAATGGGTTTGCAGAGAGAGGAAGGACAGGGCTGGCTAATGGGCATGTTACAGGCATGTGGGCAATAAATTACCTTGATTGTCTCCTGTGTGCTGGGCATGGGCTGAGTGCATTTGCTGGTCACTGTATCGCATTAACCCGCTGCGTACAGTACGTGTCTGTTTATCCTGCCAATTACTGCAAATCTAATCAGCTTTAGCCGGGTAAAAATAGAGCCAGTTTCCGTGTGGAAGTCAAGAGGCACAAAAACAGCAGCAAAGAAGCTGATCCTGATCAACTGAGCACATGGAAGGGACGATTCCCAGCGCCGGGAGCATGAAATGTGTCGGGATGGGTTTTTTTTCCCTTGTGGGCAGGAGGATCTGTTTGCCCCAGGCCTGGATTTGCCCCAGCACCTGTCAGGCAGTGTGGAGGAAGGATCTGGGGAACCACGGGCAGGCAGAGAGTGGGCACAGATATTCCAGGAGCTTTCAGCAGCTCATATTCCAGGAACTTTCCTTCCTTTCAGTGAAGGAATAGGGCTGGAATCAGCTGGGAGGGAGAAACGAGGGGAGGTTGGTGCAGAGGGGGCAGGTTTGCAGTAAGGACAAAGGAAGACGAGCAGATAATTCAGGTCATTTGGCCTTTGGACTTGGGGAAAACACGTTTTGCTGCAGGTTTAGATAAATTCGTATATGGATCATAGAACAGAGTCATGGAATGGTTTGGGTTGGAAAGACCTTCAAGATTATCCCCCCCCTGCGATGAGGAGGGACACCTTCCACTGTCCCAGGCTGCTCCAGCCTGGCCTTGGACACTTCCAGGGATCCAGAGGCAGCCACAGCTTCTCTGGGCACCCTGTGCCAGGGCCTGCCCGCCCTCACAGGGAGGACTTTCCTCCCAATATCCCATCTAAACCTACTCTCCTGCAGTTAAAAGCCCTTCTATGATGAGGGATGGATGGCCATGGAAGATGAGCAGATTTGAGTTCCTGTGTGCTGTGGAATGTACCCAGCAAATCTAAAATCAACCTGCTACCCCTGCAGTACAAACAAGAGAAAAGGAGCAGCTCATGGCTCTGCAGTGGTGGCATCTCGTCCTCCTTCCCTCCTCCATCCCTCTGTGGTGTTTGCTGAAGGACACAAGGTAGCTTGTGTCTTGGAAGCTGGAAAATTAAAAAAAAAAAAAAGGAAAACAACACCATTTCCCCTCAGGATGTCACTTCCCCTTTTGTTTTGCTGCATCACCGTACGAAAAATGTGAGTTGAGCTGTTTGTTCATTACAAACCCCAGATCCTTCTCAAGCAAGACACAGCCTGCACCACAGAGTGGCCCTTCTTTGCCTTTCTCATCCCAGGTGACAAATCCCTTTCTTTGGAGAGTCTTGTCTTCCCCAGCCACCCACATCCCCCTGTATTTTTCCACCCAGGACCAGCAGCCGTCTTTGCACTGCTCCCCTGGAGGTCTGACCTACCCAGAAAACCCACAGTGACCAATTCTCCATGGCTGAAAGATGAATAAACCCGAGGTAGCCAGTCCTAACCCAACAAACCACAGCCTTCAGTTCAAGCCTCTGAATGTTGTGTCCGAGGCCAAGGGGTGGGAACGGTGCCGGTAATTAGGGGACATCTGTCACCGCCGTGTTCCCGCTGCTTTGGTCAGGAAATGCATCTGACACAATGTGAAGGGAGGAAAGCTGCTTTGGAGAAGGGCTTGGCAGGCTGGGCTGCATCTCCATCGCTGCTCCTCCTGGTGATGGGAAAGGCTGGAATGTGGGGCTCATCCTGCCCGCTCGGGAAGGGTCACATCCCGAAGCTTTGCCAAAGCTGGTGGCAAAGGCCATGTCTGTTCCCTCTGTGCCACCTGGCTTCAGACAGGCTTTAACCTGCATGGGATTAAAAAAGAAAGAATTAGGAGGTTTGGGGTATTTTCTGCAAAGAACTTGTATTTTCTGGCATTTCTTAACAGCCACAGTAAGTCACTTTTAAAAAAAAATCTGAATTGTTTCATAACCCAGAAAAGTTGAAGTTGTGGCTGCCTCATCCCTGGAAATGTCCAAGGCCAGACTGGACAGGGCTTGGAGCAACCTGGGGTAGTGGAAGGTGTCCCTGCCCATGGCAGGAGGTGCAATGAGATGAGCTGTAAGGTCCTTCCAAGCCAAACCATTCTGGGGTTTTATGATTCATAAAAACTCCAGGACTTTGGGAGTATCCACCAAAATGGTGCTTCCCTCCCCTCACCCTTCCCCTTAAGCTCCCAATGGCCTGAAGCCAAATATTTGCCATCCTCAGTGAGGAAACTGAGGCAGGGACCAAGGACAGTCTGTGCCAGAGGTGGCACAGAAAGGCAGAACTGCTGCTGCCACCCAGACGTGGAGGACACAGAAAGAAACACCCCTCTGAGCTAACCCTTTGGAAAAGGTGCTGCCCTGACCCTTGGGATTTGCTCTTGGTGGAAGAAATAAGGCTCAGCCAGGTATTTTGGCAGCTGATTGGAAAGAAGGACTCGTGGAGATGCTGCTGTAGGAATTCCTGTGTGAATAATGAATGTTTGGAAATGCGTTGAGTGCTGTGAAACGGGAAGGACGGTGTATTTCCCTGGGTTCAGAAAGCCAGAGGCAGACGTTCCCGGGATTGTTTGGACTGTAGCAATAGAGATTTATAATTCGTAACAAAGGAAAAATGTCTCTCAGTGAAGCGAGAAGCAGCGGGGATGTGAAAAAGTTGACATTACTCACATTTTCTTTCTTGTGAAATACTGTCACACAGGGGTGTTCAAGGACCTGTTTTTCCTGGGCAGATAAATACCTGTGGAAGGATTTATTCCCTATTTGATGTAGGTTTTCAAACAAGGTTTCTTTCTCTACAGCCTGTTTTGTAGGGATGTGAACAAATGCACTCTGGAGTCTGGAATAGCATGTGAAATTCCTTTGCTTCCCAAAAACCAAGGTGGGAAGTTATCCTACACATTTCATGCATTGGGTATAAAGGGAAGGGAAAAAAATTTTTAAAAAATCTTAAAAAAAGCAAAGCACAAAACAAACCTCCACAAAACTCAAAGCCACATTCACGGGGTTTTGAGATCTGCTTAAGGAATCAGCGAGCAGGATTCAGGAGCAGTTAATAACAGGCTGCATTACATGGTACCTCTTAACGTGGGATAATCCAGGAGGAAAAGAAAGGGCGAGGGATAAAGGAACGTCGCCCTGGAACAGTGAGACTTTCAGAAGTCAAGGCACGGGAATTCTAAACCAGATTAACTCAGCTGTCGCTGTCAGAGACACCGTGGGCACAAAGAGCAGCAGGGATGGGCAAGGTGAGGGGACTGGAATTCCCACGGGGATGGAATGCACACCTTGGCCCTGCCAAGAGAGCCCAGGAGCACACGGTGCTGGGGAAAAAATTCCAGCTGGGTATTCTTCTGAAGAGGGTTTGGGCTGAAAGTGCACTGCCCATCCCAGGCACAACAGGATGAATGGAGCTCCCCAAAAGGAGCAGAGCTGGAGACTCCCTTCCCTGTTCTCCATCTCGTTCACTTCTTACCCACCTTCATTTCCAGCTCCCCTGGGCTTCCACATCCTAGAAATGCTCTTCTCACAACCGCCCCAAGCTCCTCCTTCACCCTCTGCTCGTATTTCCCGGTATTACTTGACTTTTCCCTCCAAACTTCCTTCATGATTACCAGGATTTTCAGGACCCTGTGAATTTTGGATGGTTAATTCTGGAGATCTCGGGATGAAAGCAGGTGCCAAATGAAGACCTGCTTCAGTTTGGTCACTTACCCCAAATGCCACAGGCCCTGCCATCTTCATCAGGAGACCGAAGAACGTACAAGGGTCTGAATTTTTAAATTAAGGGGCCCTCGTCTAACTCCAGAGTGAAAAGCTTCCAAGTTATTTGCTGAAAGTGAAAATTTGGAAAGAACTGGCTTTCAACCTGCATGCAGGCACCCAAGTGATCAGCAATGCTGCTGAGCCCTCAGATTTGGGCTTCAGCTCTGGATGTATCGATCCTAAACGTTTACCCACAGCTCTGGAGTGCTGCAGAGCAGCTCTGTTCCCACTGACCTGCTGGCAGGATCTGTCCCTAAATCTCTGTACAAACCTCCCACATCAGCCCAGCCTGCTCTCCCTGCTGGGCAGCGGGTGGTAGAGGGATATGTCCCAAAAAGGTGAAGTGACATCCTGGGAAAAAACCAGAAGCATCTGAAATGAAATCCTGGCCTGGCTGAAGTCAACGGAGGTTTGAACAGGGCTCCGTCTGCAACAGGCATCTGTTCCAGTGTCCCAGAAAAACCTCTTTAAACAAGAGCAGGCTGCCCATGGTTCTCATCAGTCTCAAGTATTTCCTATGTTTATTTTCTTGGCCAAGCCCCAGGTTTGCCAGTTGCTGCTCTGTACACTCTGCTGGCCTGAGCTCCCTCCCATGTACTCAGATGTCCTGGCTTCCCTTGCCATCCCAGACTGCTGAGCTGTGCTTCTCCCAGCCGTGAATCCCACCCCCATCCTCCTCCCCAAATGCCTCTGGTTTATATTTACTCCATAAAACGCTTCAGGATCATTTTGGGAAGAAGGACGCTCCAGCGATGTAAGGTGACGCTGTCCGTTGGTGGCTCTTCCCACGAGGGTGTGACTGCAGCCTGGCATCCTGCTCTTCCCAAACCATGGAATCACAGTGCTCAGAGGTGGGAGGGACCACAAGTTTGGGTGCAGCGTTTCTCCTTGCCCCTCAACCACAGCAGCGAGGGAACAGCCCAGGGAAGTCTGTCTGAGTTCCACATGGATTGTGCGTGAGCCATGGGGTCCATCCTTGTGACACCAAAATAAAGCCACCAAAGGGTGGCCACGGCTGCTAGACCCAGCTCAGCCCTTTGGATTGTCATTTTATGAAACCCTGGGGATGTTTGTTGCTGTGGGTTGTTTTGGTGGCCAGACACGGGGTATTCTGAGAGCTGGGAACTTCCCCACCCCTCCAGCCAAGGATGTGCAGCCCACACTTGAGGCTGTTCTGCCCCTCCCAAGTGCCTTCTCCTGGATGGAGAAGCAAATCCATCTGATAACTTGGTGGGTTGTGTCGTACCTGAGGTTGGGGGGATTTTTGGCAGGCTCAGAATAAAAGGTGGGGCCCATCCTTTCCTGCCTGTCCTCACCACTGGACCCAGAGCACAAGTAGTAATAGCCATACAAACAAGTTTTTCCTACTAGAACTGCCACTTTTTGTGGCTAATCCTTGGGGTTTTTTAGTGAGGATTTCCTATTCACATTCAAATAACGCCCCAAATTCCCCAGCAGTGTTGAGGTCCCATGTTCCCCACATCCACTTCTTCAAAACACATCCCTGCCTGTAAAATACCCGGGGTGCAGATGAGATCCTGGAGATTCCCCATCTGAGGGGCTGGGAAGTGCTGCAGGAAGGTTTCCCTTTCCTGAGGAGGGAATGATGACATTGAGGTCACCCCGATAAGTGTCAGTCACCCCTTTTTTTTTCACAAGGACCCCAAAGGATGATCCAACCTGCAGGTCTGTGGTTTGGGTCTCACAACCATCACTTCCAGGCTGAGCAAAGCCAGGCTCTTTGCACATCCATCCCGTTGTCCCAGGGACAATCTAAATCAAGGAGTTGCTGGACTTCACCCAAGTCTCATCAGCATCACATGAAGCCCAGAAAAGATCTCTCCCACTCCCAGATGATGATCCTTCACACACAGCAGCGTCTTCTTGGGCTTTGTCTCCTTGAGTTGGCTGTGGGCTGTCACCCGCCGATGTGCTTTTGATTTACAGCTGCCACATCAACCCTTCCCCACACACGTCCCAGCTTTTTTAATCCAAAAGCGTTTGGACCAACACCGTCAGGCACATCGTGGGATTCTTGGGGTTGTCCGTGCAGGGCCAGGAGCTGGACTCGATCCTTGTGGGTCCCTCCCAACTCAGGATATTCTGTAATGCTGTGGTTCTACTTTAGCTGCCTGCTTGGGCAGTACAAAAACGGGTCCAAAAATGGTTATGGATTCTCCTGGTCCCCAAACGTGCAGGACAAAGTTCTGCTTTCTGCTGGGGGCTGCAGCAACAGTAGGTTCCTGGCACCCTCTAATGGAAAAGCTCAGTCACTGAATGACTGTCTCCTCTCCTCGGTCTGCGAGACTTGGCTCCTGCATTTCTATTTTTAATGTAATCTCACAGTAAGAACTTCCAGCCGTGCCAGGCTGGACCTGGAGAACGTGCTGAACAAATGTCAGGGCAGCTCTGGGGAAGGAGAGGCTGCCCGGTGATCACCCCCAAACTTGGGAAGCCGGTGCACACAGGGACTGCTGCTTTACTTATGGAAATGCGAGGCCAGAGCTAATCAGCTCTGACATTTGTGCCTTGCTTGTGAATTTAAGACACATGTTAGTGGGGTGGTCATGTTACAGTGCCTGTCCTTCCCTTTTCCCTTCAGCCACATCGAGAGAGTGGCATTTTCTAGGACATTTCTCCAAGTTTGGTGTCCTGGAAGCACCTCAGATCTCTGCCCAGGTTGGCCTTGGCTCCGGTTCATGAACAGAATTCCTGGTTGAATTAGAAGGTGTTTTTAAAGCTGGAAAGTGACACCCATAGCCAGGGAAGCATCCAGCCCTTTGGCAGAGCTCCCCAAGGATTTGTCCCTGGGTGGTGGGGGACACCTGATATTTAGAGGCATGAAAAAAGCCGGGGTGTGACAGCCTCAGGCAGCCCAGGCGGAGGGGGTGGCACTCTGGTGGCTTTTGGCATCTCATCAGGAGTTTGCTTCTGGCCTGAGAGTCCCTGGATGGATCAAGGGGAAGGACTGGCTTCTCCATGGGTGTCCCAGCAAGATTCCTGTCGCACGTAAAACATGGAATTTCTGCCAGGGAGAGTCTGCCCATTGGTGACCTGCCAGAGAAAGAGCAGGGTATTAATAGGACCCAGCCCATCAATCCCACTCTTGTCCTTAAAACACATACCCAGAGATAAAGAAAATCATTTAAATCACTGTTTAGAACAGAAAAATCTAATTTCCAGGAAACGCTGATCCACGCCAGTCTCAAAGCTCTGGAAAGGAGCTCAGAGTCTTTGGAGAGGGATTCCTCATCAGGAACTGCAGGGACAGGACAAGGGGGAATGGCTTCACATTGAAGGGCAGCAGGTTTATATTAAATATGGGGAGGAAACCCTTCCCTGGGAGGGTGGGCAGGCCCTGGCACAGGGTGCCCAGAGAAGCTGTGGCTGCCCCTGGATCCCTAGGAGTGTCCAAGGGCAGGTTGGAGCAGCCTGGGACAGTGGAAGGTGTCCCTGCCCGTGGCAGGGATGGAACCAGAAGATCTTGAAGCCATTCCATGACTCCGTGACTGGCTGCAACGTGCAGGAGGTTTGCAAATTTAACAGCACATAAAATGGTATTTCCCTTGGCAAAAAGATCCCCAAACTAATGAAAGTGAAAAAAAAAAACAAACCCCACAAAAAATCCCTGGCCTGAGCCTGGCAAATGTGCCACTGCTGACACCAAGAGTTTAACATCCTCAGAGCTACCTGTGCGTGTTTTGTCTCACAAAAGAGAGCAAACCCCGGGCAGATCATAAAAACCCCAGAGGGTCAGTGTTCCCCAGCATTCCCCAAGGGAGAGCTGAGACCCTGGGGTGTATTTTACCTGTAGGTTTAAGGCTTGGTCGAACACAGACCTGTGGAAGTGAAACCTGGCACTGAAATCCAGCAGGTCCCTCCTAAAACCCCTTTCAAATCCTTTTTAGAATCGCAGTTTCCACAGCAACAAGACACACAGCTCTCTGCGGAGTTTGGGGCTATAAATAACCCCGAGATCTATAGTTGTGATATTAGCTCCGAGGGCTTTAAAAAAAAAAAAAACCTCGCATGTGGTAATGAAGGGAAAGGAGCAGCGCTGAAAGGAAACAAATTTAATGAGGAAAAGATGGTTCCTAACTCGGGTTTGGAGCGTGGCTTTGAACAAAGGAAAGCGGTGCCTGGTGAGATGCTGCCTCTTCTGAGGGTGGGATTGTTGGGAGTGGCGCCTCGTGATCTGCTTTTTACCTGAGTTTAAACTCTGTGCTGCCTTAAAAAAAAATTTAAAAAAATTAAAAAAGAAGGAAAACCGGCAATTAGTTGTCGCTCGTTCTGGGGGAGCAATTAAGGAGGTACCACCGAGGCTGATTTTAACATCCTTAATGCAGATTGAACCTTTCCTGCCACACCAGCGACTCCCCCGGCTCTACACCCCCCCCTTCCCTCCTCCTCCTTTTGGAAAAGGATGTCTGCGTGTTTTAACTTTCAACACATCTTTTAATCCTAATTGCGGCTCCGCTCCCGACCCGTCGGCTGCGGCAGGACCGCCCGCAGGGGGGATGCTGCTCCAGGAGGCGCAGGAATTTGGGCTCCCGCATCCGAGGAATCGCTGTCCTTACCCCTTGGACATCCGCGGGTATCCCACAGGGGAGGATAAATATGAGCCGTGTTAGAGGCAGAGAGGAAATTCAATAACTATCACAGGGCGTAAAAACAAGCTCGTCAAGGGAGGGAGGGAGGGCTGGTGGCTCCTGCAGAACAGATTTGTGTACGGGAGTGAGGAGGAGGAGATGAGGAAGGAGAAGAAAGGAAACGCAAATCCAAGAGTTATTTGGAGTTTCCTCTGTTACAAACAGAAGGCCCGTGTTATTCCAACAGATGCGCTGCGTGTCACCAGCTTGCCTGGTGTTTGTTATTTTAAGGATGGNTAAAACATGGAATTTCTGCCAGGGAGAGTCTGCCCATTGGTGACCTGCCAGAGGAGGAGCAGGGTATTAATAGGACCCAGCCCATCAATCCCACTCTTGTCCTTAAAACACATACCCAGAGATAAAGAAAATCATTTAAATCACTGTTTAGAACAGAAAAATCTAATTTCTAGGAAACGCTGATCCACGCCAGTCTCAAAGCTCTGGAAAGGAGCTCAGAGTCTTTGGAGAGGGATTCCTCATCAGGAACTGCAGGGACAGGACAAGGGGGAATGGCTTCACATTGAAGGGCAGCAGGTTTATATTAAATATGGGGAGGAAACCCTTCCCTGGGAGGGTGGGCAGGCCCTGGCACAGGGTGCCCAGAGAAGCTGTGGCTGCCCCGGGATCCCTGGAAGTGTCCAAGGGCAGGTTGGAGCAGCCTGGGACAGTGGAAGGTGTCCCTGCCCGTGGCAGGGATGGAACCAGAAGATCTTGAAGCCATTCCATGACTCCGTGACTGGCTGCAACGTGCAGGAGGTTTGCAAATTTAACAGCACATAAAATGGTATTTCCCTTGGCAAAAAGATCCCCAAACTAATGAAAGTGAAAAAAAAAAACAAACCCCACAAAAAATCCCTGGCCTGAGCCTGGCAAATGTGCCACTGCTGACACCAAGAGTTTAACATCCTCAGAGCTACCTGTGCGTGTTTTGTCTCACAAAAGAGAGCAAACCCCGGGCAGATCATAAAAACCCCAGAGGGTCAGTGTTCCCCAGCATTCCCCAAGGGAGAGCTGAGACCCTGGGGTGTATTTTACCTGTAGGTTTAAGGCTTGGTCGAACACAGACCTGTGGAAGTGAAACCTGGCACTGAAATCCAGCAGGTCCCTCCTAAAACCCCTTTCAAATCCTTTTTAGAATCGCAGTTTCCACAGCAACAAGACACACAGCTCTCTGCGGAGTTTGGGGCTATAAATAACCCCGAGATCTATAGTTGTGATATTAGCTCCGAGGGCTTTAAAAAAAAAAAAAACCTCGCATGTGGTAATGAAGGGAAAGGAGCAGCGCTGAAAGGAAACAAATTTAATGAGGAAAAGATGGTTCCTAACTCGGGTTTGGAGCGTGGCTTTGAACAAAGGAAAGCGGTGCCTGGTGAGATGCTGCCTCTTCTGAGGGTGGGATTGTTGGGAGTGGCGCCTCGTGATCTGCTTTTTACCTGAGTTTAAACTCTGTGCTGCCTTAAAAAAAAATTTAAAAAAATTAAAAAAGAAGGAAAACCGGCAATTAGTTGTCGCTCGTTCTGGGGGAGCAATTAAGGAGGTACCACCGAGGCTGATTTTAACATCCTTAATGCAGATTGAACCTTTCCTGCCACACCAGCGACTCCCCCGGCTCTACACCCCCCCCTTCCCTCCTCCTCCTTTTGGAAAAGGATGTCTGCGTGTTTTAACTTTCAACACATCTTTTAATCCTAATTGCGGCTCTGCTCCCGACCCGTCGGCTGCAGCAGGACCGCCCGCAGGGGGGATGCTGCTCCAGGAGGCGCAGGAATTTGGGCTCCCGCATCCGAGGAATCGCTGTCCTTACCCCTTGGACATCCGCGGGTATCCCACAGGGGAGGATAAATATGAGCCGTGTTAGAGGCAGAGAGGAAATTCAATAACTATCACAGGGCGTAAAAACAAGCTCGTCAAGGGAGGGAGGGAGGGAGGGATGGAGGGAGGGCTGGTGGCTCCTGCAGAACAGATTTGTGTACGGGAGTGAGGAGGAGGAGATGAGGAAGGAGAAGAAAGGAAACGCAAATCCAAGAGTTATTTGGAGTTTCCTCTGTTACAAACAGAAGGCCCGTGTTATTCCAACAGATGCACTGCGTGTCACCAGCTTGCCTGGTGTTTGTTATTTTAAGGATGGTCTTAGGAAGAAAATAAATTCCACGCCGAGGGCTCCTTTATATCCATTTTAGGCAGTTTGTGGAGAGAAGCCCAGAGTGGGGCTGTGGAGATTCCTCCAGGCTGAGCTAGTGGGACATCCTCTGCTCTCTCCCCAGGAGGGANCGGGTCCAAAAATGGTTATGGATTCTCCTGGTCCCCAAACGTGCAGGACAAAGTTCTGCTTTCTGCTGGGGGCTGCAGCAACAGTAGGTTCCTGGCACCCTCTAATGGAAAAGCTCAGTCACTGAATGACTGTCTCCTCTCCTCGGTCTGCGAGACTTGGCTCCTGCATTTCTATTTTTAATGTAATCTCACAGTAAGAACTTCCAGCCGTGCCAGGCTGGACCTGGAGAACGTGCTGAACAAATGTCAGGGCAGCTCTGGGGAAGGAGAGGCTGCCCAGTGATCACCCCCAAACTCGGGAAGCCGGTGCACACAGGGATTGCTGCTTTACTTATGGAAATGCGAGGCCAGAGCTAATCAGCTCTGACATTTGTGCCTTGCTTGTGAATTTAAGACACATGTTAGTGGGGTGGTCATGTTACAGTGCCTGTCCTTCCCTTTTCCCTTCAGCCACATCGAGAGAGTGGCATTTTCTAGGACATTTCTCCAAGTTTGGTGTCCTGGAAGCACCTCAGATCTCTGCCCAGGTTGGCCTTGGCTCCGGTTCATGAACAGAATTCCTGGTTGAATTAGAAGGTGTTTTTAAAGCTGGAAAGTGACACCCATAGCCAGGGAAGCATCCAGCCCTTTGGCAGAGCTCCCCAAGGATTTGTCCCTGGGTGGTGGGGGACACCTGATATTTAGAGGCATGAAAAAAGCCGGGGTGTGACAGCCTCAGGCAGCCCAGGCGGAGGGGGTGGCACTCTGGTGGCTTTTGGCATCTCATCAGGAGTTTGCTTCTGGCCTGAGAGTCCCTGGATGGATCAAGGGGAAGGACTGGCTTCTCCATGGGTGTCCCAGCAAGATTCCTGTCGCACGTAAAACATGGAATTTCTGCCAGGGAGAGTCTGCCCATTGGTGACCTGCCAGAGGAGGAGCAGGGTATTAATAGGACCCAGCCCATCAATCCCACTCTTGTCCTTAAAACACATACCCAGAGATAAAGAAAATCATTTAAATCACTGTTTAGAACAGAAAAATCTAATTTCCAGGAAACGCTGATCCACGCCAGTCTCAAAGCTCTGGAAAGGAGCTCAGAGTCTTTGGAGAGGGATTCCTCATCAGGAACTGCAGGGACAGGACAAGGGGGAATGGCTTCACATTGAAGGGCAGCAGGTTTATATTAAATATGGGGAGGAAACCCTTCCCTGGGAGGGTGGGCAGGCCCTGGCACAGGGTGCCCAGAGAAGCTGTGGCTGCCCCGGGATCCCTGGAAGTGTCCAAGGGCAGGTTGGAGCAGCCTGGGACAGTGGAAGGTGTCCCTGCCCGTGGCAGGGATGGAACCAGAAGATCTTGAAGCCATTCCATGACTCCGTGACTGGCTGCAACGTGCAGGAGGTTTGCAAATTTAACAGCACATAAAATGGTATTTCCCTTGGCAAAAAGATCCCCAAACTAATGAAAGTGAAAAAAAAAAACAAACCCCACAAAAAATCCCTGGCCTGAGCCTGGCAAATGTGCCACTGCTGACACCAAGAGTTTAACATCCTCAGAGCTACCTGTGCGTGTTTTGTCTCACAAAAGAGAGCAAACCCCGGGCAGATCATAAAAACCCCAGAGGGTCAGTGTTCCCCAGCATTCCCCAAGGGAGAGCTGAGACCCTGGGGTGTATTTTACCTGTAGGTTTAAGGCTTGGTCGAACACAGACCTGTGGAAGTGAAACCTGGCACTGAAATCCAGCAGGTCCCTCCTAAAACCCCTTTCAAATCCTTTTTAGAATCGCAGTTTCCACAGCAACAAGACACACAGCTCTCTGCGGAGTTTGGGGCTATAAATAACCCCGAGATCTATAGTTGTGATATTAGCTCCGAGGGCTTTAAAAAAAAAAAAAACCTCGCATGTGGTAATGAAGGGAAAGGAGCAGCGCTGAAAGGAAACAAATTTAATGAGGAAAAGATGGTTCCTAACTCGGGTTTGGAGCGTGGCTTTGAACAAAGGAAAGCGGTGCCTGGTGAGATGCTGCCTCTTCTGAGGGTGGGATTGTTGGGAGTGGCGCCTCGTGATCTGCTTTTTACCTGAGTTTAAACTCTGTGCTGCCTTAAAAAAAAATTTAAAAAAATTAAAAAAGAAGGAAAACCGGCAATTAGTTGTCGCTCGTTCTGGGGGAGCAATTAAGGAGGTACCACCGAGGCTGATTTTAACATCCTTAATGCAGATTGAACCTTTCCTGCCACACCAGCGACTCCCCCGGCTCTACACCCCCCCCTTCCCTCCTCCTCCTTTTGGAAAAGGATGTCTGCGTGTTTTAACTTTCAACACATCTTTTAATCCTAATTGCGGCTCTGCTCCCGACCCGTCGGCTGCAGCAGGACCGCCCGCAGGGGGGATGCTGCTCCAGGAGGCGCAGGAATTTGGGCTCCCGCATCCGAGGAATCGCTGTCCTTACCCCTTGGACATCCGCGGGTATCCCACAGGGGAGGATAAATATGAGCCGTGTTAGAGGCAGAGAGGAAATTCAATAACTATCACAGGGCGTAAAAACAAGCTCGTCAAGGGAGGGAGGGAGGGAGGGATGGAGGGAGGGCTGGTGGCTCCTGCAGAACAGATTTGTGTACGGGAGTGAGGAGGAGGAGATGAGGAAGGAGAAGAAAGGAAACGCAAATCCAAGAGTTATTTGGAGTTTCCTCTGTTACAAACAGAAGGCCCGTGTTATTCCAACAGATGCACTGCGTGTCACCAGCTTGCCTGGTGTTTGTTATTTTAAGGATGGTCTTAGGAAGAAAATAAATTCCACGCCGAGGGCTCCTTTATATCCATTTTAGGCAGTTTGTGGAGAGAAGCCCAGAGTGGGGCTGTGGAGATTCCTCCAGGCTGAGCTAGTGGGACATCCTCTGCTCTCTCCCCAGGAGGGAATTTTCCTGGGTTGCTGGGAAGGAAAGCGGCTCTGGCAGAACTGGCAGCACCACGGAGCTGCAGTGCTGCTGCTCTCCGAGGGATCCAGAGAACTGGGGGGGAAATAAGGGCTGCTACAACATGGATAGGCCAAATCCAGCAAAACTCACACGTGGAAATGGGAGGTTCCCTACACAAGACATCCCTGTGTTGGGCTAGGAGGACGGAGGACTCTGCAGCAAGACTGGGATATGTAATTGATTTAAATGTGATTTAAATGTGATTTAAATTTAAATGTGCCCCTTCGAGTTCAGCCTGGGATCTCAACGTCCATCCAGGTCCTCTCTGGCCTGAAAAAATCCTGTGGGTGATGGTCTCCACTTGTGCGTCTCCCAATGAATGGCTTTGTAACCTGGGATAAAGCAGGAAGCAGAAGGACATTGGAGTCTCCCAAGAGCCACAGCAGAATCGGGTTTGGCATCTCCTGAAGGTGTTGGTTTGTCCCTGGTGAGAAAAGAAAGGCATAAAATATGTTGTTCTGGTCCCTAACAAGTGGAGATCTGCTGTTGATGCCAGTCTGGTATGAGAATATATCATATTGAGGCAGCTCTGACAAAGGCACCAGTGTGAACCAGTGTCTTTCTAACATTGACACACTCAGAGCTGCAGGAATTTTTAGTGGGAAAGAAATATCACAAACATTATCCATTTATAGGGAAAAAAAAAAAAAAGTTAGATGCCCAGCTGCAGTTTCTGGGCTCAGAGTGCAAACATTTAATTCCAGCACCTTCTGCCCTGGTGACGTTTCTGGGTTGATTGTGTTTTCCAAAGGGCTTTTGAGCTTCTCTCCTCCTCGGTCTCATTTAGTCTGGCTAAAAGCAAAACAAGAAAAGACATGAAAAACCTTCCCCTTCAGAGAACACATCAGGCATAAAACACATGCTCTGGGACTGATGGTATGTTTCTTGTTGTGCAATTAACTGATCATCTGGAAGGCCTTTTAATAGAAGACACAAAAAGTTGGAATCAATAAAAAATAGTTGAGGAAAAAGAAAGCATGAGGCACTGCAGAGGAAACAGGCACCAGGCCCATTCTCTGAGGGCTCTGTCCTGCTCCCACTGAAATCAGGAGGAGTTCTGGAGTTGGCTGCAGTGGGAAAAGGAACAGTCCTTAAGGCACTAATTAGTACAGCTGGCTGAATAATGCATAATGAACAGTTCATTCAGCTAATTTCATCTCTTTTTCTATTCATGACTTGCCCGCAAACCAATCCCAATTTTCTCATTTTGGTTGTCATTCAGAAGTTATTTGTGGGTTTCTTCAGGAAATCATCCCCAGTGTGCGATTCCAGCATCTCAACATGTAAATATTGGGAGTTTACAGGGAAGGGTTTGAGTTTGGGACCTTCAGGTGGGACAGGTGACATTAACTGTCTCGTGATGGGCTGGGAGTGTTGACCTGGAGAAGGGAAGGCTTTAGAGCCCCTCCCAGAGCCTAAAGGGGCTCCAGGAGAGCTGGAGACGGACTGGGGACAAGGGATGGAGGGACAGGACACAGGGAATGGCTTCCCACTGCCAGAGGGCAGAGATGGGAGATTGGGAAGGAATCCTTCCCTGGGAGGGTGGGCAGGCCCTGGCACAGGGTGCCCAGAGAAGCTGTGGCTGCTCCAACCCTAAAAGTGCCCAAGGCCAGGCTGGAGCAGCCTGGGATAGCAGAAGGTGTCCCATGGCGGGGGGTGGATAAGATGAACTCTAAGATCCCTTCCAACCCAAACCATTCCAGCATGAGTTTCAAACGCTGCAAAGAAACGCTGAACTTTACATTTGTATTCAGTAAATACTTTGGCACTTTCCTTTTCTTCTGGTACTTTCTCCTCGAGCATTTTAAACGGCTCTGGCTGGTTATTGGAATACTGACCAAAGGCAGCGAGAGGAGGGAAATGATGTGAAAACACCCCAAGGAATGTCACTGGAATAATCAAGTAAATACTTCCAGATTTGCCTTTCCAGCTCTAAAGTGTTTTGGCTCTAGCAAAGAGTAAATTAACATTGTGTAATGGATGAGTGCTGGAGTCAGCCTGTGGATTGGAGAGGACAACTCCATGCTGGGTGGCTCCACATCTCGTGTAGAGTCACCCGAATGTGACTTTCCCGGGGTGAGATTTAAGCAGGGAAATATTCCGAGCAGGAATCCAAAGGAAATAGCTGCCCTGTGACTGGGGTGGTGGGGACAGGGGGGCTGCAAGTCGCACAGAGAAGCATTCAGAGCCAGAAGGTCTGCCTGGCTTCTGGGGCCAGGGAGGGATGGCACAGCAGGGAAGGGACACGGGGGGACACGGGCTGAGGGATGTTCAGGGCTTTGAATTCTGAGAGGTGACAGAGGAGGCTGGGGAGGATGTGGAGGGGGATCTGCGCTCGGGAAGAGGCGAGCCTATCCCTAATGCCTTCAGCTGGGAAAAAAAACCTGGAAAAACCCGTGTTTGAAGACATTGTGTGGCTGCCGGTGTCTCTCGGCAGAGGGCAGCGACACTCGCACACTGCCAGCCTTTAATCCATCCCGCTCTTCCCGCTGTCACAGCAAGGACACCTTCCTCCAAAAAATCCTCTTCAGCACTTGAGAGTCAAACTGCAAGAGGTGCTGCAGGCCCGACATCTGGCCGCTTTTGGAGTTGGTTTTATTTATTTTTTTTTATCCCCCTTTTCCCAAAGTCCACGTGATATTTTTCTATGCGCTTCAAAGCCGGGGTTTGTTTGTTTTTTCAAACCCAAGAGCTCCAATTGCAGCATCTGCGCGAAACCCTACAGGAAATAACCCGTGATTACAGAAGTAGTTGAGTGAACATGCAATAGCAATATTTATCTTTCCCTTCCGCGGAGAGGCACGAAATGCTATTGCTCCTGTCACTCACCGAGCCCCGGCAGGAAAGGAGGAGGAGGAGGAGGTTGGGGTGGAGCTGCGGGATCAAAGGATTTCAGAGGGATGGAGAGGAATGGGAGAGGTGGATGTTGGGCGAGGTTTTGGAAGAGGGCAGCCAGGAAATGTGTGTGGGGAGAGGCAGGGGATGAGGAGCAGCAGCAGGAAATTTGGGATGCAGCGAGGAGGCAGCACTGAATACCTCGAGAGGAGTCAGCAGCTCCAGGGAAAAGTCCACGGAGGTCCCAGTCCAACAAGCCACTGTTGGTCTCTCGGGGTTTGTGGACATCCATGTGCAGAAATGGGATTTCTCCCAGCAGATCATCCTGGGAAAGCGTTCAGTCCCAAAAAGAGGGAGAGCTGGCTTGGCATGGAACCCACCCAGGGGATGGATGCCCATCCCAGCTGACTCCTACCCAAGGCACCAGTGGGTTCATCCATGGCTTTGCAAGTCGTTTGGGTGGAAAACTTGCAATTTCCGGGCTGAATTTCTGGCACAGGCGCTAAGATTGAAGCCACATTTGGGAGGTTTAAAATGTCAAACATGTCATTAAATGGGCAGGAGTTTTTGCAAGTGTTGATCAGCCTCCCAAAGGCGCCTAAATGTGATGGAAAAAAACCCTCTGAAAAGGTCCCTGTGGAGGAGTGTTGTGGGCTGGGAGCATTGGGAATGAGGTGGATCTGGATAACACCACTGGCCTTTTAACCAGCAGCCTCCCAAACAAAGCTCTCCCCTCTTTTCCGTGGTAGAGGTTCTCATCTCTGTTGACACTGTGGATGGGGATAGAAGTGAACCACCTCCTTTCACACTGGGCCCAGTCACCCACCCCACACTGAATTATTTCAGTTCTTTTTTACGGGATTTTTGGATGTTCAAATCAAACTCACATGAAGAAGAAATTATCTGGGCGGATTCGGCTCCGTTGGCTCCGAGATGCTGTCTGAAGGAAAATAAACACTTCAGCCAAGCTCCTTGGTTTCACAGGACTGAGGAAATCCGAGCAGGAGAATTCAGACCCTTAAATAGCAAGTGAGAACTGAAGCTGATGCTTCCAGTGCTGAAGAACTGGAGCCTCTCCCCTCACCTGAGACATCCAACAACAGCCTCTGCATGCCCTGAAACCACAAAAAGAGAAAAATATCCTCACCCTTAGCTAGTGTTTATTGATTATTCCAGCGAGGAAACTTCCCAGTTCGTGCCAAACATGCATGAAGAGAATTTTCAGGGAGAAGAGGTAGAAAACAGGATGATTTGGGGAATGAAATGAGGAGCTGTTTTGGTGTCCCAAGAGCTGGACAGACATCCCAGGATGACCTTCGCTCCCAACCCGCTGTCTGGGTAACACGAGCTCTTGCCCAGTTGATTTATCTCGCTGAGGGCTGTTCCTTGCTTTGCCCACTGGCTCACCAGGAGTTCCTGGTGACAGAATTATATGTCACACTCCTTTTGCTTTCCTCAGGCTTCACCCAAAGCTGCCTCTAACCAAATAAAGGCCCCCAGGCCATATATTACTCTTAGATTAGTTTGTCTTGCTGCCTGGCATCGAGGACAAACAGTTTCTGGCTGTAAACCACAGACTCGCTCATTAGCAGCAAAATTCCCCCCCCCGACTTTTATTTAGGCTCAGGCTTAGACCTGGTTCTCAAGCAGAAAAGCTTAAACGTTCACCTTGCTGCAGAAACCTGCCTTTGAGCACAGCGTGGTGCTTTCAGGATGGATTAGTGGAGAAAGGACGTGCATTCAGGACGGATAAAGACATGGATATAAGCAGAAAGGCCACCAAAGGACTTGTCATCCTAATGCCTGGCCCGTGCCAGAATTCAGTGCAGACCTTTCCTAAGGGACTGAGAGCACTTCCTCTGTTTTCCACGTATCCCTTCCTCCGATGGACAATGCTGGGCACGGCAGGAAAAGGAAGCACATACGGTTTGCTCTGGATGAGGGATGGCTCCAAGGAAAGGACACTGAGAGACTGTGGGATTTTCAAGGACCCTCTCACAGCAGGACTGTGCAACAGAAGCAGGGCTGTGTCTCTTTACAATATATGACATTATGCAACCCCAGTCAGTGTCCCTTGGCTGCCTGCTCTGCCATTTCACCGGGACTTAAATAAATGCAGCGGATGGTCCGCGGTGTTCCACAGGGAAATAAAAAAGGATAAACTACCAGCGTTTGGAATTTTTGGTGGTGCGGCATTTCGTCTTAGCAAGGTGTATAATGAGTTTTCCAATAAACTATCACCCAAAGGAATGAGCCTTTCCCTTTGCTGCGATACCAACAGAAGTGGTCGCACAACTCATTGCCCACATTCGGGCGTCTGTGCATCCCATAAAGATCAACTGCAAACAAAAGGCAATTTTGCCTCTTAAAAAAAAAATCAATGTTGGGTGTTTTGTTTATCTGTGGAGCAGCAAAACTGCGCTTGTGAAAACAAAGCACACGGTCCATCTTCCAGGAAGATTAGCATCATATGAAATCCAGTCTGGATTCATTCACCGCCTGCCTGGGGCTGCATTTAAAAACATTATTCCTGGCTTGTCCCACTTAAAGATCTTCATCCGTGTCATTTACCCAGCTGATGCTCAGTCTGGCTACTGGGCTACAGCAGCCAAACAACCAAAAAACACCGTGAAAAAACAGGAATTGTGCGTCTGCCTCTTGGCAGCTGGATGCCCTCCGTGCAATCCACGGGCAAATCCGAAGCCAATAAAGCTGCTACAAAAAGTGCTTCCCTACGTCACCGTCAGGCAGGATCCTGGTTTAGAATGGGGAACGCGTGGGGAGGGGGGGAAATTATAATTTTAAAAGGTCTTTGGTGTTCCTTTTGTTTCCAGACTGTATTTAAAGGCAATCTGAAGCGGAGGGCCAAGCTGGCAGAGGAGGGCTTGGGCTGGTGGTGGTTCAGGAAAGCAACGGTGACAAAAAAGATTTATTGGGGTTTTGGCATCGCACACACCCAGCAGCAGCAACATCCCTGAGGATCTCTGCCAGGCTGAAACAACGGCTAAGGGAGGGGGGGAAACCATGGACACCCCGTCCTGTGCTCCCTAAGGCTCCTCGTGGCTGGAATTAGGGGGTTTCATTGAAAGGTCAGGGAAAAGGCACCTATTGCCCCACATTGCAGCGAAGGGCACGGGCAGCACTTGGGGGGACAGATTGGAAGGCAGGTGGTCACACATGGGACGGGGGATGTCAGTCAGGGTGTGTACCCTGAGGGGAGAACAGGAGCCCCAGGCCCAGGTTCATCACCACAGCACCTCTGTGGGGTCAGGCTGGAGCAGGGCAAGGCACGGCACAGCCCTGAGAGGGGTCACGGCCCCCGGGACCACCTGAGGACAGGACCAGGACCAGGACCAGGACCAGGACCAGCCACACCCGCTGCCCACGGGCGACCACACACAAAAGGCGTTTTACCCCGCCCCTCTCCCTTTTAAGGGCCGCTCCGACCAATCAGCGCCAGGGGCGGGGCTAAAGGGGGATTGACAAGCCCCCCAGACGCCGCTCCGGTGCGCGCGGGAGGGGGCGGGGATAAACGCGGCTCCAGCCAATCGCCGGCCGCGCTCGGGGGGCTCGGNGCGTGCTGGGCGCGGGGCACCATGGTGGAGAAGCGGTGCCCGCGGCTGCAGCGGGACGGCGTGTACCGCTGGTTCTCGGAGCTGCCGTCCCCGCAGCGCGTGGAGTTCCTGTGCGGCCTCCTGGACCTCTGCATCCCGCTGGAGCTGCGCTTCCTCGGCGCCTGCCTCGAGGACCTGGCCCGCAAGGATTACCACTCCCTGCGCGACTCCGAGATCAAGGCCAACAACCCCGCGGACCTGGGCAGCCTCACCAACCTGACGGACGAGGTGGTGCGCAGCAAACTGCTGGTGTCGCTGGCCCTGCTGGGCTCTGCCCACCGCGAGGCCGCCGGGGTCCTGTTCCGCACCCTCACCCATATCGACTCCGTCATCAACAACTACGGGCTGCAGCTCAACGAGGGCCGCACGGGGGATGAGTTCCTGCTGCTCTTCACCATGGCCTCCAACCACCCGGCCTTCAGCTTCCACCAGAAGCAGGTGCTGAGGCAGGAGCTCACCCAGATCCAGAACATCATGGCCAGCACCAGCAAGAACCCCAGCGCCTCCGCGCTCAGCACCACGGCGACCTACCCCGGCTGCCATAAGGTGGGTTTGACCCGCTGTTCGCGGCATCCCGGTGTTGGTGAGGTTGGAGGAGACCTTTGAGGATCGTCAGGTCCAACCGAACCTTTTATTGCCCGCCGGGAGTGGCACCGCTGAGCGCTGACCCTGCGCTGGGGCTTCGCTCGGGTTTGAAACGTGGTTTTGGGACGAGGCGTTTTAGCGCCTGAAGTGGTGATGGGGTGGTCAGCCGAGGGCACAAAGAGGGGGGATGGATGGTGGTATTTTACGAGCTTGTGGCATTTGAATGGGGAAGGGGTTCAACAGCAGCGATATAAACCTTCCCTGATCGCTCCTCAGTGTGTCGGCGGAGGGAACACCAGCTGGGGAAAGCGGTGATTTAGGGAAGGGAAACAAACGTGTCTCTGGGTTCAGGAGCAAACATCAGTTCGAAAGTTTCCCTGGGAGAAGTTGGGAGGCAGGATGAGCTCTGGGAGTAGCTGTCCACTGGTGCAGGCGCCTCGCTGAGTGGGTTTTGTGTAGGTGGATGTGATGGCGAATATTTTGGAGTTGTTCCCTGTCCCCCTTCGGGCGTTGATTCTGGTGTTGGGGGTTCACCGTCATTAACTTGCTGTTCCTCCATTCACCTGCAGCGGTTTTAAGCTACACAGAAGCATTTTGAGATGTGCTGCTGCTAATTAGATGGGCGACTGCTTAATTGCCCTCAGCCTGCCGTGAATTAGGGTGTCGGTGTGGCTTTCTGCCTGGTTTTAACCTGCCTGGAAGTTCAAACTCAGCAGCAGCTGGGTTGGGGACATGTGAGCAGTGAACAGGCTGCAGCTCTGGGGGGTGTTTGAGTCAGTGAATAACGTGAATAACCTTCTCCTGGGAAAGGTGGTGAATACCTAAAGGCTACAAAACTCCCTGTATTGGGGTGAAATCCTAAATAAAGCAGCTCCTGAGAGCTCAGCAGAGATTCCATTGAGCCGAGGGTTGGGTTTCAGGCTCAATCTGTGCATAGTCTCCCCCTGAATACAAATCTCCTGCCACTTTCGTGTTTCGTTAGTCAATTTTACAACGCAGAAGTGCTCGAGTTTAATTAAACTTCATATTTTTCTTGCTCTCCCTCTGTCCTGTTCTTGTCCCTGAACCTTTTGTATCAAGGGGGAAGGAACAGGGGCTGGCAAAGCCTCACTCCATGTGAACAAAACGTATCTGGAAAGAGTATTTCACACACAGGATGTGGAAGGGTGAATTTAAAACCAGAAAAAGCTGCTTTTCAGATACTTAACTACTTGCAGCTTCCCTTATTCAAAAGATGCACCGTTTTGGAAGGAAACACTGCAAATCATGTGCAAATTTCCCCATGATAGTAGGAGCAGGGGGAGAAAAAAGGATCAAATGAGACAGGCAGGAAGGTTTTTCAGAGCTGCAGGATTTATGGAGCTGAGAAACTCCAGCCCTGTTTCTGTCAATCCAAGATGGACGGAGAATCCATCCTGCCATTTTTCCTGCCAGCAACAAGGCATCCAGGATTTGATTTGCCTTTTCTTCTGAGCTCGTTGAAGGGTTTCATCCTTAAAAAAAAAACCCACGTTTTGGTACAATTTGGTGTTGTGGAATTGTGTTGTGATGTTGCTCCACACAGAGCAGGTGAAACACAAAGGTGACTTTGCCTTCACAGCCTCCAAAGGTGGGTTTTGTTTGAGCTGGTGCAGATTTCATTAAGATTTGGGTAATTTTTTTGCTGCTTTTAGAGTAAGGAGTTGGCTTAAAGCAGGAGTTGGATGAAGGAAGTGGGGGAAAAAACCCCAATGTCTTTCTCCTTTCAGGCCTGCTTAAATCTGCACAAATAAATTCTGACAGGGAGGCCTTAGATCCTGTGATGTTACCAAGGTGTGTTGTGACAATACTTGTGTTGTAACATCACCTAGAAAAAAAACCCGACAGGGATTCAGGGAGAAATGAGTGCCCTGAGCTGCTCCCTGCCTGGAGTCCTGTGCTCCTCCTGCTCCTTGGAATTGGAGGAGAATTCCCTCCCCAGTGCCAGCACTTCCCTGCGTGAAGCTCCTCGGTCCTCTGAGCTCAGCCCTCCAGGAGATGGAGGATTGGTCACCATTTGACACCCTGGGAAACTTTGGGAAGCTGGGATGGCGTGGCCATGATGGAATTCCAGGAGGGAGCTCTTTGTGCACAGGGTTATGCTTCAGCTTTTCCTTGGGAGTGTGGGGAGTAAATCCTGTGTGATGTTTTGGTCTGAAAACTTCTGCTTTATCTTTAACTTATTCAGGGAGATGCAACAAAAAATCAATCAGTCCTCTTTGTTCTCTTTGCAGCAACAAATGGGAATGTGCTCCTGCTGCTGCTGAGCCAGTCCTGCTAAAATATCATCCAACTTGATATTAGCCATGATTTTTTTTCCAAGAGGTTTGGAGCTTGCCATCCTTTTTTCCATCTCCTCTCTCTTTCCCATTTTGCCCTGAAATCTCTCAAAAATGAACTGTGTTTAATAGCAAAGAGAGTGAACAAAATGACATGAAATCCTTTGTGATCCTCCAAGGTGCTTTGGGGCAGGTGAACTCATCTGAGGATGGTCAGGGATGCAAACTGCTTTGGGCTGTTTCCTTCTACTCTCTGCAATTGCTGACTGTGAGGAGGCTTAAAACAGCTGCCCATACGTTTCTTTGGGTGTAATTTGTGCTTTTTGAGGTGCTTTTTGGTTTATGGGAACCTCCACTTTGCAGGATGAGGTGGCCGTGCCTGGCTTTAAGTAGGTCAGTAATTATTAGATTTGTGGTATCCACCTTGTGGTATAAAATGAACATTAAGTTCCCAAGTATCTCCTGCCGTGCAGGTGAGTTGCCACTGCTGGATTTGTGACCCACAGAGAAGGGAGAAATGGCTCCAAAGTGTCTCCCAACATCCTGAATCGCCCGTTCCAGCTTGTGCTGTGGGTGGTTTGTGATGGTGGAACATCACTTTTGGTTGGTGGTTGGAGTTGATGATCTTAAAGGTCTTTTCCAACCTTAATGGTTCCTGGGAGTGTTTAGCCTGGAGAAAAGGAGGCTCAGGGGGCACCTGGAATTCTCTCTAATTCCAACAGGAGGGAGGAGCCAGGTGGGAGTCGGGCCCTGCTCCCAGGGAACGAGGGACAGGAGGAGAGGGAAGGGCCTCAGGCTGTGGTAGGGGAGGGTCAGCGTGGATGTCAGGGAGGAATTTCTCCATGGAAAGGGTGGTCAGGCCTTGGCAGGGGCTGCCCAGGGAGGTTTGGAGTGCTCATCCCTGGAGGTGTCCCTGGAATGACTGGATGTGGCACTTGGTGCTCTGGGCTGGGGGACAAGGTGGGGATTGGTCACAGTTTGGACTCGATGGTCTTGGAGCCCTTTTCCAACCTAAACAATTTTGGGGTTCTGTGCTGCTTTTCATCATCACCCCCTTTCTCCACACAGTGCTTTTATTTTTCATCTCTACCCCACACAGCCCCAGGAGCACACAGAGAACATGAGCAGCTTGCCCTGAGAAGCTGTGGCTGCCCCATCCCTGCAAGTGTCCAAGGCCAGGCTGGAGCAGCCTGCGACAGTGGGAGGTGTCCCTGGGCTTTAAGGTCCCTTCCAGCCCAAACCATTCCAGGATTGTGTGAGCTGGTTGTGGCTGGGACAGAGATAATTTGTCCTGCGCCTGCAGCTCGTTTGCTGCTGAGGAAACAAGAGTCAGTGACCCCGAGTTGTGTGGCTGGTTCACGTGGGGATCTGGTGAATGGGAAGGAGGGTCCCTGCCCAGTCACCTTCCAAATCCTGCCCCCGTGGCTATTTCCAGTTGGTAACATCATAAGGTGCTATTTTTCACTCGTGCTAATTCCATAGGCTCCTGTAAAGACTTCCAAATAACTAAAGACTGTATATGGGGAGCTGTGGAGAGCTGAGGGCTCCTGAAATACCTTCATCTGTTTGTCTCGGGGGATTGAATGGACATAACTCCATTCAGAAATACCCAGAGAGATTTAATTCACCTGTGGAGTGATGAGTTACAAAGAACTAGCACTTGTGGGGTTGAAACTCAGCCCTTCAGGCCTCACAGAGAAGGCAATTTTGCTGTTAAATAATCTATGTCATCTGCTTTTATGGCTTTTATGTGAGCTTTGTAGGGACTGAATAAATCATGACAAACCTCGTTTTTAGCCTCTTAACCCATGGAGGGTGTTCCCTGGCTTTAGGAGATGGTCAGAGCTGGGATTAGAGGTACCAGGAGTTGCTATCACAGGATGATCTCACCTCCAAAACCACATGAGAGAACCTCAGGAGCTGGAGGGGCAGGTGTTGGAGCTTCCAGCTGGTGACACGTGCCAATCCTTGAGTGGCTTTTTCATGTCCTTTTAGAATTCTGGGCACTTGAGGCAACATGAATTTCACAAGTCAGTACTCAAGAAACATGAGGCTTCCAGTTCTGGCTCTTTTCTTACTGAAGTTCTTGTTTAAAATGTTGGGTTTGTGACTCTCATCGAGTGGTTTGGTCTCGGTGTTTTCAGAAATGAGCTTTAACATATGAAGGAATCTGGAAGACAAAGGTCTTGTAGTAACAGTTTTAGTCACCAGATTCACTCTGCCTAATCACAGCTTAAGTGATGAACTTGAATTTGGGGGCCTAAACGAGTTTGTTTGGGAAATGCAAGGACAGAGCAGACAAAAAAAATCCGTGCTGAGCTCATAGTGGTGATGTTTTTTCCATGAACTGTTTTCCCATTTTGGCTGAATGAAGATTTTGTTTTAAGAGCACATTCTACTTCACTTTCTCAATTTACTCTGTTTTCTGTTAGTTGTCAGTGAAGCACCACTGAGGGGCCTCATCTCCTCTGCAATAAAAACGCCACTTTTGAGGTGCTGGATGTTCTGAGCTGTTCCAGACTCTGCTGTAGGAGATCCTGCAGGAGGAGCAGAGTCAGCAGGAGTTCCCCACACCTCAGACATTCCAGTGTCTGACTTCAAAGGTCCTTGTTGGGAAGTGTTTAACCATTTGCTTTGGTGTTTGTTTTTTTTTTTAAATGTTTGTGTTGCTAAAGCTGGGATCCCTTTAACTTCAGGCTGGATTGATACAGCACCACCTCCTAATTCAAATACTCCTGTGGCCATTTTACTACTTGCTCTGGAGTGGTTTTAATCCTTAAAAACAGCAAATCTAGGAGTGTTGTTCTTGAGAATATAGATAAGATTTCTCTGAACTCACAGAATCTTATTGTAGAAATGCTGGATCTAATTTGTCTGTCAATGAGAACCATTGTCAGGCTTGAGCTGGAATTTGACTTTACTCTTTGGCAGAAGGGTTGGAGCAAATTGAATTGGAGTTGTTCTGCACCGAGGTTTGAAATGGGTATTAATTGGAGCAAAGAGATGTTGATAAGGTCCGGGTCTGTATTTCCTGTGTGGGTTTTGGAGTGAGCAAACATGTCAATTCCTTGCTAAACCAGAATTTTTCCATTGTTGCCGTTGGTATGATTATCCAACAATCAGCACTGGGAGGGATGAGCTTTTTAACAGGTGGTCAGGCCAGTCTGAGGTTCCCGGGGTTTTGTAAATAGCTGAAGTGATCCTGAAGTAATCAGATCAGTTACTTAAGAGTGAGATATTAATTTTAATTAAAGACCTGCCAAGTCACGGTGATCAACAGTGAAAGTGAACACTTTCCCTGTGTATTGTGAGTTCTTCTTCGATGTCTTTTTCACCCTAAGTAAAAACAGCAATCTCTGTTCCAAGGTCTGATTGTGAGCAGGTCTCTGCTTTGATTTTGAGCTGGGTTTAATGGTTTCTGTGTAAAATTCAGATTTGTGAGTCCTGTGACTATGACAGATTTACGTTCTTACATTAACAGTGTTCACCATTCTTTAAGCAAAGGATTCTTAGTGGAAATCAGTTTATAAAATACAACCCAGCCTTCCTTTGGTCCATCCAACAGCATTTCCAAGGAGCCTTGTAGCAGGTTTGTGATGCTGGAGCACCATGTGCCTCATTTCATCCCAGGGAGTCTCCCGGGACAAAACCATCTGATCTGGTCCTCATTATCCCCCTTCCCTGGGAATTGCCTCTTCACCTTTTGTGTTCCAAGATGGATCCCTTCTCACCAGCTTCCTGTGGGGAATTCTGTGGATTTTGTAGCTGTTTAAACATGAAGGCACGCCTGGTGCTTACAGCTTTCTTTTGGTAGACCCTGGTTGTTGAAACTGCTTGATTTCTTTTTTTCTAGCACTGACACGTCCCACAAAGCAAATAAACGTGTGTAAATGCAGCGGAAAGTTGGGTGTATTTTGTGAGCACATCCTCGTGGAAGAGCCCAGATCTTCCAAAGCAGTCGGTTGTAATTTCCTTTTTGCAGTGACACAACAGCCAGGTGTCTGTAGATGTGATAAATGCAGAGTTGGTGCCCCAGGCTGTGATTTCTCAAGCAGCTGAGCACACTAATGGTTTGCTACTACCAGGAGCAAGATGTTTGCTCAGTCCTGCTCCTCCTGGGCTTGTCTCGGTGGATTTTGAGTTCCAGGTCCTTGCATTGATTGCTGGTGTGTCTGGCTCAGGTTCCAGCCTTGTCAGACTGACAGCTCAGTGGTAGCAAAGCCATTTTCCCGAATTATTTAAAAGCCTGACTTCAGTCCCTGTGTTGGGAAGCAGCAGTTTATCAGCCTGAGCATCTGAGGGCTGGATCCTTCCCTCCAGGATTGTCCCATGTTCCAGACCTTGGTGTTAACCTCAAAATAAGCTGCTGTTAATACTCACTAATATGAATCTGGCAGAGAGGAGCTGAGGGTTTTTAACCCCCCCTAAATTCACTGCTCGGCTCCTGAACACACTCACAAGTGTTACCTGCTCCTGGAAATCACTTTATGGTTCTAAAACCCCATTTTAAATGGAGAATTCCAAAGCCAGTATGGACAGAAGTGTTTTTCTGTGGGACTTTCCCAAAATATTATATTGGTCATTGTTGAAAACTGAAGGTCGTATGGAAATGTTTCTCTGTGTGACCAGTGGGAGAATGTGTAGCCCCAGGATCTCACTTGCATTTTGTTCCCTTTTCCTGTGTAATGCAGAACCTAAATTTCATACTTACCCAGGTACAGAAATCCCTATTTTGTTCCCTCAATTCCATTTGCACTTTGAGTAGAGAATATGTTGATGTTTTTTTAATTTTTTTTTTAGTATTGGCTCCACTTCAAACTCAGTCAGCAAATACTTTGCTATTAAACCATGTATTTTCTGTGCTATGTTTAGTTATTTTTAAAAGGAACAGATAATTGCTGTTTTGGTCGAATTCTTACCACATGAAGTTTGACTCCTATCAGTCCTGTTGTTTTTGTGGAAGACTTTGCTGTATTAAATGTTGGACATTGTCTCTGGGGAGCAAAGCTGAGAGTTCCTGGATCCAGCTGCCCAGATTTACCCTTTTCCAGGGTGTCCTGGGTAAGTGGCAGAGCCACTTCAGGCAGCTCTGGCTGAATGAGGAGTGGAAGTAACTGGGGTTTTTTTTTGACCTGGGTGTTTTTTGATGGCCCAAGGGGTTTGGATCTGAGCCTGCAGGACCTCTCTGATGCTGTGGGGGGAAAAACGTTGGGCTTGGATTTGGAGTGAAAACAGGAAAACCGTGATAATGGCAAAATTCATGCAGTGATTTCTGTTCCCTTGACATGTTTATCCTCAAGCTGAGGGTCCAAGTGATTGTTTCGCTCCCTGGTGACTCCTGGGGGTGGAGGGTGTGAGGGTGACTTTGTGATCCTTCCGGGCAGGAGCCACTTTGCAGTAGCTGACACCGGTTCTGATCCATCATTCCTGTGGAGAATGAGACCTGGGAGGATGGAGGAAGAACTCAGACAGGTCCTGATCCATTTTCTTGCTTGTTCTCAGTTTTTGCCGCTGCTTGAACTTGAAATGCAAGAGGCAGCCAGAGTTTGGATCTGGAAAATCCCATCTGGGAACCAGATGCTTTGCTGTGGAGGGAGGAGATCAATGAAGCCCAGGATCATCAAGGTTGGAGCAGACCTTGACCTTAAACTCATCCCCTCCCACCCCTGCTGTGGACCTTCCACTAGCCCAGGTTGCTCCAAGCAAAGATGCAACATCAGAGTTGAGAAAAACAGTTCTAGGAATCTCTCCTGCCCCCAGCTGAGTGTTTTATCTTTCAGAGTTGTTGAGAAGCCTGCAGGTCATAAAGTAATTTGTGAATAATGCAATGGAACTGTGGATAGGTGCATCAGAGGGCTTTCCTTCTCCCTGGCCCTCTGCAAAAAGCTGTGCTGAGGGTAAGATGAGGCAGGGAACAATATTTACATCTGGCCTTGCTGCTCTGTTTGATTTGACCTCATGGACCCAACTATTTTCTGTTGAAAAATCCCAAGTCTTCTGTCCACATGGCTGATGCTGTTTCCTCTTAGGCCTTGAATGATTCATGGGATTTTATTTCTGCCTTTCTAAAATGCCACTCCTGTGGTTTGTTCTGCTGTTTATCCCGACCATTCCTGCCTCCTGGATGCCTCCTCATCCACCTTTCCTATCAGTGCTGATGTTTAGTCCTTAATGGCATCTTGGCTTTCTCAGAGAATTACAGCTCCTAAAAGGTCCTGAGCAATTTGCTTCATACTTTGAACCTTTATCTCCCTGGAATGTTCTTTCTTGAGAGCCCAGTGAGTCCTTGGTGTTGTTTGAGCTGAGGGAATATGGGAATGTTCAGATATATCCAGGGAATATTCCTCCCAGCTGAATTGGGACAGGTATATCCCGTGAAGCTTTTCCCCAGGACAATATCTCCTGCCCTCCTGAGCCGATGGGTTATTGTTCCTCTGGTTCGCTCGACCTGAGATTTAAAAATAAAATAAAATAAAAGTGCCGTTACTATTTTGAAACAGCAAATTTGATTTGCAAACCACGTTTCACGATTTGACTTTCCCTAAACAAATCCCAAGCTTCGCAGGATCGGGATGTTTAAGTCAGTGGAAAAAATGATTTCAAATTTGGCCTGGGAGCTGGAAGCAGAGTGGGATTCAGTGGTTGTAACACCATTCAGCTCCCTCACAAAGTGCTCCATTTGGAGCTAATCAGAGCTTTGTGATGTTTCTAGGCCAATTTGGAAGCGCTTTGATGTGCGAGGGAATCAGATAGTGTGAGCTCAGGCAGACAAGACATATGGGCTAAATTAATCTTTACCAAGGATGTAAAAATTAAATCT
>WEKX01002657.1:1139362-1171197 GCA_013390025.1 Pitta sordida | reverse complement strand
GGGGGGAAACACGGAGGTTATGTGTAAACAAAATGCAAATTATGAACTGCACGCGCTGCTCCTTGTGAGGAGAGTGGAGAGGAGGGAATAGGAGATAAGAGGCAATAAATTGTAACAAACTGCTTGTTCAGAGGTTTTTCTGAAGCTCTGTGGCTGTTCTTCCTGGGTTTCAAGTGCTGCGAGTGTTTATATTTGCGATTGTTTGGAATGTTTGCAGGCTGGTTGTTGAGGATAACACGGGTCCTGCCTGAATCCCATTTCCCTGTGCCAGGAGGAGGGTGCTCAGCCCTCTGGAACTTCCTCTCAGCAGCCACGGGCTGGAGGGAGGGTTTTATGAGCTCCAGGAGAGAGACTGGATGAGATAAGCTTTGCTAAGGACCGGCTTTGGCAAGGGAACTTCAACTCTTCCTCACCCTCCCCCTGACGTTTGAAAGCCTGATGTTGAATGTTTGGAGGCTGTGCTGAAGAAATAGTATATAATTCTATTAATGCACGTATTTATATATAGAATAAACCTTATTTTTGTGCTCCTGAGTGCTGAAAAGGAAACCCTGGTACCTGTGCCCTGCTCCTTTCTGCTGTGATTCCTTTACACATCCAGGCTTTTTATAGATGTCAGGGATGGAGTCTTTCACTGCCTCTGCTGCCTTAAACTGCATCAAAGTCTATAAATGTCAGTCTCAAAATGGAGCTCACAATAGGTAATTGTGTGGAGTGGGGCTGTGCTATTTCTGACTGATGGCAACATGCAAAGTATTGTTTGCAGCAGAAATCGTCCCGACTCGTGGCTCTGTGTCAGAGGAGCCTTTTCCCTCACAGGGAACCTGAAGTTGCCGGTGTTTATTTGCCAGGACTAAAAGATAACTTGACTTTGCAATGCTGGGATGGGCGTTTTCTCCTGTGATTTGTGCCAGGCTAAAATCCATGTTAAATTCTAATTCCAGCTCTCTCCACGTCAGGTTGAGGAATTTCAAGTAATGTAGTTCCTGGGAGTGTGTTTATTCATCTAAACTCCCTCTTTTCCTTTTCAAGGTACTTAAACCCTTGTGTTTAGTACTGCAAATGTAAGTGTTCATCCAAAACCAAGAGAGGGGTGAGTTTAATCAGCAGTAAGAGATGTTGGACTAGATGATCCTCAAGGTCCTTTCCAGCCTTATCTATACTGTGGTACTGTTCTTGTGTTTCTACATACCTGGGAGCCTCTGTGACCAGCAGCTCTTCAATTCTGCCTTTTCTAATGACTTAGGTTTGTTTCTGTAATTCTAAGGAATGGTGAAAATAGGTTTTCTCACCCTAAATGCAGTTCAGAAGGTACATCTTAGGCCGTGAACTCTGTTTTGGTGCTGCAGCCTCCTGCTTGGGCATTTTGAGTGTACAATTGTTCATTGAAATATGATCTTGCTCTCAGGCTTTTTAATGGCAAAGACAAGGCAAGTGGGGTTTGGCTGAATTGGAGTTTTTCGCTGTGATCTGTGTGGGGATATTTGGAAATGCCTTGAGTCTGGAGGTGATCGTTGTGGTTTGACCCCAGCCAGGATCTGACCCCCACGGAGTTGCTTCCTTGGGATGGGGGGAGAGCTGGAATAATGAGAAGACTCATCGAAAGTGGGTTAAAATACAGTTTATAGGTAAAGCAAAACCCACACATGCCAGCAGAGCAGCCCAGGGAATTATTCCCCACTTCCCATGGGCTGAGTTCCATCCCCAGGGCTCCCTCACGGCTCCCAGAGACTTGGGAACACAAACCATGTGTCCCACTTCCTCCTTCTGCCCCCAGCTCTGGAATATCCCTGGGATCAGCTGTGGGGAACTGCCTGGCTCTGTCCCATTCCAAATCCTGCTGCCTTCGCAGCCTCCTCACCCACATGGCCTTGACTGTGCAAGTCCTGCTCTGAAACATCCCTGAATTACCCTCAGCTTCCAGCACAAACCCAAACCAGCCCCACAGCAGCTCCTGTGAAGAAAATTAACTCTATCCCAGCCCAGACCAGCACAATGACATAACATAAAAATGCCATTTTTCCAAGGGCCCTTTTCTCCTGGTTTTCCTGTTGGAAAGTTCAAAACCGTGGCGTGGAGAGGTGAAAGGTCTTGTAATATCTCTGCAGTTGACTTTGTGTATGACTATTGTTTAAAAAAGAATTACAACCGTAAGAGGCTTTATAGATTAGCCAAGATAATCTTGCTTTGTGAATAGCTGCTGACTAAAACAACTTCCCTGAACTGTTACTTGGGGAATATCAGTAGTAACACCCTCTATTTTAAAAGAAGCAAAACTTCTCCCAGCTGCCTTCTCTCACTCCAGGGAAAGGTGTGATGTTGGTGCATTCCCTCGGTTTATTTTAATTGAGTTTCTGGTATTTTTTTTTCTTCCCAGGTCACTCCAAGGTCCGAGACCCCCATCAACAGTGTCAGTAACAGTTTGGAAAACGTGCTCCACACGTTCCCACATTCCATGGAGGAGTCATTACCCAAGAGGCCTTCGGGGAAACACTCCAAAGGTGTGTCCTGGCCCTGGGGATTCCGGGGGGGAAGCTGGAGCTCTGGGGGGTGATTAACTTTGTTTTAATTGGGATTGGAGACTGGGATTGCCCTGCTCTCCTCCTGGCTTGGGAAGTCACAGAAGGGTTTGTATTTGTAGTGAGAGATGATGATCCTTGGGAAATAAGCAAGAAAATTCCTTATGGTTTGGAAGACCAGCTTGACACTCATTAAACCTTCTCCAAAAGTGTCTCAGGCACTTCACCTCTGATCCTTACAGCAGCAGGTTATTTCTTGGTGAAGGAATGTTGTTGGGATTCCACTTCCACCTTTCTCTCGGTTCCCAAGTGAGAAGCTGAGGGAAGAGGAGAGGGGAGGTCAGAGGGAGAACTTGCACCTTTCTCAGCACCCTGAACATTGTTACAAATGAAACCTTAGTTTTGTGGTTTGTGTCTTTCATGCCGACCTGGCTGAAAACTGGCCTTAGCAAATCCCACTTAATGATTCCATTTCCACACTCCAGGCTCTGATTGCAAATATGAAAAAGCTGAAATGTCACTGACAGTATTTCTATTTAATGCATAAAAAAGCCACTGTCGTTAAGTGAGGGGAGCCTCTGAACTGGGAGCTTCTCTTTGTGCAGCTTTTGGGATTGAAAATACAGATCTGTAGGGCAGAGCTAATGCAGGGGAGATGTTACCATCATTAAAAACACTGTCAGGGACCATCTGATTATTTTTTTAGTTTGGAATTTGCCTTCTGAGTTCTGTTTTCTTCCCTGCCACAACCTGGCAAATACATTTTAACATCACACAAATGCTGAGACCAAGAATTTCAAAGCCCATCTTCGCTCAGAGAGGGGTTAAATGTCCCCCAAAACCCGTGAACTTGCCTCCACCAGCCCTTCCCAGTGACACCCTCAGCTGTGATCCCAGCTTTTTTTTTTTTTACATATTTTTTTACAGCACAGCAATGCTGGAAGGAGCCTTTTTCTCCAGCTGTAAAAACCATCAGAGTAAAAGGATAAAAAAATTAAAAAGGCAGCACTAAGCAGAAGCGTGGCTGGGTTTGTGGCTCTCATCTGATTAAAAATAGGCCAGGGTTCAACAGTGTTTTCATTTGTACTCAGTGATTGCTATTCCAGTACCATATATGCTAAGATTAGTCATGGAACGCTGTGAAAATTAATTAGGTTTTCCTCTGAGCTGTTTTTATAGAATACCTGCTTCATTTTCACTTTAATTTACAGGCTGCCTCAGCGAGAGCGGGGGAAAAGGGGGTGTGGAACAAACACTGATATTCTGCTTTCTGCTTCAGCAGCAGCAAAGCTGTTGAATTCTCCTCAATATTTGCTGCTGTGGTTGGGAATTGTGTCTCTCCAGTTTGGAGTCCCAACCAGCTAGGGTTTGCCAGCCTGGAGCCGCCGTTGCTCTCCCACAGATTCCTTGTTCTCGTAGCAAACACAGCTCTTCATTTAGCAGGACCCACTGACTTTTTAACCTGGAGCACATCGAATCATTGTGAAACTATGGGATGGATGTTTTCCTTGAGTTCTGTGGTGTTATTTTTTTAGTGGGACTTGTTTCAGGAGGATTGAAATGATGATTTTTTCCCCTCAGTACTGAGCTGCCCAAGGTCAGCGTTCCTCTCCTGGCAAAGTCACGGAGCTGGAAGTGTCTCAGTTTTCTGTAGCTGAAACAGAAGAAAAATGAGAAATCTCAGGAAAGGTGCAGCATTTGTTGTGCTTAGTTGGATTAGAGACAATTTGCATTAACCCAGTGAATGGTTTTAATCCTGATTTGGAGAAGTGTCAGTAATTTAATTGACTTTGTAAACAGTTGAACAGTGAATGGGTTTGTAGTGGGCTTGGACCTGAAACGTCTCAGTGACCGTGTTTTCCTTAATCCACCACTTTTAGCATAAAATATTTAAGTTTCCCCACAGAAAGGGGCAGGAGGAGTGTGGAGTGTATTGCTGGATACTCCAGTGGTGGCTGTTGGCAGTCAGTTGGGGATGTTGGTACGTCCTTCCTGCAGAGACTTGTCAGATCCTCAGGAATAATTTCCCCAGCCTGTCTGCACAGAGCAGTGCTGCCTCAGGAAAGGAATTTATAAAAGGAGTGTCAGCCTGAGAACTGCACAAACCTCTTCTTTCACCTCCGAGGCCCACATAACTCTGGGAGCACCGTCAGGCATGGAAAAGTGGAATCATGGAATGGTTTGGGGAGGAAGGGACGTGTGGGAAGGGACACCTTCCACCAGACCAGCTGCTGGATCCACTCTGGAATGCCCAAGTTGTTGGGAGCAGCTGGGGGCAGACAGGTGGTTATTTAGCAACATTCACCCATTTTTCTTTGTTGGTTTTTGGCTAAAGCACCTCCTCCCTGTGTGGACTTTAGTCCAGAGGGGAAGTCGTGGCACTGGGGAGCTCCTGTACCTGTTGGCAATGAGCATTTTGGGTGTCTGGGCTCTTCTCTTGTAAACCAAAGTTTTAAAACTTGACCTGTGCAAGTGGAGGTGAATATACAGATGGGTTTTGACAGAAGGATGTGGAGTTGTTGAAATGCAGAGGCTGGGACATGCTGAGTAAACTGGACTTGTTACTCCTGGTTGGATCAGTGATTTAGGGTTGTTCAGACCTGTTTTCACAGAGGGGGAAGTTATTTTAGCTGGGGGTAACTTTGGGAAGTGGAGCCTGTCCCTGTTCTCAGGGAAGGCTGTTGTTGTGCTGGAAGCTGCGGTCAGGCTCGTTCCCAGGTTTTGAGGCAGTGACAGATCCCTCTGGTCAGGGAGAGCAGAGATAAATCCAGACAGATCCTTGTGTGTCACACAGGAGTGAAATTCCAAGAGGGATATGTTGCTTTCTGCCTCTTTTCCCACTCGTTTTAGAGTGTGCTCAGGTTTTAACCAGGTTTAACACCCATAAAACAAAACAAATTTGGATGTTTTATGTGTCCTGAGCCTTTCCCAGCAGCGAGGCAGTTAAAAAACCCGATTTACTACTTTGCTGTGGTTTTCCAGCTGAGGGAAATTTGGGGAATTCTGTTATTCCAAAGTCCAGAAGGAGCTGTGTGACCTGTGGGAAGCCCCGTGCACAGAGCTAATTTTTAACAAGCCTCTGGATGTGCAGTTGTGACCTTTTGTGGTAATTCCCCAAAGAGGGTAGTTACACTTATCACAGCTGAATGAAAAAAAAAATCAGCTTATTTTGCATTTGTTTAAAAAAAAAATAACCCAACAAGAGGAATTTTCCATGCTGCAGAGATGTTACTAATTACTCCTACTGCAGGATTCCAAGGATTTGGCCATGAGGTGGATAGACTGGAGGCAAGGCCTGCTCTCTCTGCATGTGACATATTTCAGCAATGTATTAAACATGCTCAGTGACCACAGCATATTTTCCACCAGCACAGCAGAACGAAGTACATCAGACCAGATGTTGAACTGCAGAACAAAAGAAGCTTTATTATAAAAGGCGGTTTTGAGTTGCAAAGATCCCAAGTGCGAAGTTTCATCCTGTGGTTGCTGAGGAAAATTGGGATTTGTCACAGGCTCTGGGTTCGGTTCCCTGGAAGGTTCACAGGTTATTGTGAGTTGAAAAGGACCCACAGGATCATCTAGTCCAACCCTGAGGTTTGCAGGTGGCATTTCCCCCCCTCTGTGTCCCTCCCCACAGCAGCCTGGGCAATGATTTCCTCGACTGAACGAGTCCCATTTTCTGCAGAGTGACACAAATCCTGCTATTCTTGTGTTTCCTGTGTGTTTCTCTTTTGCCTTTCCGTTGTTGCCACACAAAAAAACCCCTCAAAGTTGTCTCCGAGCCAGGCTGATCTCAAATGAGGCAACTGGGGAAATGTGATCCTGAGAGAGTGAAGCTGAATCACAAATCTTGCAACACATGGGGCTGAGGATAGTCACAAACTGCTGCTGGAGAGCCAGGAGTAAAGATTTTAGAGGGAAAATGGGTGTGGGAGGCTTCACTCTGCAGCCCTCTCTCCATTTAATTCTCCTGCTGAGCACGGGAAAACTTAATTGTTTAATTGAAGGAATGCCCTGAGTCCTGCAAAGCCTTCCAGGCTGGACTAAAGACATGGAATAGCACGTGACTGACTGGACAAAAAGAGCTGCACGTGAAAAAAACCAAACTTTAAATGCAATCTCAGTAATGCACAGATTTAATTTAGGTGAATTAGATCCTTGTTTGAGTCGGAGCTGGTTGTTACGGGCAGCAAACATTGGTATCTTAATTATTTCATTACAATAGTTAGGAGAAATGTGTGAGGTAAGCCTTGCAGAACTTCTCACCACTATTTTTTGCTGCCGTGTTTTCCTTGGCAAAATGTGTTTGTGTGGTCTTACACCGTTTTTTTGTCTCCCACTTCCTTGACTCCTTCTTTTTCCAGAAAAAAACAGGCTGTGGGAGCTCTCCCAGTTCAGGGGGACCAACACTTTTCCTTCTGAAATCTTTTGACGCCAGTTGTTCGGGGAGAAAACGCAAGGGGAGGACAAAAAGCTCTGAAATGCTTTTGGTTCAGGGTCCTTGTTCTGCCTCAGTTGTGTGGCTGGATTATTCTATTTTTAAGTGACTACATCATCCCCAGCGATATTGGGTCAACTGCCATTAGGGTAGGGCTGAAAGAAATATTTAGGCTATGATAATCCTTCAGGAAAAATCTCCCTCTGCCAACTGTATGTAATTTTTCAGCTGTTTGTGTATGTCCTTTGTTGATTTTTATCTCTGGAGCGGAGCTTTGCTTCTAAACGTGAGATCTGTCCCTGACCTGCTGCCTCTGACACACGAGTGGCTTTAGGGGTATCAAGTTTTTAGAGTTAATTCTGGAAGTCAAATCCAAGTGTGCTTCAAAAAACCCCCCACGTTTTCATGTTGAGTGTTTCCCCTCATGGCAGAGGACTGTTGTGTATTGAGGAGTTTCTTGAAGCCTGAATGTTGCTTAAATCGCGTTGCTCGATTCTGGAGCTGGAGTTCAGTTAGGGCTGAAGGTTTAATTTTGCAATAAAGACTCGAGTTCAGAGTGTAATGAATGTAGAAACATTGCATTTCACCTCAGGCTTTGATGGTGGTGGAGTTGTTCTCTGTGCCATTTGTGTCCCCAGATCCAGGGTGAGTGGCTCGTCCCCGTGTGGAGCTGGGAGTGGAGTCCCACATTCCTGGGGCAGCACTTGGTCTGTGACAAATTGATGGTGTTGGCTGTTCATAAGTCAACCTCTGTACTCTCTGGAGGTTGAGTCAGTATTTATTTGTCATCCTCGTTACCTCCTTTTCCACCTAAGGAGCCTTGTGAGGAGAGATCTGGGATTGCTGTGACAGGATACCGAGGGAGAGGAGCTCAGAGACTTCTCTGCATGAGAAGTCCTGACTCTAATAATAATAATAATAGTGATAAACCCTTCGTGCAAACGTGGGAGGTGCTCCTGCCTGAGGTGTGAGATCCATGGCCCTGATTCCTTGCTCAGGGCAGCCCTTTGTGCCCCAGGGGAAGACCCAAAGAGCTGCCCTGGCCTGGGTAAGAGTCATTGTGGGCGTGTTTGAGTGGCTCTGGTTTGGACTCCTATAGCTGAAGACTCATTTCCTATGAGCACTTTTAATTGTCCTTGATAATTCATCTGAAGCAGTGGATATCAGCATTGACCCCAGGGCCTCACGAATATGATGAGTGGTTCTTTAGCTTCACCCTTGTTGGGAATTCCGGCTTGTTTTTCCTTGAGAAGGGGAGTTGAAAAGGGCTTGGGCAGCTCTGTCAGCCCCCACATAACAACTGCTGAGCCTGTTGGTTAAATTAATTCGGATTTCACAGAGCTGTTTAGGCTTTTTATTGACAGTGGGGTCTGGATGGGAGTCTCATTCATGTTCCTTCAAGAGGAGAGGTAAAGTTTGCATCAGATCCGTGGGAAATAAGGGTTCACTTTGTTTCTTAGTAATCCCCAGAGTCATGGAATGCTTGGATTGGATGTGACTTTAAAGCTCATTCCATCCCCCTGCCATGAGCAGGGACACCTTCCACCAAACCAGGTCGCTCAGAGCCCCATCCTTCATCTTATTTTTATTTATTCATATGTTATATAAAGATTTGTGTACTGGGCAATAGAATTTCCATATTAAACCTTAGGAAATGACCAGTTTTCTGCTACAGTAAAATTTGACAATGAACACTCGATTTTGAGTCCTCTGGAGCCTGTTTGATTTGGCTTCAGTGGGAGTTGGAGGATAATTCTGTTTATAATTAATTAGAACCAAACCACTCTGCAAAAACAAATTGTAAGAATTAGGATGCTGGAAAATTCAGCTGTGCCAGAGAGTTTTACCTCACTGGGAAACCATCCTCAGGTACATCCCTGGTTTGGAGAATGACAGTGGAGTCACCAATATCCCACGGGGGGTTACAAACTGATATTTAATACTATTTATTTGTTTCCATGGCCCTTCAGAAGCAGGGGAGGCAACAAGCAGCCTGTGGATTCCTCGAAGGACTCTCTCATTTCCCATTCCCTGGCTGTGGGAAGTGCCTGTTGCGGCACGTGAGTTGTTAATGGAGATGAAATTAATGGCCATTCCCTCAACAGCTCTGAAAGCAACGCCGTGACCTTGTGCTGGTAATGGAAACAACTCAGCAATTTGGGCTTTTAATTAACAGCACATTACATGGTGAAAAACAGGTTTTTCTCAGACCTTTAGGTAATGGCTTTAATGCAGCCCATCTTCTGAGTGAGGACTGAAATGTGCTGCGAGAGCTTTACCTGGTTTACATCGTGGTGGAATTAATGTTTAAACCTGCGTTTTTCCTGGGAATCCTTCATTAAAAGAAGGATTAGGAAATCTGAATTTTACTGAAGGGTAGGAAACGCATCACGCAGGGCTTAAAAATAAATAAAATCCAATCATTGCTGGTTCTCGTTTCCTGGCCAAAGGCTCAGCAGGGCTGGACATTGCCGTGTGTGCTCACGGAGTGAGGGATGTGGGGAAAGGCTCAGAAACGCTCAGCTCCTCCTGCACCTTTCCAACACAACACCCTGGGAATGTCTGCTCTGCAATAACCTGCTTTGCTGCCAGGTTAAACAGAGGGATGCAAGACATTTAAGGAAGAATTTAAAATAAATGGCTTGCTTATCCTATCCCTTATATATCCCCACATATCCCTTTAAGCTAAATTGGACAAAAATCGCCACTTTAAAGAAGAAAATAGCAGTGATTCGCATGTATTCCTAGAAAACCAGCATGTCCTTGCCCATTTTACATCCTGTCACCAGTGAACTAATGACTAAAATGGCAATTTTCTGGTGCACGTGATGCTTAAGAAGCTTTTATAGTGGGTTAGTTGTTAGCTGGTAAATGTTCTTCCCCTTATTTTATTCCTAAATCCTGCATTTTCCAGAGCACACTTCTTCATTTCCATGTGCCTTTACATTTAGATAAATTCCTGCCTCCAAAAGCCGAGGGTAACAGGCTTAAAGTGCGATAATTTTACCAACAGGGAGCTGCACGTGTGAGTTAGAAATGGTGTCGCCCCTCGCAGATTTTTTGGGGCCCAGACCTGAAAATTCATGAATATTTTAAGCGAGTCTGGGGTTTCTTGCTTCTTGCTTTTGATGTGAAGCATTGGGATTTGCACAGGGGAGGCTGGAATTTTGGGGGGAAAAAAATCAGACTGCAGCAGGGGGAAAAAAATCCTGGGACAGTGGGAGGTGTCCCTGCCCAACCCAAACCAGGCTGTGGTTCTGTGATATCAAAGAACGAAGCTTGGCAGAGTCAAAGCAGTGGAATTCTGTGTATTAATTTGGTTCTTTTGCTTTAAGTAAGTTGTTTTTTCTGTTTAACACTGGCTTAATGTAGTTTTCATAACGCGCATCTGTTGAAAGGTTTCAGAGCAGAGCCTGAGCCGAGGCCTGGATGAGGAGCCTGGGCAGCTGCAGGTGGCAGGGGAGCACCTGGAGCTGTTCTTGGGCTGATTCCGAGGAATAAATTGAGAGCAAAATCTCATTTGGGGGGGTTGCAGATAGTGGGAATTGAGCGAGATTTGATGGCTGGCCCTGCCCCACACCCCTGTGAGCCTCATGTGATGGAATTGTGGATCTGTTATTTGGTGCCACACAAGTGGAGGAGACAGACAAGTCCACTGAGCTGCTTTGAGTCTTCATTTCTAATTTCATTTTCTCTCCTTCTCTTCTGCTGGAAAGGGACAGGCTGTAATTACACAAAACAACGGTTTGGGTTAAAGTCGGGTTTATTTCTCAGGTGCTCAGAAATGCTGAGCTCAAAGGTTAATGTTTCATTTGCTTTCTGACAGATGGTTTTTTATATCCTTGGGGTAAAAAAAAAAATAAATAAAAAGGAGAGGACTTGGTGTGCTGCACAGCTTCTCTGCCTGGAGTGGAGGATGCATTTCATCAGTGCAGGGTGTGGGTTCTATTTTTACCGGGAACTCAGAGGGGCAGCCCTGCTAAAATTACATCATTAATACACCCAGCTGAAAGGAAATGGCACAAACCACCCCGGGGCCTTTGCACGTTCTCCCTCTGCTGTTTTCCACTCGCGTGGGTGAGTTTTTCCAGGTGTGTTGCTCAAGCAGAGGTGCAGCTGAACCCCTGAATTTACAGCTGTAATAAGTGAATTTGTCTGCAAACCCAGCAGGGATGAAATAGGTGTGAGTGGCTTGGGGAGCTCCAAGTTCGTGTTCCTTCCTCTCTCCGTTATTAAATAGTTCAGGGATTTGCTGGATACCCAAATACTGCAAAAGAAGGAGGGGAATTAGAGCTTTAAACACGATTTTTTTTTTTTTTGCTAAAAACATGTTTTGTTTAGTCCCTGCTAAAGAACCTGCTGGCAAGTGTGGGCCTGCAGAGCTTCAGGGCTTGGAGGGTTTTAATGGATGTTTCTGTTCTTTTCACCTCAGTTTCTGGGCATTCTCACTGCCCTGGCAAATATTGGTAAAATCCACTTTGGGCTTTTCCCTCTTGTGTTTGTTTTGTGGATGTGTAACAGAGACAGTTGTCTCATAGTTGTGTAGTGTCTCAGAATCAGTTTAAATGCTGAATTAGAACTTTTTTTTGTTGTTGTTGTTCCTGTCTCTTTGAATTACTGCTCAAATCTTGTCTGGGCTCCAGAATGGAGAAACAATGATTCATACAAAAGTAGAAAAGGGAACAAGAATATTAAAGCCTCAGAGACCCGAAAACGCAACAAGGATTTTGTCGCCGCAAAAGGGCCCGAAAATCTCCGAGGCTTTTGTCGCCACAAAAGGGGAACCTCAGAGAAGTGGCTGTGCAGGGGACATTTGTCTCTCCCTGTGAATGCGTTTGTGGCTCTTGGCAAGACTGTCTGTACTCAAGGATTTTCCTATTCCACATGAGTCCCTCAGTCTGGTGTTTGTGCACAGCACACTACCAGAATATTCCTTATTGTTAACAGGGCTGTAATTCCTTAGAAAATCCAAATCCAACCTGCTCTAAACTGACTTTGTCCTCGCTGCTCCTGCAGCCTTAGCCATGAGTTTAATGGTGCTCAGAAATGCAGCAAAACCCAGCACCTGTTTCTTTGCAGGAGCATTAAATAACCCCCCCCCGGGCTGGAGCAGCCCCTCCAAACACACATTTCTGCTGGATTTTGGCTGAGCAGCTGCTGCCTCCTCATGTCCCTGAGGGCTGGTTTGTGGGTTTGCCTGTGCTGCTGGAAAAAACCCACCCCGTGTGTTTGTATCGATGGATATTTATCTGTGTCACGCTCAAGTCCTGATTTGGGAACTTTTAAGCTTCAGTTGTGCTGGGCTGGGGTTGATTACAACTGGAGTGGCTTTAATGCAGCAGGGACTGGGGTTTTATGGAGTTACAGTGGATTATGGGTATCTAAGTGGGTTTAATTCAGTGGTTAAACAGCTAAAATCTCGTGTGATGAATTCAAACCGCTGGGTAGTAGCACAAAGCACCCAAATTTTGGGTTTATGGTGGGTTCAAACCGCACCCAAATGGGGTTTGGGGTGTCACCGGGAGGCTCAGTTTGTCCCCTGGGATTTAGGCCATTGCTCCAAAGTTCAAAGCAAATGGCAGCTGAGATTCCCAGCTGTGGTGCCCACCCCGGTGTGTCACGTTCTCCCCGTTCTGCTTCCCTTCAGAGCTCTGGATCCTCTTTCTGAGCTCAGGGAAGAATCTGTGCCACTCAGACCTGAAACTTCAAAGGCTGAACTGAGTTTGTTCCTCTGGTGATACTTGGGGTTTAGTGAAGTCTGGGGTTTGGGGCACTTTAGCACAAAAATTGTCATTAGGGCAAGTTTTCCATGGAAAACTGGCTTTGCCTGTGCGGTTTTGTGTGTGGTTACAACATTGGGATGAGAACTGAATTCTGGCTCACCTTGGGCTTGCAGGGCTCAGGGAGTTACATGGCAGACAAACCCCCTTTCTAGGGAAGCAGGGATGAACAAACCTTCTCTTAAGAATGTGAAACAAAGCCAATATTTTGTTTAAAACACTCTAAGAATACTAAATAAAATAAGGAGTTGATCAGATAAAACCAAACCAAATATACAATTGCATTTTACTTACCCAGGGAGTAAAAATATTTATGTATACACCCGGTTGAACAGCTCTCTTGATTACAGAGGTGTTTTAATAGGTAATTTTCATGCTTTTAATTGCCTGTAGAAGGATGTTGGTGGTTATTGAAACCTGAGAGTTTGGGGGGTTGGTTAATTCTTTCAGGAGTATTTCTCCAAGCTGCTGGGAGGAGGTGGATGAGTCACTGGGCTGCACTCCTGAGCAAGGTGAAGGCCACAAACTTCCACCTGCAAATAGTTCATGAGCTGCAGTTCCACGGAGGATTACCCAGCTCGGGGAATTAGGCAGTAAATGTTTGGTACAAATGAAATCTGGAGTCCTTTAAAAATGCAACAAACCCCCCTCAGGCTGCAAAATCTGAGCCCGTGTTTAATCTCAGTGCCACTGATGGCTCTGAATTTGTTGTGGGATTCCATGAAACCTCCAGTGTTTCTTGTTTTTACCCAAAATCGTGCGTGGAAACACCAGTGTTTCCATGGAGTTAAAAGCCATCCTGCAGGATTCCTTTCTGCCCTGATATTCTGAAGAGGTAAATCTTTGATTAGAGCTGCTGGAATTCAGGAATATTTTGCTGAGTTGTCTCTGATGTCCGACTCTTGTCTCGTAACTCTTTCCACCCAGAGCTCAATTTATTATTTTTATCCTGGATTTCAGGAGCAGATCAGGGAAGTGGATGTTCGAGGGCCCAGCACCTGTTCAGCAGCACATGTTGGTGCTCAGATTTAGGAGCTGTTCCACAAATCCATCCAATCCAGCAGCCCCTTGGTGGATGATTTATTCTGGAAAAGCTTTTTCTGGCCTTAGAAAAGAGAAAGATTAAAAAAAAAAAAAAGAGGCAACTTGTGAGGCAGTTGCTGTGCTCAGACGGGAGCAGGGATGGAAGGAGCTCTTGGCCTCAAGGATTTGGGAAGAAAACCCTTCCAACCAGTGTTTGAAGCCAAAACTCCATTTCTGAGTGATTTTTTTTTTTTACATTTTCCTGGCCAGATGGGAGTTCTGTGCAGCCCTTCAGCAGAGGCAGCTCTGGGCTTTGGTGAGGCTTTGGAATCCAGGGAAGTTGCGAAACCCTTCGGTGGGTTGGTTTTGTGGTTGGCTCAAGTGCTGACAGTGTCATTCAGGATTACTCCAAAAAAATCTATGAATTCGATTAAAATCACAAAAGCTGAGATATACAGTCTTTTTTTGAAATTTTTTTTTAATATCTATCTGTTTTGGAGCAACAGAAGAAGGTCATTTAGTTGGCAAGTGAAATAAGCCAAAGTGAGGAAATAGAGGCACATGAAAACTACTCATCAGATGGGGGTGAGTGATACAATCCCAGCGTGTTGTTGCTTCCTTTGTGCTGCCAAAAGTCACCTCATGTCCTTCATTTATTTTTTTTTTTAACCCATGGTAATTATTTCCTGTGGAATATCGCAGTTCACAGCCCCTGCTTAATTTAAATCAAAGCAGGATTGACTTGACACTCCAGCTCATGTTGGAATTATGTCTTGGTTTGGGTCTTAAATATTCTCTGCATTGGAAGAAAACTTCATTTTTTACATGGGGAAAAATGACAGTTTGGAAGAGCTTTTCCTCTGCTAACAGGAATTTTTCATTATGTCCATGAAGCTTTAATTTCCAGAGTCTTCCTGAGGAGGAGCAGCCAGCCAGACTTCCCTGCTAACTGCTCAAACTCTTCTCTTTGGTGACACTTAAAGGGGACTAAAATTCCCAAAAAAAGTGGGAATGGAGGGAACAGCAAATGCATTTTGGAGATGCGGGAAGAACAGGCAAAGATTTTATTGTGCTGTCACAGCAACCACCTTTCCCTCCCTCTCTGTGTAACTTAAATATTTTTTCCATTTTGTTTTGACTCAAATGCTCAATTTAATTTCCTAGCGAGCACCAGCTTTATATTTGCACGTGGGATTTGGGTCCTCTGAAGTGCCCCAATTGTGCCTCTCCACACGATGTTTTCTCAATCCAGAACCACTTCCCTGTGTGAAAACAGGTTAATATCTTCATCAATTCCCCTGCTGCGTCTGGGGAGGTGGGAGATGAGGTGTCACTTCTCCTCGCTGCTCCCAGACCGTTGAAAGGTCATTTTTACATGACAATTCCTGGCACTGAACTGCAGAGAGAATTGCTTCACCCTTTCCTATACTCTTTTTCTAGAGGTAGTAAGTTAAGATTTTAAATAAGAAACACTTTTTTATTTTCCCTCGCTGTTAAGGGAACATTTTAATGAGCTCTTGAGTGGGAGCATTTTCCCCTCTAGAGTCAATGAAGTAGAGTTTGCCTCTGATACCTTTTAATTATTTGATGCCATTACATTTTAATTCTATATTTGATGTTCTTCCCCTCCTCAGCAGCATTTTCTCTCCCTTCTTTTTTTCCCCCCCACTTGGACTCTGGCCCATCAATACTTGGGTGCAGGAGTTGTTTGTGCAGGGGTTAATGTGTCCTGGAACCAGCCAAAGTCTGTTTCTGCTGCTGGTGGAGTTCAAGTTGAATGGTTCCAGAACCTCCTGAGTCCTGGATTTTCCAGCTCCATCACCGATAAAAAGCTTTGGAAAGATCAGAAAAGTGAGAGCAGGAAATTTTCTACAAAACAGCCCCAAAACCCTCTTACTGTTAAAAAAAACCAACCAACCATAAACCCACAAACTCTCTTTAATTTCTGGTGTTTTCTCGCCATGAATGGGCTTTGCATGTAGGAAATAAACTGTTTATTCTGGTTTTCCTCCCTTCTCCCCGTGTGTCTGGGAATATAAACACTGGGAGGCTCGTGGGGAGCCTTGGTGGGGGTTTTGTTCCCAATTTTTGGCCTCCCCTTTTAATATATTCCACATGCAAACTTCCACACTGGCTACAAAATGGACAGTTAAAATGACATCAAAAGTGCTGCTTTAAGTTTTCTGCTCTCTAATTAATTTAAGTAAAAAGAGGTAAATAAAATTTCCTTTTAATTTTCTTTATAGTATTTTAGACAGCAGGTTTAACATCCACTCACTCGGTGGAATCACCTCCTTTTTTTTTTTTTATCCTTTTATTTCCCAGAGTTTTGAGGCCCGAGGGCTCTGAAAGAAGTTTAAGCTTCATGAGGAGGTTTATTATTCTAATAAAACCAAGCAGAAGTTTCAATAGCACACAGATTATGTGAGAGGCCACGTAACAAAAACATACAACTGGAGAAATTAAACAAGAAACTCTGGGTTTTGTTGAGCAGATGGTCTTTTTTTTTTTCCCTGGGATTAACCAGCTGGGAGAAAATTCCTGGAGCTTTTTTTTTGTGTCATATTAGGAATTATGATCCAAAGCTGTCGCTGTTCCTGCAGCATCATTTTTATTTCATGCTCTAGGACAGACCTGATCTTACAAAACCCAGGAATTCTGTCCTTGGGAAATCCGATTCTGCTGGAATTACCGGAGAGGAAGAGTTGAATGAGTGGAAGAGGTGGGATTTGGAGCTCCAGACATACCAAAGGATGAGGACAGTTGCAGGAAAGTGATGCTGGATTTGCTCTGAACAACAAACGTTGTGTAACGCTGTGTTTTTCAAAACCAGATGTTGCATCAGTTGACACTGAGCACCGACACTTCCCCCTCTAAATAATCATTTTACATCTTCTTCCCTGTTGTAATTCCATAACACTTGCAATGAATATTCAATATATTGAATATTCAGTGTGTTTTAGCCGCGATCACAATTAAGAGGGAGGCCTGAATTCTCTTAAATAAATGCACTGAGGTAGGTTTTTTTTCATTCAAATGAGCCTCGTGCCTGTTAAAATCTTCCTGTGCAAACCTTCTGCCTCAGCAGTGTCTGGTGTGCAGATTTCCTCTCAGCGTGTGGCATAAAAATCATTTCAGAAGCGTGAGAGGAACCCACTGAAATCTTGGAGAGGAACAAGTCTCCACAAAAAAAAAGAAAAAAGGCAGAATATGCAGGAGAAAGGAGTAAGTCATGAATTGCCATTATTCATAAGCTGTAATTGTAATTGGGGATTACAGCAAGGAGGAAGGGTTGTGGTGATCAGAGGAGAAGGGAATGTTAATTCTGCAAATGGAGGTCTGTTCAGAACTTGTAGGTTTTAAACATTTTCACTGCAAGTAGATAAAGAATTGAGAGATTTTTTTTAAGCAGCCAAGACCCAGCTGGTGACGTTTTTAAGTGACCAGGAGCTGCTCTGCTCCCCTGAGATCCCTCCTGGAGTTCTGGGCATTCCCAACGTGAGGAGGATGTGGGAGTTGCTGGAGCGAGTCCAGAGGAGGTCACGGAGATGCTCCGAGGGCTGGAGCCAGGCTGGGAGAGCTGGGAGTGTTCACCTGGAGAAGGGAAGGATCCAGAGCCTAAAGGGGCTCCAGGAGAGCTGGGGAGGGACTGGGGACAAGGGATGGAGGGACAGGACACAGGGAATGGCTTCCCACTGCCAGAGGGCAGGGAGAGATTAGATTTTAGGAATTCTTCCCTGTGAGGGCGGTGAGACCTTGGCACAGGGTGCCCAGAGAAGCTGTGGCTGCCCCTGGATCCCTGGAAGTGTCCAAGGGCAGGTTGGAGCAGCCTGGGACAGTGGAAGGTGTCCCTGCCCGTGGGATGGGATGAGCTTTGAGGTCCCTTCCAACCCAAACCACTCCGTGGTTCTCTGAGGACCCAATAAAACGTTTGGAAGGTCACAGTCAATCCCTCGAGCCAAGGTTGTTGGGAAGCAGAGGGAAATCAAGCTCCAGATGGACAAGGGGGTGGCTCTGGGTGGAGCCTCCCTGATGAGCAGGAGATGGGAGAGGGATCCAGGCAGGTTCCCTCTTGTGGTGTCACCACCGTGGCTTGTGCAGTGCAGGGTTTTGTCATGTCGGTGAAATAATCTTCCTGAGGTCCTTCATGGTGGAATTCCAGATCTGAGTGTCTTGGGGAGTCCCCAGGAATTCGGGTTGTCCGGTGGACAAGACAATGTCTCTAAAGGCTGTGTCACACTGAGGGTTGGAGGCAGTGACCTGTCATTCCATCCTGGTTTTTACTCACGTTTTACTCCAGTCGTAGAAGCTGAGGCAGAAGTTTTCAGGGAGAGGAGCCGGGATGTCACCAGAGCAATAAAATCACACTGAAATTGCCAAACCAGGCCCTGAACACACGGAGGCTTCTCCCTCGTTCTCGTTTCCCTCGCAGGGATGGTGTTTGCTCCTCGATGTTGTAAAGATAATCCCGTGTGGGGGTTGTACCCTGTTATTACACTGATGAGTGGTGTGATAAGGCCAGGAGGAAATCAAGAACTTTGCGTGGGGCGTTTTGTTTGGGTTGCAAGTGGTTGAAAGGGGAAGTGAAAGCAGCACAAAGCGATGGGTGAACATCCCTGGGCACCTGGAGCTCCATCACGGGCCATGGGATGCTCTCCAAGCCCAGGAGTCATCACTTCTGCCTGATTTTGGGAATGTCCTCCTCATTCTCCTTATCTCTTTTTTATTTTTGTTTCACAGTGAGTGTTGAAAAAGTGGAATTAAAGGGACTGGCACACAAAAAGAATGAAAGGAACGTTGAGTATTCCTTTGAGGTGAGTTTGGGTTTCTTTTCCTGTGAAAGAAGGGAGGGATGATACTTGAGGAGGAGTTAAGGAAATTCTTGAATCTTACTGCTAGACCCCAGAAATTGCTCCTTTGGGATAGTTGGTAGTTTTTAATGGGTGATTTGAAAGTCATGAAGGGCTGGTCATGAATATTGTGGATGATGCAGAGGTTGGTAGGTGGGGGCTGGTAAAAAACCCCTCCCTCTCATGCATGAAGTTGTGGAAAAGATGCTTATTTAGGGGGGAATATCTCACTGCCAGAATGGTGTGTGATATATCCATATCCATTCTGCTGGAATGCAGAACCTGGAGAGAATTTTGTCTGGATAAAGGAGGAGGGAGACTCTGAGGGCATGGCAGGAGGCAGGATGGGAGCCTGTGCCACGTGCTTTGGGCTTTGTGAATTCCCAAAGGAGTGTTGGAAAAGCTTTGGGAAGCGCTCAGGGCTTGAGGGAAACGCCTTGTAGCGAGAGAGTTAAAGAACTTGACTCGAAGGTGACTTTGGGTATCAGAGGGAAGGGGATGTTAATCCAGCAGAAAAGGCAGGACAGGAAGTGTTGTGTGCAGACTCATTCCAGGCTGATTCCGAGTGGGAGTGAGAGCAGTGCCTCTGGAATGGCTGTGGTTCACCACACTCCTTCCCCCCAGTTTGACGCTGCTCCCAGTTCCGGGGCAGGGCTGAGTTCATCCCAGGAAACCCTGTGGGACGGGCAGGGATGGAGTCTGGGGCTGCTCCCCCCCCCCCCCCCCCCCCCCCCCCGCCACCCACACCCCCCACCCCCCCCCCCCCCCCCCCCCCGGTCCAGCTGGAACCCAAAATTCAGACCCCACAGCCCAGAAAATGCCTTTGCTTTGTTTAACGAGCCGACGGTGGGTGAGACAAGGAGAATCCCAACTCAACTATCCACAACTTTCCCCTAAAAAAGAACAAGTTATTCCTCACAGCTCCCAGCCAGCGGCTCAGCATCTGCTGGGATGTCCGTGGCCTTCCCCTCCTCTGCGGGACTCGATTCCTGGAAAATGTCCCCAATTTCCTCAATCCCACAATTGTTCCAAATGTCATCGATATTAGAAAGGGTTTTTCCAGAGGGATTTCCAAGTGCCTGTAAAGTCTGCAGTTGTCTCCACTCCCATTAGGAGCTCGTGAAAGTTCTTGTCCTATTACAATTTTTTCTATAAATACCAGAAATTACTGTAAGTGAAGGAACAGCTCAGGGCTCAGCAAGAATTGCTGTTTGCTGGGTTAAAACCCCAACTATTATTCAATGTTATTTATTTTTTCCTTGGGAATATGAGGTCAATGGACGGAGTGTTTTCAGTGCTATTGTTCCTCCTGCATTTACAGGTCAAATTGTTGTTTTCCAAAGCATGAAAAAGGAAAGTTAGCAAAGCATAAGAAATGTTGGGTTGTTACAAAATGAGTAAAAATAAAAAACGAAATTCCTCATGGGTTAAAAAATATATTAATTTATCACAAACTTTGGGGGAGAAGAAACCCCCAACCCACAAACTTCATCAAACCAGACACTGCTCAAGGTTTTTTTTTCCTTATTTTCTTCCACCCCCCCCCCCTTTTTTTTTTTTTTTGGGCAGCATCTCTGCCCAGAGGAAATTCCTCCCTTATGTAATATATTTTGAAATCCTCTCCCCAGTCGTTCTGGCAGCTTTTCTGATGGCTGGAAAATCTTTGTGTATGTTTTCAGTTGTCATTGAAACTCCCGTCATGTGAGAGGATGGTCTGGATCTGCTGGGGATCCAAGAGCCTCCGATGGATATTTGGAGTCTGGAGGGACTTGTCATTGTCTTGTCTCACCCTGACCTTCTTCCTGCCCCAAAAATCCTGATTTTTGCCTCAAATTAAACTCCACCTCCCCATCCATAAGTGCCTTTGGATCCAAGGAAGAGATGCTGAATATTCCCTTTTTCCCAGGACGGAGTCTGGAGCAGGAACTCCAGTTTTTATTCCATTTTTGCAGCCATTTCCAGCTTCCCGTGGCATATGGAGTAGATTAATTAGGAATAAGCAGCGTTTGTGCTGTGGGGAGTCGTTCCTTCTACAAAACCAGCTGTTTTCTTTAACAATAATGAGGAAAAATAAAAATAAATATCCCATTACTTAGTTGGTGTGTTGCACAATCCTGAGCATCCACAGGAGTTGTTGAAGAAAAGTCCCTCGTGCACCAAAAAAACCCCAAAGTCATTATTGATGTCACATTTTAAAAACTTCCTTCCAGCCTGTGGGGGGATGTTTTATTTTATTTATTCATTTATTTATTTATTCTTGATGTTTTGGGCCCCAAACTTTGATGAGTTACTAAAGCAAATCCTCCCTGCTCCCTCCAAGGTGCTGTGGTCGGATTCCTCGGTGACGTTGGTAACCAAATCCTCTGCTGAAGTGACTGAATTTATCTCAAAGGTAAAGTTAAAAAAGAAAAAACACTCGGAAAACGGAGGAATATTTCGGGTCTCTCGATGATTTTGTTAAATGATAAGTTTTCAAAATGGGTAAAAAAAAATAACACAGATTGAATTTTCTAAAATATTGGCTGTAACCAAAGCCTTCACTTATTATTTGCAACACCCTCCACTTTCAGCTGTCTCAGCTGTATCCAGAAGAAAACTTGGAGAAGTTCATTCCTTGCCTTGCTGGTTCAGATTCCTTTTATCTGGAAAGGAACCACCTGGACCTGGAGTCAGACCTGAGGTACGTTGGGATTTCTCTTGCCGGGGGTTTATCTTGGCTCTTGGCTTCTCTCACCAAAAAAAAAAAAACCCATTAAATAGAAATATTATCTTCATATTCTGAAATGCTTTCAAGAAATTAGAGCCTGATTCTTAACACTTTTTTTTCTTCATGTTTTGCTAATTGCAGCACAAAGCAATTTTTCAGGAATTCTTTCTTCAGAAATACAGATGGTAACACTGATACTCTGTGTTAAAATTTCCTGGGGAATTGATATTTCCTCATTCCGTGTTAAATAGAGGATCATTGGCTTTGCAAAAGTTTGGGTTGGACTCACAGATAACCAGAATTGCTTAAAAAAACACAAACCCTAATACTCAGGAAAAAACCCAATAACCTGAATATTAATCCATCTGTGATGAGGGTTGTGGGGTTTTTTTTTCCCCTGCCCTTTCACAGAGTTTTTTTTATAGTCTCAGTTGTTTCAGGTTGTGGTGGTGTTTATTTTACTTTAATTTTAAAAAGGTAGGTAAGTATTTATATATTACAGACATTATATTTTCGGAAGCCTTTCACAGTTAAGAATTTGGAACCCTGATCTTCCACCTCCTCAAATGCTCACACCTGCCCATTATCTAATAAAAATTCGAATTTTAAGTATCATAATCTCTGGCAGATCACATCAATTCTCCTAAAAACGAAAGGGATTTTCCTTGGAAAATTGGAGGGGCTTCAGTTATTTCCAGCTGCAAAACGAGCTCATTGTAATATTGATATTATTATAATATTAAATTGCATTTAATAATCTTAATGAACTTTATTAGTGCTTCTGCTTGACACCTGTTTGCCCTAAGCCAGGGCTGAGCACTGGCAGGGCAGGGTTGGAGATTGGTTTTCCACAGGCAGCAGGTGCCTGGATTATTTTCCATGGTTTCCAGCAGGGCTGGCTGTGCTCTGAGGGGAATTCAGGGGAGGGAATGTTTAGGTCGCAACAGCCTCTACAAATCTGGGTTAATGGAGCAGCATCCTGCATTCCCAGCGAAGGAAAGAGCTGCTCTGAGCTGCTGCTGCTTGTTGGGAAAAGTCAGGAATGAGCTGTGATTGTCCAGGCTGGAAAACACCGGGGGCAGTGTAGTGCAAAGTTTGAGGAGATTGGTGTTTTTCCCCAGAATTGTGGGGTGGTTTGGGTTGGGAGGGACCTCAAATCCCATGCAGGGGCAGGGACACCTTCTGCTATCCCCGGCTGCTCCAACCTGCCCTTGGACACTCCCAGGGATCCAGGGGCAGCCACAGCTTCTCTGGGCACCCTGTGCCAGGCCCTGCCCACCTTCCCAGCCAGGAATTCCATCCCAGTATCCCATCTCTCCCTGCCCTCATTCCCTGTGTCCTGTCCCTCCATCGCTTGTCCCCAGTCCCTCTCCAGCTCTCCTGGAGCCCCTTGAGGCTCTGGAATTCTGCTGTAAGGTCTCTTTCCCTCAGAAGCAGCAGAGCAATCCCAGGGAAAACATGACATAAGTTTTTCCCTACAGTGCCAGACTCTGCATCTGCTGTTTATCTCCAAGAGGAGAAAATTCAATAACAGATCCATTTCTATTTCATATTCTTCAGGTTTGTGAATTTGAAAGGAAATTCTTCAAGTCTGTATTTGAGCATTTTCTGCCTTAGAAGTGTTCAGGGTTCCTGGACGAAGCTGGAACACCAAAGACAGGGAAAAGCAACACAAGGATTAAGAGGGTTGGGTATTAAGGATAAGGATTTCATGGTGTGTTTTAGTTTCTAAATGTCAAATCTGCTGTCCAGTCTGCAATCCTGCTGGGTTTGTGAGGGGCTGTGGGGCAGCTGCCCCTCAGATCTCCCACAACAAGGGGGTTTCTTTGCTTTTTGATGCCCACGCAGGTACTTGGCACCGTTCCCTTCCCACGTGGTGAAAAACGACCACGTCAGGAAGTTCTTCAGCACTTCATCCCCCTCCCAGCAGCTCCAGAGCTCAAGTGAGTTTAAAAAAAGTTTCAAAACGAGGTGGTTTTTTTTATTATTTTTGTACTAATCTGCATTTCATAAAATCACAAAGTGCTGTTTGTAACTCTCTTCCTTGTTTCCAGATCCTGGCAATCCCTCCCTTTATAAAGTAGGAACGACGCTGGGAACATCTGGAAGGTGAAATATTTCTCTTATTTACACACTCATTTTCTTAAGAGGCAATTTTCGCTTTCTCCAGCAAAAACCCCAGACCCCTCCGAGGAGCCAATGTTGTGGTTTCTTCTGCCACTTCCACGTGGAAAAAGTTCCCCAGGATTATGTTTCGGCTTCTTTGCTTGGTTTTAATAATGCAAAGCTGAACCACACCGTTCTCTCCGAACATTTTAAAATCACAGAGAGGTGGCAGAGTGTAAAATACCTGTGATTTTTCAAGGGAAAGCTCTGCCTAAGCTGCAGATCGGCTGCAGTCTGCCAGAAGTGATCCCTCAGTGGAATGGGCTGCCCAGGGAGGTGGTGGAGTCGCCATCCCTGGAGGTGTTTAAGGGGAGCTCAGTGACATGGTCTGGATGGTGGGGAGTTGGTCTGGATGATCCTGAGGGTCCCTTCCCAGGTGGAATAACCTGTGAACCAGTGAACTGCCCTGTTTTTATGGAGCACTCTACATACAAACCTTGGTTCCAACGGGGCACTTCTTACCCCAGTCCCAATTCCTGTGGCCAGAGCAGCTGAACTCCGGGTCACCCAGATCCCCCAAGGTGCCAAATCCCCTCCTGCTCTTGTTTTTTCAGGCCCATCTGTGGAGTGGCAGGAATTCAGTCCTCCCAGAACCACGTCCAGCACTCGGGGGCTGCCCCCGTGGCTCTGCCCCACTGCTCCCACTCCGCAGGCCCCGGCCCCTCGCTGGCCTATCGCCCCCAGATGGATCCCCCCTCCTCGGCCATGCTGATGTCTTCCAGCCCTCAGACCCCCCAGACGCAGGAGCAGAACGGGATCCTCGACTGGCTCAGGAAGCTGCGCTTGCACAAGTATTACCCCGTCTTCAAACAGCTCACCATGGAGAAGGTAGGGTGGGGAAATTGGGGATTTCAAATCACCCCGAGGTTCTCGAGGCTGGAAACCATCTGCGCTGAGAATCACCCGAGGTTTTGGCACGGGCTGGGGAGGGTTTTGCTCTCTTGAAGGGGATGGGTGAAAACCTCCTTTCTATTTTTGCTTTGTGGCGGGGTTGTCCGACAGCTGCTGCCTCTCCCAGGAATCCTGCCTGGATGCTCAGAGCTCCAGCCTGGGGCTCCCTGACCATCCCTGGGGTGTCCAGTACATACCTGCATTTGTTCATTTTATCATTTTTATTAAATTTCGGATTCCTGGTTGATTTTCCTCCCAAAATATTGAGTTATCCTTAATTTTAAAAGTGGATTCACGGAGATTTCATACGGTATGAACGTGGATGCGCCGACCTGTGAGTGCATGAGAGGGTTTGTTTCCCTCAGAAATTCCCGTGGGAAAATGTATTTGCGTTGTAAAAGTCACAGATAAAACCTGTGTGTGCCCTCGTTTGTGTAAGTGGAATATTCTCCAGCATTTCCTCAGCTCCATCAGGGAAATTCCTTCGTCTTTTGTCCTGGAACGCCCTCCAGTGGAGTGAGGGCTTGGGATGTCTGTGCTGCTTGTGGAATGTTTTATGGATTTAATTTTCATCTCTGTTACCAGAGTCATCTGATTTGATTTTCCTCATTGCGTGAAGGGAAATATATTTATTTTTCTTTAATAAAGTAGCAAAACTGCATATTCTAATATGTGTTAAATAACCATGTATGAGACACACTTTTTGCTGGCTTTCATTTTAACGACATTATAATATAAATGCCTATATTTTATTATTTTATCTCCATAATTTATGATAAACTTGGAGCGTGTTTTCCAATTAGACTGATGAGACAACTGCACTTCGTGGTAAACGACACAACCAGGAAAACCAGAGTGTTTTTCTAAGGGAAACAGATCCTTAAACTCATTGTTAGCACAAAATTCTATTTTAATTTAATTCTACTTTAATATTTAATATGCACACGAGTTATTTCATCTTTATTGTGACTGGTTAACAGAAGCAGATACCTAATTAAATTTAATCTTTACATTAACTGTGTTTAAGAACAGCTTTAAAGCTGCCTTGGGTGAAAATGTGAATAAAAATATCTCAGGCTGTAAAACTAAGCACATTATTTTTTTTTTTCTTTCCAAGTTTCTGAGTCTCACTGAGGAAGATCTGAATAAGTTTGAGTCCCTCACCATGGGAGCAAAGAAGAAGCTCAAGACCCAGCTGGAGTTGGAGAAGTAAGTGAGGGCTGGGGGAACTCTTCTTTTGAAGATAATCACATATTTAATGCGAATTTTATGGTTTTTATGGTCTGTGAAACCATAAAATTCACGTGGGGATGATTTTTATCTCCCTTCTTCTGCAGAGACTTTGAAAAGGTCTCAAAAAGGGAACTGGGCAGTTAATATTTAGTCCTCCCTGTTTGACTGCTCAGGGTTGTGATAAGGAGAACCAATCTTTTAAATAATAATCTCCAGAAGATAAATATTGTTGTTTAGGGGTGGTTTTTTCAACTGATATCACAGATACTGCAAAGCCCACGTAGATTTTGGGCTTCCCACCCTCCAGAGATTGATGGGAGCTGTGGGTTTGCAATCCCAGGGTGTCCAGCAGCAGTTTTTCCTCACGGGAGCTGACAATTTTGGGGCTCCAATCCAATTTTTTGGGCTCCTTTGGGAGCTGCCTCAGTGTCCCCTGGCGACCCCAGGCAGCTGTGACAGCCCTTTGGGGGAACCGATGCAACAGATTCTCCTGGATTTTACAATCCCCACTCAGAGGGAAGTGTTTATCCTGAAGCTGCCACAAGCAATTAAAAATCCAAATCCAGGCCTGTTTCTCCAAGCTCCTTGGAAGGATTTTTCAGCAGTCTCGGGGTTTTCCTGAGTGTGTTTGGGAAATGGAAAGTTGGGGCTGTTTGGTTTCTCTTCGGGTTTGTTGTGCGCTGCTGGATTTGGGATGTGCTGACATAGTACGTGATAGAATTTTGGAATTCAATCACCCCTTGGTGATGTTTTACCCGGTACAAATAAGAGCATTAGTGTTGTCATCAACTGAGAGATAGTCCAAACCCCTCTGCTGGCAGCTGTGGTCAGGATTGATGTGATTTCCAGATGTTTCCATGAGAAATTAGCATAACATCGAGTGGATTGTTTAGCGGGCTTGTGTGCTTTGCTTTCATTCAGAAATGGATTTATTTGGGCTCGTGCTTTAGCCAGTTTCTGGTTTTTCACACTTGTCTCCATCTCCCTGTAGAGAAAAATCAGAGAAGCGGTGCCTAAACCCCCCAACCCCTTCGTCAGTGACCAGCAGTGGGGTGGCAAGAGTTCCCCCCACCTCCCATGTGGGGCCCATCCAGAGCATCCGGGGCAACCACGCTGCAGGTGAGAGGAGCCAGGGACACTGCTGGCCTCCCACAGGATCAGACTCCTCCTTCTTCTGCTTCTCCACCAACCTTTGTTTTCCAAATGCCATTGGCTTGGTAGGGAGCAAGACAAAGACCAGTATTGGCCAATATGGAGTAAAGAGTAGTTCCCTCTCCAGCTGCTCTGGTCAGACAGTTCCACCTCTGCGTGTGTCCCTGTAAATCCTGGAGCACGTTGGTGTCCCCAGGGGGGTTGTTGTGCTGTCAGGGGGTGTCACCCTCGTGTTCCCTTTCCCTGCAGAGCTGCGAGTGGATGTGGATCAGCCAGCCCACCCCCTGCCCAGGGAGGGCAGCTCCTCCGAGTACTCCAGCTCCTCTTCCAGCCCCATGGGGATCCAGGCGCGGGAGGAGAGCTCGGACAGCGCCGAGGAGAACGACAGACGTAAGCACAACCCCTCACCCCCGAGCAGTGCCCGTGCCAGGCCCAGGGTTCTACTGACCCCTCCTCTGTCCCCAGGGCTCGACATCCACCTGGACGGCTCCGACAAGGAGAAGCCGGTGATGCTGCTCAACCACTTCAGCTCCAGCTCTGCCAGGCCCACGGCTCAGGTGCTGCCCGTGCAGAACGACGCCGGCTCCGGCCCGTCCGGCCACCACGGGCTGCCCCTGCAGATGATGTCCCCGGCCCCCGGCCACATCCCGCCCATCCGAGTGCTCAACTCCGTGCACAAAGCCGAGCGCGCCGGCGCCGACATGAAGCTGCTCTCCTCCTCGGTGCACTCACTGCTGTCTCTGGAAGAAAGGAATAAAGTGTCTCCCGGGTCGAGGGGCAGCATAAAGATGGAGAAGAGCTTTGGGAACGCGGTGGTGGACGTCATGTCGGCGGCGTCTCCGCACCAGCCCTTGCAGGTGCTGTCAGGGGCCGCCGAGAGCAGCTCCCCCACCTCCACCATGAACTTTGGGCCTCGAACCAAAGTCGTGCACGCTTCCAGTCTGGACAGGGTGATCAAACCAGCTCAGCAGCCGGGACTCATCGTGGAAACCAGCACTGCTGCCACGGTAACATCCAGCACAGTCTTCCACGTGGCTCGCCCACCCATCAAACTCCTGGTGTCTTCGTCTCTTCCCACTGACTCAGCCATGGCCGGCCAGACTTCCTGCTCCAGTAATATGCAAATGACGGTGTCCCCTGCAATAATCAACCCCCGAACTGCTCTCTACACAGCCAACACCAAAGTTGCCTTCTCTGCCATGAGCAGCGTGCCCGTGGCGCCCATGCAGGGCAGCTTCTGCGCCAACAGCAACGCGGCCTCGTCCAGCAGCCACCCATCCCCGTCCTTTGCCACCATGGCCAACCTGCCCAGCTGCCCCGCGCCCAGCTCCAGCCCCACGCTCTCCTCCGGCGCCGACAACAACTTCTACAGCAGCAGCGGCGGCGGCAGCAACGGCGGCGGCGGCGGATCGGCGGGGAGCGTCCCGGTGCCCAACCAGAACCACCACCACCACCACCACCAGCAGGCGCCGCCGCAGCCGCCGGGGTGCATGGTGTGCAGCTCCTGCGGCTGCAGCGGCAACTGCGGCTCCAGCGGCATGACCGTCAGCTACGCCAACTACTTCCAGCACCCCTTCTCGGGACCTTCCATGTTTACTTTCCCCTTCCTGCCCTTCAACCCGCTGTGTAGCAACGGCTACATCAACACTCAGCAGTACAACAGCAGCACCACCTTCCCCGTGGTGCACACGGCCTACAACGGCGGCCTGGCCCCCGACTCGGTGATGGCCGGACAGTCCACCTTTGCCGTGCCCCCCATGCAGAACTTCCTGGCGGGGACAGCCGGGGTGTACCAGGCCCCGGGAATGATGGGCAACGCCAACGGCTCCGGTCACAAAAAAAACGGGAACCTCTCCTGTTACAACTGCGGGGCCAGCGGGCACAGAGCTCAGGACTGCAAACAGCCGCCCATGGATTTCAACCGGCAAGGTAAAGGGGGGAGGTGGGATCGCAGCGGCCTCGAGGGGCTGGTGGGATCTGGGGATTTTGGGGAGTTGGGTAAAAAAAGTCTTGTTCTTGAAAGCCAGTGGTCTGGGCTGTTTGCAGGAGGTGCTGCTGAGGTTTGGGCAGACCCCTCAGGAGGGCACAGGCTCTGGGTCAGCCCAAGGTGCTCTGTGAGGTTTGCATCGATTTTTGGGAAGGGGAGAAGCCTCCAGGGAAGGAGGGAGCTGCTGTGCACAGGTTGCAGCAGAGTTGATTATTCCTGCTGTGACCCGGGTCAGCTTTGGTTATAATCGCAAGTTCCCCTGGAACTTTACAAACCAGAACCTCTATTCCTTTTCCCTTCCTCCCCAAAACAATAACCTGCCTGGACAGTTGCTGTTCAAATACTCCTGGGGTCCTGTTTGCTGCTGTAATTATTTCACAGGACATGTTACTTCACAGTTACCCCACACAGGCTCCTCCAGGAGGGAGCTGACCCTGAACTCCAGGCAGGAAACAGCTGAAAGAGAAATGCTGCTTTACCAGTAGCACTTTCTAGTCCCATTTTGATTGTCTTGAGGTAATGTGGGCTTAAAATACAAACTTTGAGTGGAGCAAACAGCACCAAGGTTCCGTTTGACATCGTGTCCTGTCTGTCCCCTCTGCCTGGATTTGTTTTTATATGATGCAGAAAAGCTCTCAAGCTTTTGAGCACCATAAATTAAGGAGTGTCAGGTGTTGGGGCAGCAGTTTACAGCAGCAATGAAAGGTGAATGATGAGTGGAATTCCTGTGGTCAATGTTTTGACAGTGGCCAGGGGGAAGCAGAGCTGCAGCTTCGTCAGTGCTGACGGGGAGAACTCCAGAAACACACAGACTCTCATGTCTTTGCAGGCTGGATTTAATGAAATTACATTTGAACTCTCCCAAGCTTTTCACAAGGGCATGGAGTGATGGGATGAGGGGGAATGGCTTCCCACTGCCACAGGGCAGGGAGAGATGGGATATTGGGAGAGAATCCTTCCCTGGGAGGGTGGGCAGGCCCTGGCACAGGGTGCCCAGAGAAGCTGTGGCTGCCCCTGGATCCCTGGGAGTGTCCAAGGCCAGGTTGGAGCAGCCTGGGATAGTGGAAGGTGTCCCTAGGTGGGCTTTAATGGGTTTTATCCCAAACCATTCAGTGATTCCCCTGAAATTGTTGCCAGCCCTAAAGCTCCAGCCCAGCCGTGTTCCCCTCCAGTCCCACAGTCCGTGTTTAATGAAGTTTGGGAAGTTCTGAGGGGTCCCAGATGTGAGCAGGGGGATGTTTCACTCCTCCCTTCCTCTCCCCAGGTACGTTCAGGCTGAAATACGCTCCTCCCTCCGAAAGCCTGGACTCCACAGACTGATCTTTTCCCACCTGGCACAACAGATGCCACAAGCCATGGAGATCGACGGAGATCGAACCGCAAAACTGAGACGTCCAGTTGCTGTTTAAGCTTAATGTATTTTTTAATCCAAAGGTGCTTTACTTTATTAGACTAGGTAGGAAAATCCAGCTTCGGGGTGCACGGAACCCAGGTTTGATGGCCAAATTCAAGCTTGGATCTTGGTGGAACTCCTGACTCCGCGTCCTTGGACAGACAGATGGATGGTGGAGCTGTCCAGAGCTGTCCAGCTGCAGTTTCTGTCCCAAGTACAACACCTGGGGTACAGTTTTTAGCTGGAGAATGTGGCCATACCTGGACTTTCCAAGGTGAAACTTCTCCGGGGCAGCTCTGAGGAGGAAGGTAGGAGTGGCCGGAAGGACTTTGGCACCCCTGGGCTGGGTAAAATGTCTACTTTTGTTCAAAAGTGATCAGGCACTAATCTCTGGGATTTTTAAGGATTGCACTACAGAAGAATGTAAAACTCTTCAAGCTTTCTGCACTTTTAGCAGACAGTGTCACTCTGAGACCAGTGCAAGAGGCAAAGAAGTTCCAACCTTTACAAATTGGCACCAGCAGGTTTATGGGACTTAATTCCACTCTAAAAAAAAAAAAAAATCCTCAAAAAGTCTCTCCTTTCCCTTCCAAAAGAACACACACGGCAGTTTCGGTTCCTTCTGGAAACAAACTCGTGCTTCATTGTCTCACCCGTCACTCTCCTGGTGCTGCTTCCCCAGCACTGGAATAAACTTTAGTTTCCAAGGGTCCAAGTCCCAGAGACTCCAGAGTCGAGGATATTCGAGGATATTTTCCTGTAACACACAAAACTTTTACGTCCTGTTACTGTACATAGGTCTCTTTCACAGAAACCTTATTATTATTATTATTATTATTATTCTGCTTTTGTAAATGGATTTTAAACCATCCTAAAAAAAAAAACCAACAAAAAGAAAACAAACCAAGAACTCTGGCAGCAGAGTTGATAAGCTTTTGCTTTACTTTATATAAAATACCCTTTGACTCCTCCCCCAGGATTCAGGAACGGTGGGAGTCAAACATGTAAAAGGTGGTAAAAACTTCATTTCTTATCAAGAGGTGGAAGGATTTCCTGTCAGCCTCCTTCAGTTGCAGTAGGTTGTAGATGAGTAGCTTTGGTGTTCAACTACTTTAGTCCATCATTTGTGGGTGACAAATCTAAATTAGGACTCGGGAGGAAGCCAAACCCATCTCGAACTGCTCCTTTGAAACACTTTGGTCCTGTCTGGCTGAAAGAAGATCCTAATCCTCGTGGCTCCTAAATGGGTGAGGCCTTCTCTTGACAAACGTCTGGCACAGAGGTATTTGCATCCTTGAAATGTGGGAGGCACCTTTAAAGGCTGAGGCCTTGTTTACACGTGGAGGTTATTCCTCAGAGCAGGAGGGGTTGGGTCACTCGGAGCTCCCTGGGCCATCCCCGTGTCCCAGGTGGGATCCTGAGCCACCCTGGGCCCAGGGAGGGGAGCCAAGGTCAATTTGCTTTTGAAACAAAAAATAACTCATTTTTTGTTATTGCTATGCAATGATTTCCCCCCCGATTTGTGCATCCCCAGCCCAGCTCCCGCTCCCTGCCTGTGCTTGAGGACATTCCCTGTGCTCCCATCAACAACCTCCACACCTACAACACTACAAAAGGGATGAAAACTGACAATGCAATTTCCTTTGCCTTAATGAGCTCGAGACAATGGTAGGAACAGTCTGTCCCACTGCATTCT
>WEKX01002657.1:1128412-1139315 GCA_013390025.1 Pitta sordida | reverse complement strand
GTCCATGTTTACGATTTGCAGCTTTGAGGGTCTCTCCAGTGGCCTGGAACATGTGCTGAAAGCCAAACTTAACCTTGGTATTATTATTATTATTATTAATTTTTTTCACTTTTTTTAAAGGGTATTTTACAAGTGTATTTAAAAAAACTGTATTTCAACACACATGTGAGTGTTAAAAACCCTCTTGAAACAGCAAAAAAAAAAAAAAAAGATCATTTCTGTCCCGGTTGTGTTTTGTTTCAGTGCCCAGGGCTGGGCACAGTCGTGTCAGAGATTCATCACAGAGTCCAGATCATATCAGAGGACTGTAACCCTGAACTCAAACTGTTCCATTCCTTCCTCCAGAGCTTCTTCAGGATCATTTCCTTCGGGTGGAGTTAAGGCTGATGTTCCCAGTGTTCCATTCCTTCCTTCGGGGTTGTTTCCTTTGTGCGAGGTTAAGGCTGGTGTTTCAGGGGGACACTTTGGGGACATTTCAGGCTGATTTTGGAGTGAATTCCAATCCAGAAGTGCCCGGAGGGAAGAGTTTGGTGATCCAGCAGCACCCCCAGAGCCTTCCCTCAACCCCAGCGAGTTGTGAACACTTTGTACCCAGAACAACCAAAGCTGTGAAGTCCAAACAGAGCACCTTCGTTCCGTAAAACAATCCTCAATCCGTTCTTAGAAGGCACAAATCCATCTTTGTCCCCTAAAAACCAAGGCAGCTGGGTTTGGAGCAGTAGTTCCAGCTGCCCTGCCCGAAGGAAACCGTTCTTAAACCCTGTTTATGCTGAGAGATGGGAGATTTCAAAGAATGTGATTTAGCCCTGCCCTTATCCTACAGGGATAACAGGAATTAGTTCTCCAGGATTTCACTGTGGAACAGGAATGATGTCAGAGGAAAGGGAATTCTCCAGTCATCTCCCTTCCCTGGGTGAGAAGTCAGGCAGGAGCTTTCCCAGGAGAGGCAATGGTGGGTGCTGCAGTTTTAGCTGCTTTTTTTTTTCCATTTGCTGATGGAAAAAAGACTCGAAATAGGATGGAATTCCCAGCAACCTCCTCCTCACCCTGCAGATTCAGCAGTGAGGAACACGCCAGGAGAGAGGGAGGAGGGACCCGAGGAATCAGAGGGTTCCACCTTTCTTTTATTTAAAACTCCATTTCAACTGTTCCTAAAGTTTCTCAAACCTGGGTTTTACTCAACCCAGCTCTGTCCCACTCAGCCCTTTGTGAAACCTTTTCCTACCACGGCCGTGAAGCCTTGGCAGAAGAAATGCCAGACTCGCACTCCCCCTCAGCCATCCCAAATTCCCGAATTCCCGTTCCTCCCTGGCCAGTTCAGGTGCCCCGGGATGAACCATTTGGTGCTGGCACAGAATTTGCCCCAAAACCCACCTGGGGAGGGAACCACCCATTAAAGGAGAGGAACGTTGGGCAGACTTGGACACAAATCCCCCGAGGAGCTTCTGGGAGAGCAGGAATCACTGGGGCTGGGTGTGAGAAACCCTTGGAACTCCCCCTTTGCTCCCCCAAATGTCCCTGACTACGCAAGACCCGTGATGGGACTGAAGCAGAAGGTGAATCCCGTGTGTTTTCAAGTGCAGATTAACAGCTTCTCTTGGACATAACTTTCCATTAGGAATGAAGGAAAAAAAAAAATTCCTGCTCCATTTGAGCCATTTTTTTTTCTTTTACTTGGATCACTTCTAGTATTACGGAATTGTGCATGTAACTTTATAAATATTTTAAATAGTTTTGTAAATATTTAATATTCAGCTAATTTGATTTTGAACTGTAAATGTCAAGTATTCTGGTATTGGGATTTTTATGTTTTATTATACTTTGTTAAAAGTTAAAATTGTACATTTTTAGAATGTTTTTATCTGAGTAAATTTAATGTATGGAAAATAAAGAATTAAACAGAAGCCCTTGGGATTGGTTTTCATTTAGAGGAGGGGGGGGGAGGGTTTCTCCAGCAGGGAATTAACTTTATAATTCTTTTTATTACTTTGCCATCTCTTCTATTTCAGGAAGTTCTGGGGAATAACCACACGAGCCGTGTTGAAGTTGGGATGTAATCCATCCATATCAGCACTGTATTAATTTTAAAAAAGCAACATTTGTACAGGAATATCAGTCGATCACGTCGTAATTACAGGTACAGTTGTCAGTTATGAGTTAAACAAGTTCTTCCACGAACAAAACTAAACAAGAGGACAAGCTGCATCGAGGAGTAAAAACACAAAAGGACAATAAAAAAGGGCAGGAGATGCATGCAGAGAGGTGGAGTCGGTAGACGTGGTGAGTGCCAGACGCAGTAGTATTGCTTCTCTCCCCCACCAGAGCTCCCGGGGCCACCGGGAATCTCATCCTGACACAGGTTTGTCCCACGGGAGAACTCCCTGCCCTGGGAGCACCCGGAGCTCTCTCAACTCCAGGGCTGCCAAAATCATTTTATCAGCTCTGGGCCCTGAGCTGCTTTAACCCCCCCCCCACCCCGGGCAAGGGAATGGCCAAACCTCCAGGCTGGGGGGGGCAGGAATGATCCCAGGGATCACTGGGAGCCAGCTCAGCTGAACAGCCATGAACACACAGGGGAGGGGGGATTTGTAACAGACTGGAGTTTTATTTCCAAGTTCCCTGTCCAGGTGGTGTATTTTACAGTGAGACACTTGCTAAAACTACGATAAAGCTGTTGGTGTTTGGTATGAGAATTCCAGAAGGCGGCACGGCCCCCGAGGCGAGCGGTGCCTGAAAACCGGAGACACGGATTGTCTTCCCCCAGCTCACCCCCAGCCTCAGCTCCCTGCAGGAGGCAAAGCTCCCCTTGGGAACATCAAAAGGGATTTGCTCTCACAGGAAACCTTCCCATTAAAAGAAAAAAACAAAAATAAGGACTCATAGGGAGATTTTTGCAGCAAACTCCCAGGAAACACTTCAGCTCCTCCCTGTTTGCTCGTTAAAAGTCAATCGAGTGTCTGCAACTGCCACATGCACAGCTGGGCTCCTTCGGGCAGGTCCGGGAATGGAAATGCGGAATTCCTGTGTGGAACATCATCAACAGCAGCTTTCCAAGCTGGAGCTGCTGGGCTGGACTGTTTCATAGTCACAAACAAGGCGAGGTGAGATGGGACACCTGCTAAAGCGACACTACGCTAAGGGACCGAGAGAGCGGAGGTGACAATCCCGTTCTTTCCCTGGGGGGGGGTGTGGGGGGACAGTGGGCGGGTGATGGCCAAGGTGGGCTGGGAGGCGCTCCCAGGCGTGTCCCAGGCGTGTCCCAGGCGTGTCCTAGGCGTGGGGCCGCGCTCCGAAGGTCTCCTGGGAGGCGTACACCATGTACAGGAAGCCGTCCTCGTCCTTCTCGCTCTCGTACACCTCGGAGATGGGCGTGGACACGCTCACCATGCTGTGCCCGTTCACCAGCAGGAAAAAGGCCTGGTTGGAATTCAGCTGCAGGCGGCGCCTGGGGGAAGGAGTGGGACAGTGAGCACCGACCTTAAAGCTGCTCTCATTCCACCCTTTTCACTGGCTGTCCCCACCCGGCCCTGCAGGAGGGGTTTGCTGTGCTCAATTCATCCACTAAATCCGGCCAGGACTGACGCATCCTTTCCTCACCAGAAAAGCAATGGAGGGACAAGGAAGAGACATTCCCGGCCAAGGTGATCCCAGTAAAACCAGCAAACACTCAGGGGCTTGTGGGACCTTTGGGTGCAGCTCCCACTGGCACGAAAAGCCAGAGATCCACGGGAGGGTGGACAAGCAAAAACCTGGGAAACTTTAAAACTCTTTTTTTACCCTTGGAGTATTTTGTTCCCTCTTCTCCTCCATTCCAGGAGCACTGTGGGAAGGGTGGGGAGCAACAGGATGAAGATGGAATGGGGGGAAAGCCCGGACTCGATTTGGGGCAGGAAAGAGCAGGCGGCAAAAATCCGGAGCGGATTTTGGGCAAAATACAAAATAGGGGAAAACCCGGACTGGATTTTTTGGGAATACGGAATGGGGGAAAACCCGGACTGGATTTTTCCGGTTGTACGGAATGGGGGAAAACCCGGACTGGATTTTTCCGGAGTACGGAATGGGGGAAAACCCGGACTGGATTTTTCTGGTTGTACGGAATGGGGGAAAACCCGGACTGGATTTTTTGGGAATACGGAATGGGGGAAAACCCGGACTGGATTTCTTTTTTTTTAATAATATGGAATGGGGGAAAACCCAGACTGGATTTTTGGGGAATATGGAATGGGAGAAAACTCAGACTGGATTGCAGCTGGAACACAGAATGGGGGAAAACCCAGACTGGTTCACAGCTGGAATATTGAATGGATATTGAATGAATAATGAATATTGAACCCAGACTGCCTGGCACAGTGAGTAGCTAATTTCCAGATTTCTTTTGTCCATTCCAGCTGAGGAAAAAGGGGGATTTCTGCTAAACCGCCTCCTGCAGAGCAGGTCTGCANTGGTTGTACGGAATGGGGGAAAACCTGGACTGGATTTTTTTTTTTTTTTTAATAATATGGAATGAGGGAAAACCCAGACTGGATTTTGGCCTGATATGGAATGGGAGAAAACTCAGACTGGATTCCAGCTGGAACACAGAATGGGGGAAAACCCAGACTGGTTCACAGCTGGAATATTGAATGGATGAATGGATATTGAATGAATAATGAATATTGAACCCAGACTGCCTGGCACAGTGAGTAGCTAATTTCCAGATTTCTTTTGTCCATTCCAGCTGAGGAAAAAGGGGGATTTCTGCTAAACCGCCTCCTGCAGAGCAGGTCTGCAGAGAGGAACTCCCCTGCCATTTGATCCAAGTGAACAAGAGGAACTCGGGTATGTGGAGCTGCAGCCAAAGAAAGGAGAAAAGAAGAGATCACAGGAGCTTCCTGCTGCTTCCACTCACTGCTGAGGGGCAGCAGCAGCTGGGAACAAGGATTTATTTAGCTCCCAACCACAGCCCTGGACAGAGAAACTTCCAAATGCAGGCCCCAGGAGACAGCAGGCTGAGGGAAGGCAGCAGCTCTCCAAGGGCTGGGAAGGACAGGCTTTGCTGTGCACCACTGGAGCTGGCTGAGGCCCAAGTCTAGCTGGTACCAGGTTATCTATTAACAGTAAAGCCCAGGATAAAAGGTGGGAAAATCCTTCAGCTTGCACTTAACCTCTTTGCCCAGGGCCTTTTGTGTTCCTGAGAAATTCTGGAAGACTTGAGCAACCTGGTTCCTGTCTCCAAAACCCTCTCTTTTGTACTCATGTACGAGCTGAGATTTGCTTGCGACAGTTTTTAATTGGACACCCTGGACAACTCCTGGTTTTCACAGCCTGTGGCCTCCACAAATCAGCTCTTCATACACCGTCACCAACACAAAACTCTGGTTTGCTGCTCACTCCCCAGCTGCTGTTTGGGAACTCCTACTGCTCACACAGCCCTGCTGAGGCAGCACAAATGCACTTCTAGCACAACTTCTGACCACAGTTTTGACCACACAACTTCCACTCTGCGGCCACTTCCCTCTGCCTTTCCGTCAGCTGAACTTATGCCAGTCTGTGCAAACAGCCAGGGCAGAGAGACTCTGGCCTGAGCTGGAGTTTTCCTGGCCTCAAGACTGTCACTGAGGGAAACCTCCTTTCCCAATCAAAGGCTGCCAAACAGCATCCCCCACAGCTCTGGCTACGAGCCCAAACTCCCCTTCCCAGGGGGTGGGAAGAGGCAGGCACTCCAGAGGGGGACTCCATGGCAGAACACTGAGAAGGCATCCCAAAATAGCCAGGCAGGAAGTGCTGGAGCCCTGGGCCAGAAGGACCCGTGTTAGACAGGGACTCAAAACCCCAAACTCTCTCTTACAGCTCTGGGAACCAGTTATTTCTCCTGGATTTGTCCTAGTACTCAGTAGAATATTCCATTTAGTGCTCCCAAGTGGATACAGCAGCTGGGGAATTAACAGGGCACCACAGTGCAAGGCTGATGCAGTGCACACTGAAATCCCAGCTGATTATACCTGATAATTTTGATTAGCTCGCTCATGTTGACATGATCTGGCACCAGGAACTTGGTCTTATCCAAAACTGGAAGCTGCTTCTCTCCCTTGTACCTTTCAATGATCACCTAAGAGAAAATACAAGAAGAAAGAAGCAGATGTGAGAGGCAGGAACAGTGTGTGGTGCCCTCATTCCCCCTCTCCACTTCCCTTCATTTGCCAATGCAGCATCTCCAATCTGAAAAGGAACAATTAATGGTTGGACCGGATGATGTAAAAGGTCTTTTCCAACCCAAACAATGAAGACAATTAAATAATGAAGATAATGNCAGGAACAGTGTGTGGTGCCCTCATTCCCCCTCTCCACTTCCCTTCATTTGCCAATGCAGCATCTCCAATCTGAAAAGGAACAATTAATGGTTGGACCAGATGATGTAAAAGGTCTTTTTCCAACCCAAACAATTCTGTATTTCTGTGATAATTAAATTATCTTCAGGTGCTCTCCTGTCGTGTTTGCAAGAGGGACAACACACAGGGATTTTATGGCACATATCCACAGCTTCAGTCCAGTCTTGGAACATTTCCTGTGCTGGAATCATTTAATCCAGCACTGAATTACCCAACAACGAGGAAATCCAAGGAAAGATCATGGAATTCAGAGAGAAACTGCAGATTTCCCAATTTAAGGAACACTCTGCCCAGCAACTGCTTTTAAGGAATGATGTCAGGATTGGTGTGCTCCTGTTTCCAGGGCCACGTGGGGTTTGTTGGTTTTAAATCAACAGTAGCTACGTGACACCAGTCTTTTGGATCCTTTCCATGCTCACGGGGTCTGGCTGTGGCTGATATTAAGAAGTTGCACAGGTGAAGAGACACTGAGCCAATTTAATTCTACCACGGGAAGATCCTTCCAGCAGTTGAAGTAAACACTGGCTCATTTTGGGACACAAAACCACACTATTTTTAAGAAGTCTGAGCGCAACTAACAGGTATTTCCAAGAGCAGATGAAGGATGTTGACAGCACGAGAGGGATTTGCTATCTCGCGTGACATTGGCATCTTATCTCAGCCAGAACTGCTAATGACAATAACGAGGCAGTGACTGGCACAGGGATCCAGGAGTTTGTGCCTCCACACCTCCAGCAAATTCCTTAGGAACCTTGGAATTTCTGCCCCATGACTGATTACAACGAGGGTTTTGCCATAAATCAACAGCTTTCAATCTGTGGTCAGAGCTGGGGACCACATCCAAGTGGGCTGTGAAAGGTGAGTGAAAAAGCAATTCTGGTCAGGAAATAGATTTGTTAGGAAAGCGCCTTTTGGGAAAATGAAACATTCCCAAAAAGTCAGAAAAATCTCTGCTATAAAGTACTTCTTGTTCGCCTGCCCAACTGCACTGCAAAGGAGCAGCAGCAGCCCCGAGGTGAAGGAGTTTAGAGCCAAAGGAAAGCTGGAAACCTTTTGGTTTCTGTTTCTGCAATGGCTTCTGTCTGAACTTGCTCGGGGACCGTGGAGGGTTTGCAGCAGTTGGTTCACAGCAGAATTTCCAGGCACTGGGATCACCAGCTCTCACTGCACAGCCAAAGGCTGAGGGTCCAATTAAACTCTCCCTGCTGAAGAATTCACCAGCAACAGAACACCAGCCATGCCTTTTGCTTCCTGGGGTGCTTTGCTTTGCACGAGGATGCCAGAAATAGAAGAAAATACAGATTTAGGCAGCATTTGGAGCCGACCAGCTAAAGAGTGAGGGCTGATATCCAACGTGAGCTGGGCTGGAGGGGTTGGACAGCCCATCAGAATTCCCGGAGCCCTCCAGCACAGGCCTGTTTCCAGTAAGAGCAGCATTTCTGTCCTTCTCAGCACAGATTAATGACCAAACCCACATCTGCCTCTGTATTCTTGTCTGTTCTTCCTGGTGAGCCTCTGCAGACTCTTCTTTTGGAGAAGAAAACCACTGAGAGGGAAGAGCTGAGCACCCAGGAGGATCTCAGAGCTCATCTGGGCTGTGGTTTTCTAAAACAAAAACAGCAACACACCGGAAAGTGCCCTTCCCCCAGCCCCAGGCAGCACCTGGTTGCACGACGACTGCCCCTCACTCCTCTGAGAATGTCCCTGGAACCCAGGCTGAACCACCCCAGGTTCCTCAGGACAGCCTTTTCTAACTGCTAAAAACAACAGGAGACTGGAAACCGAAAGTGAAAAATAGAACTCGACTTACAGGTATTTTAGTTGGATGCTGCTCTCGGATCAGTCGTACATCTTCCACTCTTTGCTCTGCAAGAGATTGAAAAATCTGCTTAAACACCTATTTGATGCTGTTATTCCTTTATTACTCCACCACTGAAGACAGGGATGGTGTGTCAGGAAAAGCCAGGAGAGGAAATTCAGGCAAAGCAGCTTCCAAATGGGACAGCAGTGGCAGGAGTACAAGCTCTCCTGTGACAGCTGATCCTCTGCTCTTCAACCCAAGGTGACAAGTGTTGTGTGCACCTGCCTGACACTCCTAGAAAGTGTTAAAGGAGGTCGTTTCCTCCCCACCCCCCTCACTTTCTGCCCACTGAGGCAGACATTTAACCTCATAAATTCACGGCCTCAAATTACACCACCCAAGTAAACGCCTAAACGCCCCCGTGCTATTTCTGTGAGATCCCCGAAGAGGAAATGGTCAACAATTATTTGAGTCCCAGGACTGGCCGAGGCCTGGCAGGGGTCAGCTTTCACTGGGTGTTCTCCTGTTACCAAATTCCAGGTTTTATTTTGACTCTGCCTCCCCGCATTGTTGCAGGGGCTGCTGGAGGTTCTGGGGTGCCTGATTATTTCATCCCTCCCCGTGCCAGTGCTCGAGATAAAGTTCACCTCTCCTCCGACAGAAATATTAATAGAACAGATATCATGACCCAGGCTAAAGTACACGAGGCAGAGTAAACAGGCCCGCAGCTTTCAGAGGCTGCTGTATCCCCTGCCTACTTTCAGATTCAGTGAACTCGATTTTAACCCCTCCGGTTCTTCGGGGCTTTCCAGCCTCTCTCCAAGTTCCCAACGGCTCTCAGGGAGGTAATTTAGTGTTGCATCACTGCTCTAACACACGCCTGCCTCGGGAGAGGTGCTGCACTCAGCCCAGCATCCCTGCTGGAATGCAGGGACACTGCCTTGTCCCATCGCTCAGCAATAACATCACCCGCTCTCCATCAGCCCGTGTTTGTGACCGTGAAACACATCCCTGCACCTTCCCACGAGGGAATGCGACTCAGGTGAATCACGGCTGGAAGCTGGAGGTGAATCAAGCAGAACTCAGGCGAGGAGCACGCAAAGCCTCCCCCTGAAAGCCATCCTGCCCCACATCCCCAGCCCGACAGCCCAGCGGGAACGCTCCAAGGGCAGGGCTTTCTACCTCATTAAAATACTTTTTAAGATTAACCAGAAACACAAGAGACACGGGGAGTCAGTTACACCAACCATCGACCCAGGTCAGACTTAACTCCTCAGCCGGAACAGGTTTGTTTCCCCGATGTTATTCAGCAGAACTCCCTGGAGCAGGAGCAGCGTTAACCGGACAAACCATGGAGATTATTGCATGCGGCGTGTTCAGAACCAGGCCTCAGTCAGGCACAGATAAACACTGTTCTCTGACGACATTAGTTGCAGTGGCAACTGCTTGGCTGCCATCCTAGCTGAACTTAATACCTGCCACAGAGGCTGCCGACGGGCAATGGGGTCAACAACAGTTTTTGGAAAGCCCCAAAAAAAGAATAAAGGGGCAGCATAAACACAGACCTTGCCAGAGCGGAATTCTCCCCAGCTCATCGCGGGGAACAGCCCGCATTTACACAACAGCGGCAAGAGCAAAGGGTGGGCGCAGCACAAAGCTCCCCTGAGCAGCTTGACTGGGACCCAAAGGCAGAGAGAAAGGGAAATCTGGATCAATTCCGTAGATGGCACAGAAATAGGTGAGGCTGCCGGTTCTCGTTCCTCCCCGCAGCGCTCCGGCCGCCTCCCCAACACACGGACAGAGCACACACAGCCTGGGCACGGCTCTGCCGAGCCTCTTCCTCCTCCAAACGGGCCAATCTCATTTTCCCAGCCGCCGTTACACAGCTACTTTCCATGCCCTGCTACTTTTCCACAGCCGGGCAGAGGCAGTGGCCGCACGCCCCAGTTCCCCCGCTCCTCCTTCCTCCTGCCCGGGCTCACAACTGCTCCGCGCACCGACCGCCAGCGGGGCTTTAAGGAATTAAAGCCGCCGCTGTCGCAGAGGCCGCCGGACACCGAGCAGACACCGGAGGGAAGGGCAGGCCCGGCTCCTGGCACACACGCCGGGGATGTTTCCAGGCTCCCGGGAGTTCTGCCCCCGGTAACGGAGGATGCGACGAGGAGCTCTGCCGTCCCCAGGCCCAGAGCCCCACACCCCGAGCANGGGTATGGCCGGTGTGCTGTGGGGCGCCGTGACTGCCTCGGTGCCCTGACGTGATCTTCCTCGGCGGCACACAGCCATGGCGTCGGGTCGTCCTTCTCCCTTGGCGACGCACAGCCGTGGCCAGCTCACAGTGCCATAGCGGCGTGTCCCCGCGGAGACACAGAGCCAGGGCTGCCTCGAGGCACTCTGGGCATGGCCCCCTTCAGGGACACACAGCCATGGTCGCCTCAGTGCCAGGCCTCGGTGACACACTGCCATGGCTCCCTCACACTGTCCTAGCAGTGTTTTCCCACTGAAACGCACAGCCATGGCTGCCTTGAGGTCNCCCAGGCCCAGAGCCCCACACCCCGAGCAGCCCCTCCCGCCCCGGCCCGAGGTAAACAACGGCCGGAGGCCGGGCCCTGATCCCCTCCCAGCCCCGAGCAGGCCGGGGCACCGGGGCGGCACCGGGCCCCGCTGTCAGCAGGGGCTGCCCGGGGATCTCCGCGGCTCCCCCCGCCGCCACCAGCCCCCTCCCTCCTTTCCTCCC
>WEKX01002657.1:1027079-1120453 GCA_013390025.1 Pitta sordida | reverse complement strand
GGGGCCGCCGACAGCGAGCCCGACACGGACACCGACCCCGAGGAGGCGGGCGGCGGAGGCGGCGTCTCGGAAGACGAGGAGGCGGAGGAGCGCATCGAGGGCGTGCGGCCCGCGCCGCCTCCCGTCGAGACCGGCCCGGCTGGGCGGGCCCCGCTGTCCCTGCTGGAGCTGCCGCCGGAGCTCCTGGTGCAGATCTTCGGCTCCCTGCCCGGTACCGACNCAGCCCTGGGGCACCGGGAATAAAGCAGGAGGAGCAGGGGACACGCTGGGGTCTGGTGGAGAAGGGCAGGCCTGGGTCCAACCATCCATTCGGGAGGTGTGGAAGGGTTCCAGGTGTGCGTGTGCATTCCCAGGGAGCGCCTGGCGCAGGGATGCTGCGCTGCAGGAACGGGAAGGCTTTGGAGGTGGGGGGTGGGGATGGATTTTCCTCAGCCCTGCTCATGGAGGCTGCGATTCTCACTCCTTCCTCCTCACCCTCTTCCTCACGTCCTTGTTCCTCTTTCTGTTAATCCAACGCCTGTCCCACCCTCCGAGGTCTGTCTGTGCTCGTCGCCTTTCCAAGCGCCGTGATCCTGCCAGGTGCTTCAGCTGCCAGCACATGAAGTCATGTGTATTTTCCTGTTGTTTGTTTTCTGTTTTGAATTCCGGGGAGGGCATGGGGATGAAGGGTTTGGGGACAGCAGTGGGATCTCTGCAGGAATGAATTCCTGCCTTAGCAGCGCTATCCAAGAGCCTTTGTACAATACCTGAGGGTTCCTGTTTTCGTTTAGTGTTGCCCCAAAAATTTAGAATTGTTTTTAAGAGGCAGGCTGATAAAATGGTGTAAATTCTTTCCTTGTCCTCCTCTGGTGACACAGAGCCCTCATGGATGTTTGTGTATAGAAACTGACATATAAAATATAGAAACACCCCCGTGCTTCATGTCTGTACAGCCACACACCACTGACTGTGCAATAGTCAAACATAGAATGTGGCCATTTTTGGTAATTTTTTGTAATCTTTTCCAAAAAACAAGCCTCCTCCTGTTGGTGGCTTATTCTCCGAAGCCTCCTGATGATCCTGGAATATCCTGAGCTGGAGGTGACCCACAAGGACCATCCCAACGTGGTGCCTGAGCCTGGTCTCAGCTGCAAGTGCAAAACCACTTGTGTTTTCAGAAATGCACAGCAGTGGAGGGGCAAGAAGGACCACCCTAAAATCAAACAGAACAGGGAGAAGCTGGTGATGCAGGGCTTTGTTTTGGCCATGTTTTTACCTTCATCTTGGCCAGGAGTGGTGCTGAATTTAAGGAAAAGCCTGGCTGTGTCCCAGGTTGGATGGGAGAGTCTTTGGAGCATTTGGGTGTTGCTCTGGACCTGCTTGAAAACATGTCGTGGTTATTCCAGGTGTCCAGAGGACTTGTCCGCCTGGAAGTGGAGTGGCTTTCACTACTGGTTGTGAACTGGGAGAGCACTGGGAGTACCCAGGAGTTGTGTAACACTGACACTGCTGTTTGGGACCTTGTCCTTTTATCATTGCAACTGTTTGGGGTAAACAATGTCTCAGAATTGCTTCCTTGGCAAGGAAGAGGGTTGCAGTCACTTCCATGTTGTCTATAAATAGGACATGGCTGATCTCTGCAGCGGGAGCAGAATTAGAGCCCATTTCACCCTGGCTGGGGGCCTGACCTGCCTTGATTAACACCTGATAGTGCATTTGAAATGGTAATTGCCTTCCTCTTAGAACAGGGTGAGTGCAGCACCTGGGGACAGGCCAGTAATGCAAAATAAACAGCTCTGGAACTGGCTGGAAAGGCTTTTGCTTGTGAAAACAATTGCCAGCAGCTTTTGGACCTGCTGGAAGATGTCAGCCAAAGTGTTAAAATTTGTTTCTGACCTTCAAGTTGTGTGGAGAGAAGTGCCCGAGGAGTAGAGTAGTAAGAATGGGAAATGTGATTTATACTCTGAGGGGACTGTTGGATGGAGTTCAGCTCCCAAAAGGCTCCAAGGAATCCACCCAGGGGTGGTGACTACGAGGCTTCCCCTGGGAGAAGTGTTTGGGAAAGCTTTGGTTTATTTTCATCAGATAGTTCAGCCTTTGGAAACGAGCAGCTGGTTCCAAACTTGTGCTGATCCGAGAATCTCCCGTTTTGGTGGTGTCTGGAGTAATCCATCGAGTTTCTGTGCTCTCTCTGTTTGTCAACATGTATTTATCCAGGAATAATGGCTGAGTCAGGACCCAGTGGAAGTTCAGCACTGGTGAAAGGTGTCCAGCTCTGCCAGACATCCCCAATTTCCTCTGAATTGCAGATATTACCCACGCACGGGTGGCAGCTGCTCCCTGGCACTGCCAAGCTGAGAATGGTGAGGGGGGAAAAGAAGAGCAGGAATTCCTTTTGGTGAGGGGGAAAAGAAGAGCAGGAATTGCTTTTGGCGAGGGGGAAAAGAAAAGCAGGAATTGCTCTTTGGTGAGGGGGAAAAGAAGAGCAGGAATTGCTTTTTGGTGAGGGGGAAAAGAAGAGCAGGAATTGCTCTTTGGTGAGGGGGGAAAAGAAGAGCAGGAATTGCTTTTGGCAAGGGGGGAAAGAAAAGCAGGAATTGGTCTTTGGTATGAACACAGGGATGCAAGAGCCTGGGTTGCTTTGTAACCTTCAGCTTTGTCGGGAGGAAAAAGGGAATGTGTAGGACAGGGAGGAAATGCCACTTCCAGAGTGTGAGTGGACATTGTAATAAACGGAGGCAGCTTTTCCAAGGCCCTGAAATTCCCCCCATGTGGCCATGGAAACAGCAGCGTGTGGCTGTGTTGGGTAAATCAGCCAAACCCACTCCAACAGGCTTGAGAACCCATTTCCATCCTTGCTTTTGAAGCAGGATTAAGTAGCCATTTCCTAACAGTGTGAGTTTCCCTGACTATTAACTCCTTAAAATACTTAAAATATGTTCCCTTAAAATAGATTTAATTGCACTCAAGTGGAATTTTCCACGAAGCTCCAGCCCCTTTAGAGATTTCTTGGAAAAGATTTTCTATTCTCTGTAAAAAAAATTACTATTTTCCTGTAGTTCTCTTAAATCTCTAGTTGCAGTTAATTTATGTCCCTCTTCTGGGTTAAAAAAAAAAAAAAGAGATGACCAGTTGTTTGCTGACCAAAACAAGATAAAAACTAGCTCTGAAATGAGTGTTAAAGAATTTTTTCCTTTATTTCTTTCTTATAAGCCTTGGATATCTAATGTAATAGTACAGCAGTAAATAGTATAGTAGTAAATAAAGTACAGCATGAAAATAATACAAATATTTTTGCAGTATAAAAATAGCAGGAAATAAATGCTGATACCAAATCACTTCCCAGCCCACCCTGTTGTTTGGGGATAACCTGCCCGTGGATATCCCTGGGGTGATTTACAGATCTAGGGAAAATTGGGGCGTGCTTTGTCATCATGGAATTGTATTTCTAGGCAGCAGGAGGCTGAATTAATTCAGGGAAACTTCTGCTTTTCTTGTCTGTGAGAAATGAATTCTCCTCTGCAGCAGTTCCCATTAATTCAAGGATGCTCAACCCAGGATCAGTCTCATATTTAATGGTTTGAGGGTCTCCACTTCTGTGTCAAACACCCTGCAGGTGTTTGTTCTGCTGAGGAAATCCAGTGTTTGATCCTTGCTGTGGATGTCTCGTGTCCAGGAGGGCAGTTTTCCATTCTGCAATCTCTCAGCAGGGTGGGGGTTTCTTTTTGTTGCTGCTGATTTTTTGGCATCTCCCTCCTCTCATTTCCTCCCTCTGGTCTTCCAAGCATTGAGATTTTAGTACTTGCCTTTATTTTATTTAATCTTTTTGACGTTTCTTAGAAGTTTGACGTTGACTCCTGAAAAAATGAAAGGAGAGAAAAATCTCATTTGGTGCTTCAAAGCTGCTCTGGGATCTCCGACTCGCTTTGTTTTCGGGGTGTTGTGTAACAATCAAAGGCATTTCACTCTACAACAGCCTTTTCCCCAGCTGATCTGCTTTCAAGTGTAACCATATTTGTTCATGCTGATGCCTGTTTTATGTCTCCATTTCATTCTTTTTTTCCAAGCCCGTGACCTTTTCTTTAGGCTCCTAATAAGCGCTTTTCCCTGTTGGGTACCTCAGTGGGAGTAGATAATTACAACGCACAGCCATGATTTGATCTAAACAGCCATTCAATCCCAGCTGGAATGAGGCTGTCTCCCACATTTCACACTCTTTCTGGGCGAGCTGGAAGCAGCTGTGACTTCCCTGTGTTTGTTTTGTGCCTTCTGGTGTGTTTGTTGCAGGCTTTGCTTGTAAAAACTGGGTGATGAAATTACCTCTGGTTCGGTGCTTTTAAAGCAGAAATAAGAATCTTGGTCTGCTTTAGGTGAGATCTTGGTGAGATCCCAGTTTTCCTCAGGCTGGAGATATCCATCCCTGTGGGGCAGTGCTGACACTTTGATCCGTGTTGTTGCAGAATATGGAGTCTGTGAAAACCTGAGGAAGTTGGAGATCACGGGCGTGTCCTGTCGAGATGTTTACGCCAAACGTAAGTGATGAAGCTGATCCAAGTCTGCCTGTCCTTGTTTGGTACCACTTCTGAGAGCACAGAAATGCTGAATATTTATTAAACTTTGATGGCTTCGGTTGCCAGGCTCGCTGCTGGCGGGGGTTTCAGCTGGGAAGTTGACGTGTTGGGAGGTTTATTTAACGCTGAGCAGATGCCAAGAGTTGGGATTTCTGTGCCTCCCAATCCTTTGGTTGGAAAAGAACGTGTGATTTGCCTTTATAATGAGGTGTGCTGAGGGGGTTTCATCCTGTTTTGTCGTTTTCAGGTCTCGCTAAGGAATTAATGGGTGTTTTTTCTAAGCCTTGATCTCAGTGCAAGGACACGGTTTGTAGGAGAGTGGGGAAGGGATGAACATTCCTCTGGGCTGCCCCTGCAGGAGGAGAGCCTGGCAGAGCTGGCAGTGTGGGAGCACCTTGAGGTGGATCCACATCTTAGAGGAGGGGAGGGATGGGGACATCACAGGATGAGGGAAACCAGGGCTGAATGGAGGCCTGGATCCATGGAGAGCCTCCCTGTCACCAAATCCTGCCCTTTGCAGGCAGAGGCTGAGCTGGGTGCTCAGGGAGCCTTGGCAAGCCCCCAGGAGCTCCCAGCACTGCCAGGCTGTGTCGTGTCCCTTCCCCTCTGCAGGTTTTTGAGGGAGTTACCTGTGGTCCTTGGGATAAATCCCAAGATTTAACCTGCAGCACTGGAGCTCTGTGGCTTGTGCTGCTCAAAAGAGGTCCTGCTTTCTGAAACAAAAGAGAGGTCTCTGGGGGCTTCGCAGCCCCAAAATCTGGCTGAGATCCTCTATTTGCTGAACCCTGAGGCAGGGATGACCTCAAGCATTGATCTTAATGCTGGGAAGAAGAACAGGTAGAAGGGTTTTAATCCCATCTCTAATAAGCTTGCTGGGAAATTGTTTCATCACCTGTTTGTTGGTCCACAGGGAAATTATTTCATCCCCTATTAGTTGCTTTTACTATTAGTTCACTAGGAAAGGAACTGCCTGAATTTTCCTGAGTGATGCTGAGCCAACACCTGGATGTCCACAGAGAGGTCTCCCTAACACTCAAGGCCTCCCTTAATTCCCATTTTATCCTGTATTTTTGTGTGCTGACACCCATACAGCACAGATGAGATAATCCTGCACTGCCAGTTTTAAATGGGAGAAATCTCTTCACGACCTGCAGTCCTTTTCCCTACGATACTTTCATGGTTTGGATATATTGAAGTGATCTTTGGTGGTTTTTACACACAAAGCTGTGTGTAAAAACAGCCTCAGTGGTGTCTCTGTAGCCCAGGATGTCACAGGCATGACTGTGGGAGGGAGTGACAACAGGGCAAGCCTTTGTCTTCTGTCCCTAAATCCTCCCACTGTTTCCAGGCTGAGGGATTTCCAGAGGCTAATCTGTTGATTTAATAACCTTCAATATATCTGTATTACACATTTCCAGTCTTCCTTTGCACCCAAGGAGTTTCCAAATCCACAGCATCCATCCTTCAGCAGAGTCACGCCTGGTGTGCAGGAACCACCTCTGTGATGTTCTTTATTACCTTATTGTACAAGGTCTGTGTCCATATCCATCCAGCAGTCCCATCTAGTCATGGTTACTCCAAAGCTGGAATTCTTGGCAGCCCTTCCTGACTTCCAGGATGCACCATCTGGGCTCTCCTGCTCAGGTCCACCCCCTTGCCCTGCCACAGTTTCCTGGTGGTGTCACCCCATTTTCTCTGCTGTCCCACAAGCCTCTTTAATTGCAGAGGAGTTAATTTGTCCTCCTGGCAGGATTCGTGGACTTTCCACCCAACGTGCTGCTGTAAGGAGCAGTGTGGGAAATCAGGAGCTGAGCTCCAGTACTAGAAAGCAGAACTAATCCAAGGCCTGGGCCACTGTCCCTGGAGTCACTTGGTTTCCTTGAGGCAGCAGTGTGGAATTCAAGGACCCCTGATTCCACTTGGAATTCACTGAATGCCCTTTGTAAACATTGTGGGAATATGGAACACTCTGAGTTCTGTGTGAGAAATCCTGAGACTGATGGAAACAAGGGCACGTCAAGTCCGAAGAGACTCAGACTTTCCTGCAGGGTTGGTCCAGATCCATCCAACTGCTGTGGAGCAGAGTTTGCTGGCACTTACCCTGCTCTGTCTGTTCAGGTATAAACCCACGGGTGAAGTCAGGGCGTTTTATGAAAATCCTTCCCGACTACGAGCACATGGAGTACAGAGATGTTTACACCTGCCGTACGTACCTCCTGCTGCCTGATGCTTCCTGCACTGAGCACGCACGAGATGCTGCATGGAGTGTGGCGTGGCTTGGAGCGAGGGCTTTGGGATGGACCTTGGGGCAGCAGGGAGGTGCCAGCATCAGTGTTCTGACCCTGTGGGGTGACTGTGGGCAGGGCAGGCAGTGAGGGGTCTTGGTCTGGTTTCGAGGTGCTTTGAGTTAGAATGTTGTGCTGAGTTGAACATTGTCCTGCCTGGGTGCTGAGTTCAATACTGCCCTGCCTGGAGGGTCTCTGCTCACAGAACAGAAGCACTCACTGTGCTCTGTGTGCTGCTTCCTTTCTGATGAGGGGGTATTCAGATACCCTGGTGAGGCCTCCCAGGAGCAAGTCTTTTAAGCAAATAAGCTCAGAACTGCTAAAACCCAGGTGAGCTGCAGTCAGAGCCACAGCTCTTCCCAGAGAATCTTTTTAAGCACCGTCTCCGTCTCTAGGAAACATCCTGATGGTGTTTCAGAGATCTTGATTCGCCTCCCTCAGTCAAGAAGCTGCTCTGGATGAATTGGTTTCCCTCCTGATGTTGTGTTGAGGGAAGAATAGTAAAACACTGGAATTTAACACTGAGTGTCCAGCAGGAGTTGAGAGGGGGAAGTACTGATGAATTTACATCAATTAAAGAAGCCAGGACTGCTTGGTATTTGTTTGCAGGGGGTGTCGAGCTGTCTCTGATGCTCCTTTGGGCCTGCTGGGTTTTTGCTGACTCCAGTTACTAATTCACTGGTGCTTGGGATGTCGTTTTTCCACACACATTAATGGGTGGAGTGGCTGCTGCAGAGTCCCCTGTGCTGAAGGAAGCAGCCAAGCGTGGGCCGTGCAGGGGACAGGGGGACTTCAGCGTCAGCCAGGACAGACAGACAGCAGTGCTGCAGCAGGAATGGGTACAAAGCTTTAGGCTTGGCACTCCAGCCGTGTTCCAGAGCTGCGTGGGAAGGGGAGGCACATCCAAGCTGCAAAATGAAGGATTCCTTTGGAGATTGGATGTTTGCTCCAAAAGTTTGTGGTGTCTTTTAAATGACATTTTGTGCTGTTCCCTCAGTTGTTAATTCTTGACCTGCAGCCCCAAACTTGTGATGTCTCGTGCCCCTTTTCCCCAGGAGTGTGTTGTGTTCCTTGGGGAAAAGCTTGGACTCACTCTCAGAAGTCTTTTCCAGCCTAAATGATTCTGTGGTTCTGAGTCCATGTGGTTTAACATGCAATGGCCCGTTTTCCCTTTTTTTCCTGTTCTTGTGTACTAAGGTGGTGTTGCCAGGATTTACCATGGAAGTGTTCCCTAATTCCTATTCATGCAGCCTCAGCCAGGTGAGCTCGGATCGCTTTCCCCAGGGATTTGAACTCACCTGGCTGACCCGGAGCTCTTTCCATGAGCAGGTCAGTTATCACCATCCTTGGCACAGCAGCTGCTTGCCCTGTTCCAGCTCATTTTGCTCATTGATGCCTTCCTGCATCCCCAGGGTCTGGGAGAGTTCAGTGGATCGGGTTTTTCCTGGGCAGGACCTCCCCCAGGCAGCCTCCTGGTGATGGGAGCTTGGCTTTCACTGCTTCTCCAAGCCCATCCCCAGCTGGATTCAAACCACCTTCCCGTCTGAACCACGTGCAGGGCTCCCTGTGGAATGTGTGTAACACCCAGGCTGGATGAAGGTCGTCCTCAAACATCCAGTGGATGTGGTTTTGCTTAATTTGGCAGGATGTGGGCTCAGAAACTTGGATAGGCAAGAGGCTTCTCCAGGACTGAGCACAGGCAGAGGAAAACCTCGGAGAAAGATCCAAGTGCTGGTTTCTTTTGAGGGAGCAGGAAGGGAAGCAACTGTCAATCCATCCTGTCTCCTGCCAGGAAAAGCCAGGGCTGGAATTCATTAGATTTCCCTGCAGTGGATACAGCTGCTCATTGGAGCCCAGAGACACTCCAGGCTTGGAAACAGAGCTGTGCTTTTCCTCTGAGGCTTGTTTGGCCCCTTGGCCACTACCAGCATTTTCCTCAGTAACTTCTGGAATTGAATTGGATTTTTTTTTTTTGGCCTCCTCCCTCCTTTGCAGCTGCAGGTTTCCGGGTGGTCGGGTCGGATGGGGAAGGAGCCCAGGACTTAGCCACGCTCCTGAAATTGCTTCCAACAGGAGCTGGAGTAGGAGGGACACCCTCATCTCTCTTGAACAGCTTAATTTTCTGTCCTAAAAATAATAATACATTTTAAAAGCTGTTTTTTATCAGTTCTGCCAGACAGGGTAGAAGGCAGACTGTGGTGGGTGGAGCAGCTCACGCACAAACCATTTATTAATGTGAAATTCCTGAGCTGGGAATGTGATTTGCCCACTTGCCTTGGTGCTCCCTGTGCTGCACTTGGTTCCCTGGGTGAAACCTGGCCATCAGTCTGCAACTGTTGACTGCACAGGAAAAAGGCTCCTCCAGGCCAGTTGGCAGCAGCTCTGGACATCACTCCCTGCTGTCCTAAACTTGTGTGGAAGTTCCCTGCGTTGATGGAATGAAAACACTCCTGAGTTCTCACTGTCTGAAGCAGTTAATGGAACAAAGCTGGTGGAACAGCTGCAGTGAAACACAATTCTTCCTTTAAATGGATGCAAAGCAAAAACCATTTTTCGAGCCAGTCCTGGAGGGTTATTGTGGCCTTCTGAGTTGGCCATGAGCATCACTGCAAGGGAAGTGGAGTGTCTTCTTGCCGTCCTCATGGAATAAAATCTGCCTCCTGCTGTTCCTGCCCAAAATGCCAGACTCTAATGTCTTCGCGGGAGGATAATTGGTCATGTCAGGAAATTAGAGACAAAAGGAATGGCTGCCTGTGTCAGGACCGGAGGCAGGTTAAGGCTTCGTCACGAGAGGAGGTTTAAGGTCATTCTGTAACACCCATTTTCTCCTGCTTGCTGAAAACATTCCCGTTTTTCCTCGTTTAGATGGGATTGAAGGGACACCTGGCTCTGAGATGGAGCAGAGAAGCCTCCCCTGCTGCAGTGGGCTTTGAGGGGGGTTTGGCAGCAGCTTTTGGGCGCTGCTGAGGTGAAGCTGCTTTCGTTCCAAGGCCGTGGCTGAGCTGGTCACACCAGCACATCTCCTGAGCTGCCGTGGTCCCTGTGCTTTGCCCGTGCTCCCAGTGGCTGTTTGAAGGGTGCTTAACTGGAGACAAGTTGGTCTGTAAAAGGCAGGGAAGTGCTTTCAAAACATTCAGATTTCCCTGTTCTTGCTTCCTTTCCCCCCCCCTTCCTTATTTTCTGTTGCTTTGCAGTCTGAAGCATTAAGCGCAGTTTTGGTGACTGGAAGCAGCAGATACTTTTTATTTGGTTTTAGCTTTTGTTATATCGTGTGATTTGCATTAAAGACACCACGTTGCTTAAGTTTTCTGGGAATTCCTGGTGAGACAGGTGTTCCTGCCCCTCCACAGGGCCAACATAAACATGTGGGAGGTCTCGCTTCCAGCGCTGCCTGGCTGGGGTTGGACACAACCAGCTTTCCTCAGCAAAGGCAGCTGTGGGTGGTGTTGTGTGCAGGCTGGTAGCAGTGTGGTTTCATTCCCCAAATCCCAAATCCTTGGCTGGCTGTGCTCACTGGAGTGTCTCCCTGTTCCTCAGTGCTGCACCGGTACCGACACATCCTGGGCCTGTGGCAGCCGGACATCGGGCCCTACGGGGGACTGCTGAACGTGGTGGTGAGTGAGTACCTCATCCCAGGCCTGGCCTTTTCAGGGCTCAGGAGCCTTTTTTTTAATATTTCTCAGACCTGGGGGTTACTTGCATGCCATTAGGAGTCTGAACAGTAGGCCTTCAAGCGAGTGGGTGGGGCCCTGAGGTTGTTTCTTGGTTTCTTTTTGGTTGGACACAGGAGGAGTTTGTTTCTTTTAACAACAGAAAAGGTTGTTAAATACTGGAAGGGGCTGCCCAGGGAGGTTTGGAGTCCCCATCCCTGGAGGTGTCCAAGGAAGGGCTGGATGTGGCTGGGTTACAGGGTGGTGGTCAGTCACAGGTTGGACTGGATGATCCCAGAGGTCTTTTCCAACCTAAATTATTTTGGGATTCTGTGATTTTATTTGTCATCACCACCTTTCTCCAGACAGTCCTTTTATTTTTCAGCTCTACCCCAAGCAGCCCCAGGAGCACATAGAAAACATGAGCAATGTTTAAGGGAAGAGCTTGATTTAAGAGTTTAATGCTGATATTCCAGTGGCTTGGCACAGGAATCCCTTCAGCAGAGGTTTCGGGGCATTACCTTTGCCTGCAGCCGAACCTTTTGCAGTTGTGTTCTTACCTCTCCTTGCTGCAGTTCCCCTCTCTGTTCCCCAGCCGTGTCTCAGGCTCCTCTGTCAGATGTTGAGTGGTGCTGCCGCAAGATCTGTGGAGTCTGGCAGCTCTGTGCTGCTGGGGAGAGCACTTAATGAACAACATTTGACTCTGTGCTGCCGAGAGCTGAGCCAGGAGCTCCCCTGAAGCCCTTGGTCTTTGCACCAAGGCTCAGTAACTGCCAGGTCGAAGCGGAACAAATCACGAGGCCTTTGGGTTTTGCGAGATTCTGTTCCCTGAACTGGTGTAAAAGTTCATCCAAGTGCATCAATCCTTACATGATACTGTGACCTTTGTGGCACTGCTCTGGTCTCAGATGTCTCTGTTTAGAAAATATCCTGTCTCTGGCATGGCAGGGCCTGGAGCAGGGAAGGATCCTGTTAGTGCAGGAAGGGAACTGCCACTTGTGCCTCTTATTAGTGTTGCTTCCTGTGCTGTCTGTGAGTAATAGAGCCAGATAATTCCCCGTCCAAAAGGCAGGGATAATCACAGGAAGCAGAATTGGTTCTGTTGGAATATCTGCCAGCATGAGCTCTCAAACCAATTAGAATTTGACTTGCTGTGTGGTCTCTCCCCCTGGGATCCTGCGCTCCAGGCATCCCTCACAAAGTCGTTTGCAGCAATAAAGGCCTGATCATTTTCCAGTGGGGCAGGAAGCCTTGTAAAGAAACGCTCTCCCTCTTCACCCAGGGTGTGCTGGGGGAGTGCATATGGTCTGCTTTAATTGCTGGAAAGCCTCTTGGAAATGCAGCAGCTGTTCTGGGCCAGAGTAGACCCCAGAGTTTGCTGCAAACTCCTACGAAATCGTGCAAGGCTGATCTCGTGGGCTTTGTCTCCTCCTCCTCTGCAGGTGGATGGTTTGTTCATTATTGGGTGGATGTACTTGCCTCCTCACGACCCTCACGTTGATGATCCCATGAGATTCAAACCCCTCTTCAGGATTCACCTCATGGAGAGGAAGTGTGCCACAGTGGAGTGTATGTATGGTCACAAGGGGCCTCACAACGGCCACATCCAGGTGAGCCCCTCTGGCCCTTCCAGCACCACCGGGATGCAGTGGGTGTGCACTTCGGCCCTGGGGATGGATTAATCAAAAACCTGCGAGAGTTTCATCTCAGAGACGTGGCTTCCACCACCTTGGTGTGTGTGTGGATGCCAGTTTTACACTCACTGTGTGTCTGACAAGCTGTGTGGGCTGTTCCCTGCTCTGAATTAGTTCCCTGGCAATGGTACAGCGAGGCTGTTGGGCTATGTTCCTTTGGGCTGGAGCACAGTGGGAGGGAGGGAGGGAGCACCAGGATGTGCACAGGGTGGGGGAAAGGATGTGTAAAACAGCTGTGGATGTGTCCAGGCAGACACACAGAGCTGTTCTACAAGGTGGGACCTTGGGAAGGTGGTGCAGCATCCATTCAGCACATTGGATGCTTTGAAGCCCAGAGGTGAGGTTGTTTGGTTTAAGCTGAAGCATCTTAAAGCTACTGTCACTGAGGTTTTATTGCTTTTATTTCTCTGTCCTGCAGCTGCTGCTCTTGGTGTCAATGATTTCTCTGTTGTAGCAAATTCAGTAACGTTTGTCATGTAAAGCATTTACTGTGAACGTCTCGGTTACTTCATCTGAGGTCTGTAACCTGTTAAATTCTCCTCCATGGTCATTACAGATTGTAAAGAAGGACGAGTTCTCCACGNCTACAAGGTGGGACCTTGGGAAGGTGGTGCAGCATCCATTCAGCACATTGGATGCTTTGAAGAGCTCCTGAGAGGTTGTTTGGTTTAAGCTGAAGCATCTTAAAGCTACTGTCACTGAGGTTTTATTGCTTTTATTTCTCTGTCCTGCAGCTGCTGCTCTTGGTGTCAACGATTTCTCTGTTGTAGCAAATTCAGTAACATTTGTCGTGTAAAGCATTTACTGTGAACATCTGAGGTCTGTAACCTGTTAAATTCTCCTCCATGGTCATTACAGATTGTAAAGAAGGACGAGTTCTCCACGAAATGCAACCAGACAGATCACCATCGGATGTCAGGGGGAAGGCAGGAGGTAAGAGAGCTCTGCCAGGAGTCTGCACTGGGGCTGGTTGTGTGTCCCCTTCCTGAAGATAAGCTCTTATCTGATGTTGAGGTGGGTGGGAGGTGATCTTCTCTCTTCTAATTTCTGTGTATTTGAACACAGATGAAAACCCAGGCTGGGAGCTTTTGGCTGATTCGAACTTTGGGCAGTTCTCTGTGCCAAGGTGCTCCTTGATCCCCAGCATCCTCCTCTTTCCCATTCCTGTTTGGGAGCAGACCTGTCCAAAGAGAGACAGCAGCTCACACTGTCCATCACACAACCCTCCAGGCACTGATCCCTGTGGTGTTGCTGTCTGAATAATTAACATCTTTCACACTAACAGTGAGCACCAGCTGCACTGGGTACCTGCTGGGCAGTGGGGCACCTTCCCTCGAGGGATTAAAATTCCATTGGATTGTTTGTCCTGTGTCTGTCAGCTCTGTCCAGCACGGCAGATTCCCGACTCAAACGCCTGTGTTGAGGTGCAGCTGTAAATGTCAGGATCAATCCCTGTTCCAGGTGCTGGTGTTTGCTTCCAGCTGCTTCCACGTGACAAATCTGACACGTAGGAATTGCTGCACAATCCCTGTCTGCTCGTGGAAGACAGCTGGGTGACAGGGTTAGTGAAGTGTTTTCTGGTGCTGTGGCAGATGAGAAATGGTTTAATACTTTCAAAGCAGCACGTTAAGTGTGTGTGGCATTATGGTAATTGGGGGGTCTGGCTTTGGAAGATAAAGGAAGTGGGTTTGGAATATCACTGCTGTCTCAGTGTAAGCTCTTATCACCCCAACTCACAGCAGGGTATTAACTTATCAGAGCTGGAATGAGGTACTTCAGGAGGTGCTTTCAAAGCAGCCTGTGGATTTAGATGCATCAGTGTTAAATCAGCAGGATTTAACCTCTGAAACCCTTCGGTGCCTTTCAAAAGCTTCCCCTTTGTGTTTGGTGTGTCAGGGCAGGGCACAGGAGTCAGATCATGAGCAGACAAACGAGTTCCTGAGAGTTCCTCGGGATGGGGAGAGGTGGTAGATGAGCTACTTTACAGTAACAGGTGATGTTTGTGCTTTTATTCTGAGGGGGTGGATTGGTTCTACCTGTGATTTGTGGTGACTGGCAGTTACCTTTATCACTGTGTGTTGAGTGCATTGCCAGGCCACAGCACATGCTCCTTCCCAAATCCAGCCTGATCCTGTGTCTTTGGCAGAGCGTGTACCCTGTCTGTGGCTCTGCCAGGGTGGAGCCACATGGGGGTACATCACTGAAATGTCCTTATCTCCCCCCTTTTCTCCCTGCTGCAGGAATTCCGGACGTGGCTGAGGGAGGAGTGGGGCCGGACTCTGGAAGACATTTTCCACGAGCACATGCAAGAGCTCATCTTGATGAAGTTCATCTACACCAGCCAATACGAGTAAGGGCTCCTGCTCTGCTGCAATTTCAACAAGCACATCAGAGCATTTGTCCTGCAGATGCGGGGTTTTCCATGGGCTTTCCCAGCCAGGGGAATGTTCTGTCTCTGCAGTGCTTTGCAGTTGTGCAGAGAGATGAGATGCAATTACAAGAGTGGGAATAAGACCCAAGCTTTGTACAATAACTGTGTACAGTAAAGTGCTTCTGTGTCGTTTAACTGTGTTTGATTTGAAGACAGAGCAAATGTCTGTGATCCCAGGGAGTATCTGCTTATCACCCACATTAGTCAACAATATGTTTTGTAGTGCAGAAATCCTGCAGTCCCTGAGAAACTGGGGAGGTTTAACCATCACTCTGAGCTTCTAATACCTCAGAGTACAAGCACCTCCCTGTAGCACCTGTTTAAATGTGCTTCAGTCTTGAGTTGTCTGGCAATCCCAGGGAGTGAGGAGGTTTACTGTGACCCTGCTGCAGGAATCTCCTGGTGAGCTCACAAGGATGGGAGGGACAAGTCAGGTCTAAAGAAAATCCCCTCCGTTTGTTGTCACTGCTGAAAACACAGACCCTGCCTCTCTTGACAACATCCCAAAGCTGCTGGAGGAGCTGCACACAAACACACCCCTCATGGTGAGGGATTCTCTCTTAGCCTCTGATGTGTTTTGTTTTGCACAGCAACTGCTTGACCTACCGCCGCATTTACCTCCCCCCCAGCAGCCCCGATGACCTCATCAGGCCAGGCCTCTTCAAGGGGACCTACGGGAGCCACGGGCTGGAGATCGTCATGTTGAGCTTTCATGGGAAGAAAGCCAAGGGGACTAAGATCACTGTGAGAGCATTTTGCTTTCTCTCAGCTGCTTGGTGAAGTGTTCTTGGTGCCATGGGGTGCCCCAGGAGGGATCTTTGCCTTAGGGAGTAGTGGTTGTTGCCACCGCCAGACCTTGTTCACTGTGGGGGTTGGTGGCTCTGGGTGAATTTTAATGCGTGTGGAATAAGTAGGAGCTGCTCTGCAAAGCTTCCCCTGACTCCCACTGGCTTCCCATCCCTTTCCCCTCCCTTCCAGCTGCTTTCTGTGAGCAGCTGGTAGCAGGTCATTGGAGATCCCCTTGCATGTTCCTCTGGAGCAGGTACTGAGTGTTGGCAGCTCTGCACTGAAGTCGGCCAAGTGAGCTCCTTCTCTGCAGGGAGGATTCTGACAAAATGCAGCTGCAGCTTTGACTTTCTTTCACCCTTGCAAGTACAGCTGGGCCTGTAGCTTTTGATTAAAAACTGTTTCTGGGAGAGGGGAGAGCAGAGATGACACAGACAGCTCAGGAACAACAAACAAGGTCCAGGCAGGTGGTTGTTGCCAAGTTGGTGACTGTAGAACAGGGTGAACTCTGCAGGAGTCGGGTGATGATGTGGGGAGGATACAGCTCCGTAGGTCCCTGTTTGTGCAGCTGTGCTGTTGCTTCCTGCCTCCAGGGAGATCCCAACATCCCCGCTGGACAGCAGACTGTGGAGATCGACCTGACACACCCTCTGCAGCTGCCCGACGTGGAGACCCTGCGGGACTTCAGCGAGCTGTCCCGGATCGTCCTGGAGGTGCAGGAGCAGGTGCGCCGGCAGGAGCAGGAGGAAGGGGACCGGTCCCAGCAGTCTGCCTGCCAGCCTGCTGCCAGCCCCCTGCCAGGAGAAGGTGCCCAGGGGGAAGAGACTGCAGCTGGTGAAGAGGGGACAACCCAGGACAAGGCGCCAGCGTCCCAGCCCTTCGTGCTGCCCATGGGAGTCATATCGAGGAATGAGGACTATCCCCGGACATGCAGAATTTGGTAACGAGGACTGGGGGTGCCAGTCATGCCAGTCACTTTTGGAAGGGGAGGGAGGTTTGGGATGTGCCCTTTACCTGCCTGCAGATTTCCAGCCCCTTGGGCTCAAATTCCATAGAATCATGGAATGATTGTAAGGGACCTAGATGATCCTTGTGGGTCCCTTTCAACTCATAATATTCTGTGATTCTGTGACCTTAAAGTCCATCCGGTTCCACCCCCTGCCCAGGGCAGGAACACCTTCCACTAGACCAGATGGCTCTAAGCCCCACCCAGCCTGCCCCTGAGCACTTCAGGGGTGGGGAGTCCACCCCTCTCTGGTTCCTGCCCTGCTGCCCAGTCTCCCATGCTCTTGTTTGCTCCCTCCTTTTCTCACCACACTGTCACCTGCCATCCCACTTCTTCGCTAGATTTTATCCTGTTACTTCTGTTCCAGCACCTCTCCTGTATTCCACACACCTCCTTTTTTTTGGTGTGTTTTGTTTCCCAGAGCTGCCCAGCTCATAGATTTAAAACTCTGTTGCAGCCACTTCCCCTTCCTGTGTGTGTCACGTGTGTTCCTTGGCTGTGGGAACACAGTGCTCTCTGTCTCACCCTTCCCTGGCCTCTGCTGCCTTGGGGCCAGCCCTGGAAGGTGCTGAGCACCCCAGGCGTGCAGAGAGCCTTGTTGAATGGGAGCTGGAGTCAGGGAAGCTGCACACTAAATGGAGTGTGGAAAAAGAGCCCAAAAGCTGAGGCTTAGGCAGGTGACCTTCAGCCTAACATCTGTGCTCATGGAAAAACCCACCAAGAGCTGGTTAATCCCACAAGACTCCTGCTGTCACAACTGAGTTGTGTTTGGATAAAGCCCAGCTCCACCTGCTGCTTGCTCAGAGGTTGCACTGACCTTTATTCCTCCTCAGATCCCTGGTAGATTTTCCTGCGTTTTGGATTTTTCTCTCCCTTCCTTTTGGCCTTGCACAGGGTTTGCCTCTCAGGTCACCCTCTCAACATGCCTTCCCTCTCCTGTGAGGCTTGTCTGGGTCTGTGTCATCCCTGAGTCACAGAAGTAAATCTCAGCTGGGCTGAACTACAGTTGCTAATTAGAATAACCCAAAAAACCAACCTGCAAATTCCCACAGAGAGTCTCTTGTCTTAAAACATCACCAACAGCGTGCGGAGAACCGAGCACAGAACTGAGCATGAACCCAGTGGCTCCATCAGAGTTGGGTGTTTTACCTTTTTGCCCTAAACACTGAGCCATCCTGACTTGTGCTCCTCTCTCCTGGCAGCTTTTACGGGACGGGGCTCATCGCTGGCCACGGCTTCACCAGCCCCGAGCGGACGCCGGGCGTGTTCGTGCTCTTCGACGACGATCGCTTCGGCTTCATCTGGCTGGAGCTGAAATCCTTCAGCCTCTACAGCCGCATCAAGGTCCCTTTCCAGAACGCCCAAGCGCCTTCCCGGGAGGCTTTTGATGAAATGCTCAAGAACATTCAGTCTCTGGCTACCTGATGGATGGGTGGTTGGTGCAGGAACAGGGCTCGGGGTTGGCAGAGCCAGGGCTGGGATGAGGAGTCCCTGCTCTGGGTACCTCTGAAAAGCATGCACTTTTATTAAAAAGCCTTTTTACCCCAAATGTAACACATCCCAGAGAAAATATCCATGGCTGCCCTTTTCCTCCCTGCCAGCAGTCCTTGTTACCCGGTGTGTGGCACAGCTTTGTAGAGCCAAGGGATCCTGCAGAGGAGGACACAGACCTTTATTGCAGAACAGGAATGTACATTACAGAAGTAATGCCAGGGCAGAGCTGGATCACAGGAACATGCAGTGACAGAGCACATCCTCCTCCCCAGAAACTGCCAGGGGAGCCTGGTGGGGTACCTGCGTCCTTGGGAATTGGAGAGGGTGGTTTCCTTTGGAGGAATTCCCTCAGCTTGATCCCCAAGTGAGTGTGTGTAGCATTGTCCAGGCTTGTGGAGTCTGGTGGATGTGCTTGTCCATGGGGCTCCAGGTCTGGCTGTCTCCCTGAGCACAGAGAGGAGGATTCTTTTTTCCTACAGTGTGGAACTGGAAATGGGTGTAAACTGCAGAAGTTGGTGTGTCCAAACTGCTTTGTACCTAAAAGATTCACCTCAGATTTTACCAAGAGGGTCTGAAAACACAAAGGGAGGAGCAAAAAGAAACCCCAGCTTTGAGATGAGGGCAGCTGGAGCCTGCTGGCTCCGTCTGCAGAAGGTGTCACTGTCACTGGTGTGACCCCAGCTGGGGTGTCATTCCTGTGTCAGGTTACCCTTTGCAATCCAAGGGAGTAGTGAGGGACTGTCCTCGTGTTGCTGTGGCTTGTTCTGCACCTTTTGCAGTGGGTGCTGCTGCTCCCCTCACAGCACCCTTCCCTTCCCTGTCACACTTGTTTAGTCCCAGCAGGTTGTCACTTCCACAGAAAAGCTTTTGGGCTGGATTTCTTTCCATGGTACCTGTATTCTGTGGCTCCACTGCAGGCCAGGAAGCTGATTCCCTGTGCAGGAAAATCCTGGCCAGTGCTCATCTACAGACAGCGAGTTGTGCTCCAAACCATCAGCATTAACATGAGCCTTTGTGTGGCAGTTTCTCTCCGGCTGTGATGACAAACTCCAGGTTCCTTCCCTTCAGTGTCTAAAAAACCTCTCCCTTTACACTTCCTGCAGGTTTAGGTTTGTAAATGTGTCTGTACATGTGCTGGGAGGTTTCAGGCCCCTTCTGTGGAGAAGTTTCAGTCCCTGCCTGGTTCCAGTGCCTCTGAGCAGCTTTTATTCTCTCTCTCACAAGGGCTTTTTGCCATTTCTGTTCCCTTGAGCCGGGTGAGACCCCAGGCTCCAGCAGGGACACTGAGCAGCAGCTCATGTCACTCACAGGATTCATTCCTGTCTCTCTCTGGGTAGGGTTCTACAAACCTCTGGCAATTTGAAGGTGTTTTAGGGTGGTTTTTTTCCTTTGTTTCCTTTGTGAGGAGGGAAAAATCCTCCTCAGTGTTAGAGGGGAGGAGCTGAAGCGCTGTGGCTGTCCTGGTGAATAAACTGTAAAAAGAAGGTTGTGAGCAGCCTGTTGGAGGTTTTCCTGTGGGCATCAGTCAGTTTGGATCACACAGGGCTGGGAGAGAGGGAGGTGGCAGTTCCTGTGCCTCAGTGAGTGGGCACAGAGGTGACCTGGAGCTGAATTTGGGCATCTCAGCCTTTTGCTGCAGCTGCTGAGCTTTGTGCACAGGAGCGTGTGGCTCATCTTGCAGACTGAGATTTCCAGCTTGGTGCAGGTTTCTGGGACGCCGGGAAAGGTTCAGTGCTGGGGTGGGCATGATGATCTCAGAGGTCTTTTCCAACCTGAATGATTCTGTGATTAGGAGTTTGGGGTTTTTCTGGGTGGCCAGTTTATCTTGGAGTTTGCTGTTGGGCTGGTGCAGTCGGTGTGTTGGCTGCCTTGTATCCTCCCCTACAGCCTAAAGAGTCTTTCCTTTGGGCACCTGTGTCCATTGCTTGTCCCTAAACCCAGCTTTTCTTCAGCTGGATCCAGAGCTCTGACTGCAGATTCCTCCTTCATTTAATACCCACCCCCAAGTAAAAATCCCCCCCAAAAAAGTGTTTTACACAAACGTATTACTTTTAAAACAAAAAGAGCAAACTCTAAGATTAAAAATGTTGAAGTTTAAGATGAAAAAATCTGAAATTAAGATGACAAATCCAGACTGCATTGAATGCCCTGCCAGCACTCAGCCTGAGGCCCCAGTCTCTCCTCCCTGTTGTGGTGGCTTTGGGTGAGTGTGTAAAGGTGGTGTAAGTGTGTTATAGGAGTTGTTACCTGCAGCTTCCTGGGAATCAGCTGGGGAGTGGAAACCCACGGATGCCAGGAGGGTTTTGTTCCTGCTTTGTCACCTGTTGGTTGTCTGTTGTGCCTCTGCCCTTCTCCAGGCTCCTGCTCGCAGCTTGTCCCTTCTGAACCTTTTTTTCTCCTGAAGGAGAACCTGCTTGGCTGGCTGGAGAGAAGGGGCTTTGTGGAATCTTGATGCCTGGTGGGAATTGTTCACAGCTCAGCCTTGCCCCTGTAGTGGCAGCTTTTTGTTTATAACTCAACCTGGTTGGCCTCAAAACGTCGGGATGTGCTAGTCCTGATCAAAGGCAAAAACTGCTGGTACCCCCCTGGCTTTGTTCTGTCTGGAGCAAAGGAAACAGCAAGTTTTGTATGAATATTCTTCCTCTGACGCCTTTTCTCACCTTCTGCTGCTCCAAGCCCGGCAGGTTTTTGGGGCACTTCAGAACAGAATTCCCTCTGAGTTGTCTGGGGCTGAGGAAAGTGTGAGGATGGTGGGTTTGGAGACTGGCAGAGACACCTGGGGTGCTCCTTGGGCTCTGTCAGTGCTTTGAGGGGAAGGCTGGAGTTAAACCTCACAGCTCTGAAATCTTTGGGAAAGGGGAACGAGCAGGAGGAGTGGAGACAGATTTAGCAGCAGGGTTTGGATCCGAGGATCCCCCATGGCTGAGGGGGGTGTGAGTGGCATTCCTGACCCTGCCTCACCTCGTGGGAAGCAGTGCTGGCAGGACAGGCCTTTGCTGTGCTGCTCCATGTACCACCCCCTGCACAGCGTCCCTCGCTGCAGACCCTGCTTTTCTCTCCCAAATCCTGGTTTTCCAGCCTGTTGGGATCTTTGTGAGCTGTTGACAGGGATAACGTGTGGTGCTGCCTTGCAGATGGTGATAAATTTCTGGTGCTGATGCCTCCTTGTCCCGTTGGCTCTGCAGAAAATCTTGGGGACGATTGGCTTGGGTTTTTGATCCCAGATGGGTGGAAAGTGCTGGCAAAGATGGAAAACAACTTGTCAGGGGTAGGAATGCTCTTGGCAAGGGCCTTTGGGATGAAACAAAGCGTTTGCAATGAGGCTGCAGAGCCCCAGTGGCCACAGCAGGACGTGGGGCTGAATTCTGGCTCAGGGGGGTGTTGTGCTCCTCCATCCTGCCCTCTGTGTTGTCCAAACTCCTGGGTTTGGCCAGCTGGAAAACAAGGAGCAGCAGAGCCCCTCCTGCAGCCAGTTTGTTTGCCCTGGGCCTGGTTTCAGAGCTGTGACACCGCTGTGGCTGGAGGAGCCTCTCTGCACTCCACTCTCTGCACTGGTTGAACTGAGGAGGAGGAAAAAGGATGGAATCACGTGTAACTTCAGGGTGTCACCTTCATTCTGGAGTGATCAGCAGTGGGAATCTGGGGGCAGTTTGATAGGAAATGTGTTCTGGGGAGAAAGGGAATTCTTGTGCAAACGTGCTTGGAGGTGTCAGCCACCAGGAAAATCCCGACCTGCAGCTGGCTCAGTGTTTACTTTTAAACCGAGATGACTTTTTATGGCTTTTTATTAATTTAAAACTAGTGGAACTTAGTGGGAGTGTCGGGTGTCGTGTGGAAATGGGTTGTCTAATCTCAATTTGCTAGTTTAGGGAGTGATAATGGATTAACTCTGTCTTGTAGCTGGTTGCTCAGATGGCCAATAATCCTCTGTTGTGTTCGGCTGCCAAAGGATTGTGCTGCCCTGGGACAGTGGGATAGCTGAGATGTGGAGTGCAAGACAAGGTCCCAAACTGTGAGTGCCACTGACCTTTGGGGGTTTTATGTGCTGAATTCAATTGTATCATTCTGGGGTTTTTGTTTGGATTGCCACCTTTTTAATTTTTGAGGCAAAGAGCACTGGGATTGACTGTGTTCATTAGCTTAATTAAAGCAGTCTGCACTTTTTTTTTTTTCATTGATTAATACTCCTCCTTCCCTGTTTCCATGTGTATTTTGCACTCACCACTTTAACATCACACTGATGGGTTAATCTGGGCATCTCTTGTAGGCTTTGAGTGTAAATAACTCTGTATAAAGTACTCATTAAAAACAAAGGTGAAACACCAGGTCCCTGCTTTGTGCAGAGGGCAGTGGGAGCAAGAAGGTGAGGTTTTCATTCTGAAATACCCTTTGACATCTAACAAACACCCACGTGGAACATGTGAACTGTCGTTTGAACACCTCACCTGCCCAGGCTGCTCCCCTGCCCAAGGGCTGGGGGTTTTTTTTGCCTGTCCTTTCCTTGGAGGGTTGGTGAGGAATGGGATGTACAAAAACAACACTTGGCCTACTCATGTTTTGGAAAGCTGAGCAAGACGTGTGTGTTACTTTTACACCTGATCATTGTTACCCGAGGAGCCTTTTCCAATTTCAAATAATAAAAAGCAAAGTTTTGTGAACTCACTTGTGTTTGCCTCTTTTTTATTTTCCTGCCCTGAAGCGAAGTGAGTCCCACCCTCGTGCTGTGCAACTGCCTTGGTGTTACAGGAATTAATTTCCCCTTGTTTGGGGACATGGTGAGCAGTTCTGGTTTCCTGAGGATGTGAGGCACACCCCCCCCACCCCTCGTGCTGTGAAATCCCAGTCCTTCCCCTGTCCCTGCTCTTTGTTCTTCCCTCCTGGGGTTCCTGGCTCCCTCCCACAGGAGATGTTGGGTAATAACCTGAGCCCTGCTAAAGCCTCTCTGCCCTCCCAGCCACAGCCTCCCCGTGCTCAAAGGAAGCATGAGGTAATCCTGAAATACTATTTATTTTTTCATTCTTCCTTCCCCTTGGTCTGAAAGGGATCAACTGGCACAAAACCAGCAGGAGGGATGAGGAGGGGGGTTGGTGTCAGCCCCCTTCATGGAATCACACTGGGAGTCATCTGTATTCCTTCCACTCCACATTCACACCCACTTCAGCTCCCAGCTGCTTTTCCAAACGAGTGATTCTGTTGAAATGGGAGAACTTGTGGCATGAGCTCAGCTGGAGCTGCTCCTCCTGGAAGCCAGGACTGTGCCAGCCCCCAGTTCCCCATGTCCTGCCTTTCCTGGCGTTGGGTGCTGTGCTTTGGGTTTTGCAGCAGGTGAGTTTCTTGGCAGAGGATTAATTTTGAAGCCATGGAGCACTGAACTGCCCAAGTTTAGCATGAACCTTTAATCTGGAAACGGCTCTGCCTCAGTGCTGGTGTTTAATCCAGCCTGGAGTGCTCTGCTACAGCTCCCCAGTGCCATCCTCTGAAATTCTGGCCTCTTCCACTTCCCCTTTTTCACACATTTTCATACCATCAGTGCTTTCCCCTCATCCCATGCCTTACTTTTCATGCCCACCTGAGCCCACTCAGCAAGGGAGGAGTAAAACAGCCCCCCCCGAGTGTGCAGCAACTCCTGCCATATGTTTGGCCTTGGAGGAGCACAAATGGAGCTTCTCAAGTGGCAGCATTGCTGAATACCAACCACATGCACCTCCCAAATGCTGGCTTGGAACCTTCCCTCTCCTTCCAAAGGAGCTGGGAGGTGTGAAGGATCAGTGCTGGGCAGATGGAATGAGGTGAGGTGGGGCTGAGCTGTGCCCACCTCCTTTGCTGCGACCCCTGGCCAAGGAGTGAGGAACCTGTGACCTGGCAGAGATGTTCCTTCTCCTGCCTTGGGGATGGATAAAGCGATTTTTCCATCTGCTGGGAGTGAAGTCCTGAGTGCCACGGCTGGTTTGCTGTGGAACAGGCACAGGGCTGTCCCTGCAGCTGTTGGCTCAGGACCTGAGGCTGTGCAGGGGTGAATTATTCCCTGAGAGGACAGTTACTGCATTGGGACAGTGTTTGCAGCTGAGTTTTGCTTTCTGCTCCACCAAAGAGGCCTCTGCTGCCATTTGCAGCTTCTTCTCACCTGGCTTGTTCCAAAAAATCCACAAGGCTTCTGATCCCAGCCAGGTCTGTTCTTAACGCCACAACTATGTGCCAGAAAATCAGTTTCCTGTATGATCCCAACCCTTGCCCTGGGTTAAGGGTGGGGTGTGAGGCTCTGTCATTCCCTCTCAATCCGATACTGCTGGGCCTGGCAAACCAAACCGAGCGTGGTCCAGGTGCTGTGGAAGTTTATCCCGAGCATCATCAGCCCCCGGAGCTGTGTGAAAAGGGGCAGAATGAGCGAGTGTTTTGCCCATCCCACTTCCCAGCAGGACTTGCTTCCTCATCTTCTCAGTGCGAAAGGTTAATTAATGGCTAATTAAGGACTCCTGAGTTCCTTCCCTGGGGCCATCACCCCTTGCCTTGCCCGCCGCCACATTCCTGCCGTCCCTGTGGGTGACAGGCTCTGGATGCCCACGCGTGTGGCTCTGCCCGTGGGAGCGGGGTTTGACGTCACCTCGTCGCTCCCGAGCCCCCCGTGGGATTCATCCCGAGGGATTCCCAGCCCTGGGATTCATCCCGAGGGATTCCCAGCCCTGGGATTCGAACCCGGGGGATTCCCAGCCCTGGGATTCATCCCGAGGGTCCCGGGGCCGCGGTGCTGGATCGGGTCGTGTCCGCCAGAGGGCGCCTGGAGACCGGACACGGACGGTCCTGGGCTCGGGATCCACATGGACACGGACAATCCCGGGACTGGGATCCACGTGGACACGGGACCACACAGCTCCACACGGGGACGTTGGATTCATGGGACAGGCCACCCACAGGACTTGAGACTCCCAAGGCATCCCCAGGTGGGACACGTTACTCACGGGACTTGGGACCCCTCGGGCACTCCCGAGACCCTCCTTCCGTGCCCCATCACCCTGTGCTCGCTCTCACTGCGGCTCTCTCCCGGCTGTTGGTGTCCCTGCTGTCCCCGCAGTGTGGGCAGGGTCCAGACTGGAGGGAGCTACGGGGACGGAATCATTCCTGCTGGGGCTGCTCCTGGCTCGGACTGGGAGAAGCACAACCTGAAGCATCTTCCTGCTCAGCCATTGCGCTGTCACGCCAAGGGAAGCGGTTCCCATCATCCTGTCGCTTTGCTACCCGGGGAACGACCCAAAATTCCACCTCTTGCCTCTCACCCTTTTAGCTTTTGTGTCTCCCCTCTCCTGGAAGCGTTTTCCTTGGCTTCTCCCTGGGGCTTTTTGTTACCTTGTCATCTCTCACCTCACCTCTGGGAACCCAAATCAGTCGCTCCCTGGGTTCCCGGTGCCCACAGTCACAGCTCTTCCCACGGAGCCGCGTTTGATCCCCTGTCCCTCAATCCTCATTTCCACAACACCTGAGCTCCCTGCCCAAGTGTCCTTTCGCAGTGACCTTGTTACCTGCTCCAGCGCCTTTATCCCACCCCTGCTCGCAGCTCATTAATGAGGTGATTTGCAACCAGATGTCCCGTGATCCCGGCTGGAGGAACCCGAGCCCTGGCTCAGCCCCCGCGTGTTGCTGCTAATTGAAAGCAAACGAGGGGCTCGATGGCTGTGATGGATCCGCTCCGTTTAGGAGTTCTCCGAGTTGCCTGGATAAATAATGCGGAAATTTAATTTTCTGCCAGTCTGGGAAAGAGAGGTCTTGGATATTATTTATGCACCTTTCCGAGCGTCTTGTTGCGGTAAAGAGGAAACCTTCCCTCGCTTGGGACCCTTCCCAAAGGCTCCTGCATGGACAACGTGCTTGTTTCATCTATGACCACATCTTGGCTGGTGCTGCTTCAGGAGAAGGTGCCAAATTGGCCCCGTACCACGCGGTGCCTGACAAGGGGGCAGCTGGAGGGGAGCCTTGTCCTCTCCAACACAAGCGGAAAGGGCAGTGCCGGGGGAGAAACACGGCTTGGAGCCAGGAAGCGGGAGCTGTATCCCGGCCCCCGCCGCGCTGGCCGTACAATTCCCCTCTCCCTCTTTGTTTTCTCTAATTGCCCAGCGAGGCCTCCAGGGCACAGCCTGTTTCTTACCCCGCGCCGGTACAAAGCTCTGTGGAACGGGGCTGGGACGTGCTGACCCGGGAACAGGGAACGCGACCTTGCGAGAGGGATCCAACCGGTTTGGGCTTCCCCGGGCAGCGATGGCGTGGCCGTGACGGGAACTCTCCTCCCCCCAGCTTTGCCCCGGGGGATGTAAGTGCTGCTCCCAGGGGAGCGCTGCCCACGGAGCAGAGCAGGATGGATTCTCCCTCCCCGGGTACCCCAGCTGGGGCGTCCCCAAGAGCCCTGGGATGGATGGATGGATGGAAGGAAGGAAGGAAGGCGCTGGGTCAGCACCACAAACAACCCTTCACAATAAAACCCTGCTGGGTTCTCTCAGCAGATTTAACATTTTTCTCTCAGCCTTTGGGGAGGGGTATCAGCTTCTCCGGTCGGCCACGAATTCCCTGCGATCTCCTTTCCCAAGCGCTTCCTCGCCCGCGGCCGGGTTGTTTCCCACCGGAGCGGGCTCAGGGAGGCAAGGTGGAATTACAGCATTACAGACAAAGCCTTAATATAATCTTCCCTGCATGAACAGCGTTGCAGGGGGAAGACACGGGGAATGTTCTGCGGAGCGGGCTCCAAATGAGGCACGCAGGATGTAGGCGGAATTGCTCCATCACCGCTCCTAATGGCTTAACCAACAAAATCCATATTCATAAATCAAGCCCGGGAGCGGGAGCGACCTCTGTTCGGCTCTGCTGCCGAGCCGTGGTGCAGCCAGAAATAAAGGCAGATTAAATATTGCAGGCAGCAGCTCTGCAGAGATCTGCTGCAGCTGCCACGACTTGGCCTTGGCATTAATGGAGCCCAAGGAGAGACGATACAATCAAATCTGTCTGTCGGCGGCTGAAGGATTAGCTGAGTCAACCAGGAAAAAGCTGAGCTAATTTATCGTGCTATTTTCAGTGCTGAAATGCACCCTGGATGGAATTTTACCCTCAATTAGGGATCTCGCAGTCCTACAGAATGTAATCGTCCAAAAAATGTGCTTCTGCGATGTGTTGACTGTTTGGAGCTGGGCACTGCAGTGGTGTGGTGGACGAGCTGATGGGATCTGGGAAGTGGAGCCAGTGGAGAGATGAAATGGATGGATCTGTTCCCCCCGGCCAAGGGAATTGTGATGCAGGGAGGAGAGTGTGGCAGATGTGTTGGCAGAAGGACCTGGCTGGTCTCTCACCCACCGTGCAGGGCTGTCACCAGCACTGGGTCAGATCAGCTGCGGCTCTTTCCATCCCCCCAGGGACACAGAATCCACCATTTTCCAGCCTAAACCCCCTGAATTGTCGTTGGAAAGTCCAGCACAAAATCTGGCTCTGCCCATTTGTGCCTGCCCTTCGGGTTATCATAAAATCATGGAATGGTTTGGGTTGGAAGGGACCTTAAAGCTCATCTCATTCCACCCCCTGCCCTGGGCAGGGACACCTTCTACTATCCCAGGCTGCTCCAACCTGGCCTGGGACACTTGCAGGGATGTATCAGCCACAGTTTCTCTGGACAATCTGGGCTGGGGCCTCCCCACCCTCACAGGGAAGGATTCCTTCCCAACATCCCACCTAACCCTGCCCTCTGGGACTAGGAAGCCATTCCCTGTATCCTGTCCCTCCATCCCTTGTCCCCAGTCCCTCTCCAGCTCTCCTGGGGCCCTTGAGACTCTGCAAGGGGCTGTAAATTCTCCCTGGAGCCTTCTCTTCTCCAGGCTGGATTACCCCTCTGAGCCAGGCGACCATCCTCTGGGATGCCAGTGAGATCTCCCCAGAGCTATGGGGAGCTCCATTCATTTTTTACCACTTCAAGGGCAAAACCCACCCCCCACCCCCCAAATAATAATTAAAAAATCAAACCGAGATGAACTGGAAGGAACCTGCACCTTTAACCAAAACCATCTCAGTTTTACCCAAGTTGGGCCAGTCTGGTGAGTTCACAGGGGGGAGGAAGGGGCTCTGCAGGGATCCCTGGGGATGCTCTCTGGCTGCTCTCCCAGCCCAGAGCGGGTGCAGGCAGCAGCTCCCTGTGACGGAGGGGCCAAAAATAGAACCTTTCCCGAGAGCAGAGGGGAATAATACTTTTCCTGACACCGTGCAATAGCCTTGAGGCTGTGAACGTGGAGATAAGCAGTTGTTTGCCTGTGCTCTGGAGCAAGCGTGGTTTATCTCTTCCTTGTTCCAGCCCCGGAGGAAAAACCCTGCGATTTTGCTGCCGTGGGACCCCCAGGTCTGTATTTTATTATTTCACTATTCCAGCAGCACCTGGAGATTTGGCTTGAATTACCAGCCCTGGCGGGGCTCTGGGATGAACAGCCAGAAGCAGGAGGTGCAGGGGAGCTCTGTTGGTTTGAGCTGGGCAGATCTGATTCCTGAATTAGTGTCGTTCTGGGGGGTTGGGAAGTCGGGGAGGTGGGTGCCCATCCGGGCTGTTCCCCGTCGGAGCTTTTCGTGGCGCCGGGAGGAGGAAACGTTTGCAGCCGCCTGTGCAAACAAGAGGCCCCGAGGAGGAAACACAGCAAGTCATGCTGGGGAAAATCCCGACCTCCTTGTGCAAATCTCGGGGCTCTAACAGAGGATTAAATCTCAGATAAAAGTGGGGTTCCCCCTCCCTCTCCCACCCTGCCCCACAACTTGTGCAGGACAAGGCAGCGCCGGGTTTAGAGGGGCAGAGTTCGGTGGGCAGGAGAAAACCTTCCTGCTAGCCTTCATAAAAGATTTATATTAAATATTAAACTGATTTTTAGCAATTTATTAGCCAGCAGGGCTGGGTGATGACGTCTGTAACACTTTAGTGGCTGCAGCCTCTTGCAGCACCAGCACTGTGCAGGTTTAGCCGAGTCTTTCCCTTTATAAAACTCCTCAAATCCCCCTCCTTTGCTTCCCATCTTCCCTGGAGCGTGGCCGACGCAACCAGAGGCTTTTCCCTGCTTCAGCCCATCTCTGGGAAGCGGCATGACATTAAATTCGAAACAAATTACTTTGTGCATTCAAGTGAGGCTCTTCAAATGCATCTTCTTTCCCTAATGACGGAGGCAGTGGGAATTGCAGCACCATTAATTCCTGCTCTCGCCTCCTGCGAGTTGTCAGTGACTCTCCCCCTCGCCTGGTAAATACCTCATGCGCTGGGTTGGATGCTCTGCTGTGTCCCCAGAACCTTTTGTACAACCTCAGTGCTGGAAAGTACCCCCCGGCAATGCTGTGGGGTGAATCCCGGAGCTGTGGGATGCAGCAGGGATACAGTGAGCTTGGGAAGAGCCAGCCCAATCCCAGCACCCCGCAGCATTTGTGCCTTTTGAACCCTTTGGGGTTTCTGGCTGTCGGTGCAGGGTGAGGAGATGGGGATGCTGCCAGGCTCCAAAGTTTTTCCAGCCCGGAGGAAGATCAGCCGTGCTGCCAGTTCTTGGAACGGGAAACTGCTGTTCAGAGGACAATAAAGGTTATTAAATGTCAGGGAGTAAAAAGCTGCCTTTATTTCCCTTGTTTTTTCCCCCTGCCTGCCCTGGTCTGCAGGAGCTTTGTGCTCAGAGCTGGGCACTGGGAGCCACTGCCTTGGGGCATCCCACTGGCTCTGGATTTGGGATGGGGGGGACACTCCTCGAGCATTTGGGGGTCCCAGCCATAGGTCAGCGGCCTTCAGGCCCAGCCTTAGTTTAGGGCTGATTAAATGGGTGTATTCCCTTTGTGGGCACAGCCTCACAGGGGGTTGAATAGGTTTGGGCTCGATCTCTGGGATGTGCGATGCATCCACCCGCCTCTAACGTGTCCCTGAGCCTTGGCCAAGCGCAGGGTGTCAGTGACAGCACAAGAGGCCGTGACACCAGCTTTGCCACACCTCCTGTCCCAGCTCCAGCAGCACCAACAGGTCTTTCCAGTCCTGCCCGTGGCAGCGTTTCGGGTCCCTCCGGGAGCTCCCATCGCACGTCGGCAGCGGGGCGGCACCCGGGGACAGGGAAAAGCACCAGGTGCATCACTGCCTCGCCTTGTTTGGCCTTTACTTTGTCAGTCGCAGCTGTAATTAATCATGGGACAGCGGTGAATGCTGGCGGAACTGTCCCTTTCACGCCAGGGCTGTGTCCGCTCCCGGGGCCGGGCCCGCCGGGCATTGCCTCTGCCAGACCCTTCTGGAAGGAGCGGCTGCAGGAGCTCAAGGTAAAGGGCATTTTGGGGCTGGGGGGGCTCCCCGGGGAGTGGGCTGGGGCTGGAGAGACCCCTCGGGGCACCTGGATATTGAGTGTCAATCTGTCACAGCTGATGCCACCTGGAAGGCTGCTGGAGTCTGCTGGGAGGAAATATTGGGTGCTGACCCCCACGGCAAGGAGAAGGTGTGGAATGGCAGAACTTGACACATTTGGTGTAGTTTGGAAACTGGGACATTTTTTTGGGGTGGTGAGAAGGGTGAGCCAGGGATGAGCGATCAAAGTGTGGCTCCCAGGAGATCCCAAACTGCGGCATTTCATCCATTCCCTGTGTTTGTCCCTGTGCTGCTGCCTGGTCCCGGTTAACAGATGGCTGGAGTGACAATTGCTGCCTCCAAAGACGATCTTTATAAACTCCTTGTTGGGTTGTTATCTGGTGTGTGATGGAGCTTTACACAAACAGAGAGCTGGGAGTCGCTGCTGGAGCTGGGTGCCCAGCACAACCATCCAGGGACCACAGGGATGCCACCAGTTCCTTTCCCGTGTGCGGGGCAGGGATGAGGGAAGTTACCCTGCCTGGGAAAGGTGGTGCAGTTGGAGGTGATGCTTCTGCTTGGCTTGTCACCTGTTCTAGTAACAGAGCTAGAATAGGGAGAGGGTACACAGGACATGAGAGCTGTGCAGGGCAAGCGCTGGAGGTGTCACCAGAGCTGGAGGTGTCACCAGAACCACGTTTGGGCGAGGCTGCTGGAGGCACTGTGGCATTTTGTCCAGCACCGAGGCGCAGCTCCAGGCTGCCCGTGTTCCCTTTCCCTGTCAATCCCATCCATTTGCACGTGCTCAGGGATACCCCACCATCCCAAGGCTCCTTCTGCCCCTCTAGGAGCCACCCCGTGATGCTGGTGAGGTCCCCAGCCCTGTGACACCGTGAGGGCAGAACCCTGAGCCGCTCCAACCTTTGCCCTCCCAGCGCCCGCTCCTCACCCATCCTGTGCTGCCTGGCATGGGCGGGAGGGACAGAACCACCCTCCTTCCTCCCTCCCGCCTCCGCCACTGCCAGCGCTCCACGTGTGGTTTCCCCGTGCTCCCAAGGGCTGGTTGACCGGGAGTTGAATTCCCCTGAAGCTCTTCCCCAGGGCCATGTGGACTCGCAGGACAGTGGGTACGAACACCCTGGATATTCCTGTGCTGGAGCCAAACATGATCCAGGTGTATTTGGAGGGGAGGCAGAGGGAGAGGAGCCCCCAGGTCCTGATGCTCGAGCCCCTGTCAGCCTGGCCACCTCTGTCTCCTGTTGTTAATAAGTTTGGCTTTCCTTTCAGGAAGGATGAACTAGGTTTCCTTTTCCGTGGCATAACTTTTCTGCCGATTCCAGGGAGGCTGAGGGTAATTATGACACTTCCATCCTCGCTCGCTGCCTGCCTTGCTGAGCTCCTCCTGCACACGTGTTGTGGCAGATGTTTGCTCACTGAGAGGACCCTGGGGACACACGGGAAGGGTTTTTCCTCCCTAAAGGAATTAGCATCACCGAGCTGTGTGGCTTTGACAGCCTGTGGCAAGCTCTGCTTCGCTCAGCAGATTGGTGAGTCGTGTCCCCCTGACCTGGGGTCCAGCTGTGGGATGGCCTCAGGGAGGGCAGAGCATCCCCAACACTGATCCCTCTGCTTTGGCATCTTCTGTGTGAATAACACACCGAATTGCTGCGGTTTGGGGCTTGTTTTGTAACCTGGATCCCAGCTAAGATTTAGGGGGAAGCTGGAGGGTCAGCACAGGGCTTGTCCTCTCCAGATCTTCCTCCGTCTCTAGATGAGAAAACTCTTCCAAACCTCATAAACTCTTTTAAACCTGCTAAGTCCCAGCCAAGGAGACCTCCTGGCTGTGTCTGGCTCTGTTACACCAGCACTGAGGAAGGTTTTCCACGCCCTGACCAGTGGTGTGACACGCAGGTGATGTGCCAGCGGGGTGTGAAGCTGGGAGTGCAGGTGTTTCCCTGCCCTTGGACACTTCCATACACGAGGGGAAGGGAGATCTGGTGACTCCTGCCTTGGAGATTCAACCAGGAATAAGGAAGCATAAGGATCTTCCCAAGCATTGTGCAAACAGGGGCGTTCAGTGCAGGAGGGTCCAACTTAATGCCATAAACCAGATTGGATTAGGAGGGATTTGCAGAGGGCCAGTCTGGAAGAGCGGCTTATTTAGGTTTTTAGCAGCCGTGTCACAACCATTCGTGGTGTGGCAACACTCTGTTGCGTTGTGCTGGTGTTGGAGTGTTGGTTTGAGGGCTCAGGGAGCAGCTGAACACTCCTGGGCTGGGCAGGGGAGTCTGGGCTGGGAGAGGGCACTGGATCAGCACCAGGAACCTGACAGCTTCCTTGTCTTGGGAATCTGGACCAAATCTTTTAACCCATGAGATCATGGAGGGTGAGTATCCTTTGGGGCTTGGATGGGTTCATACTGTGGGTATTTTTAATGCCAATTAATTTATCCCTGTGCAAGTGATTTGGTGATGTGGAGGGCTCTTGTTGACCCATCCCTCTCTGTGTGCTTTGGCTCTGGTGGCACAGCCCTGCCCAGAGAAGCTTCCCCTTTTTTGGGGGACTCAGCCCCCACTGTGGGGTCAGCCTGGTTCCTTGGTGCTCCAGAACCTGGGCTTTGGGGCTTTTGTCTTGTCTCCCCCTGGTCTTGCTCTGCCCCCATTCCTTACAGTGGGATTTTGCATCACGAGGAGCAGCACTGGGGCAGCACCAACCTCTTCTCTCTGGTGACCAGCAATAAGTCAGGAGGGAATGACATGAAGTCGTGTCAGGGGAGGTTTAGGTTAAATAATAGGAAAAGGTTCTTCCCCCAGAGGGTGGTTGGGCACTAAACAGGCTCCCCAGGGTTTGGTCATGACCCCAAGGCTGCCAGAGGGTTTGGACAATGCTCTGAGGGACAGGGTGGGATTGTTGGGGTGTCCTGGGCAGGGCCAGGAGTTGGACTTGATGATTCTTGTGGATGCCTTCCAACTCAGGATATTCTATTATTTCATGATCCTTCTGCCCTCCTGGCTCCTTCCTGGGGGCTGCTGCTCTTCCCCTGACCCGTGTGCCCAGCCCTGCTGTGCGAGGTTGCGAAGCAAAACATTGCCCAATACTTCAGTAACTTCCACAAAAGAGGTGCTTCCCCTTGCAGCTGCCGAGTAGGTGGGGATGTCACCCTGTGCTCAGCACCCACCCTCCTCTCTGCCTCCCTCCCACCGGAGACCCATCCCGGCAAGAATCGAGCTGGGCTGTGTCGCTGCTGCTGCTGCTGCTGGAGTTGAGTCGTGTTGTGAGGGGGAGGGAGAAAATAGGGCATTTAACGTGTGTGACAGACACAGCCACCCCCAGAGCCTTTGTCTGCAGAAAGGGACTGGAGTGATGAACATCCCGCTCCCCCTGTGCCAACACTGCAGCTGCACTGGTGGGTCTGTGGGTGCCCAGGGGCTCCCTGGAGTGCTCTGAGGAGGGAGGTGGGTGCTGGAGGAGGGAGGTGGATGCCAGCCACAGGGAGGCTGTGGGAGATGGATCTGGGATGGGGATGGAGCTGGGAGAGGGGTTTTGCTCCCAGGAGGGTGTTTTAGGGGTGAGGTTAGAGATGGTTCTGGGCTGGATGGAGCCTGGAGAGGGTGTTTGTGGCACCACCATGGAGAGGTTTCCACAAGCTACTTGGAAAGTCTTGGGCATCTCCTATGGATGCCTGAAGGTCAATAACCCAACATGGCCCCTGGTGGACATGGCTCATCCTGGTCCTTGGCTGCTTCCAGCAGAGTCACGGGGTGGATGCTTTCCCAGCCCCTGGTGTTCTCTTTTCATTGTTAAGGTGAATAATTGCTGGGGAGGGCTGCAAGTCGAGGTAGAGGAGGCACAAAACTTCATAGAATCACGGAATGGTTTGAGTTGGAATGGACGTTGAAGATCACCTTGTTCCAAACCCGTGCCATGAGCAGGGACACCTTCCACTAGACCAGGTTGCTCCAAGCCCCATCCAGCCTGGAACACTTCCAGGTGCCAGGAGCATGTGTGCTGGTGCGCTGCTGGAGTTTCCATCTCCCATGCTCAGTACCCTGGGACAACAGCAGAATTAGCGGATCAAAATAAATAAAAATAAATAAATAAAGATCAGGTGTCCATGTGAAAACCCAGCCAGCAAAGGCTGGCAAGGCGGAGGCAGAAAAACCCTCCCCATCACGTTATATAAAAATTTGGGATCTGGGATGTGCTTTTACACATCACTTGTGATTTCTGAAGTCTTGCTTAATTATAATAATCACCCTCGGCAGACAGTCGATTAGTGATGCTCTTGGGTTTCTGCTGAGCTCAAACGTTGTGTCACAAGTGCCTCGTTTCCTCCGTGGGCTGATGATGATGAGTGTAGGGGACAGCAGCATCCCCTCCGTGTGGGGATGGAGAGGGCAATGAGCAGTTTCACGCTAATTGGCACCATCAGAGCTCTCCTGACGAGGATGATCCGTGACAGGGGTGACTCACCCGTGTCCCTCACTCCTGCCTGGCTTGAGGAGAATGAAAAGCCACGCAGAGGATTTTGACTCTTCCAAAGGTGCCATTACAGCACCTGGGGCTGGACAGACTGTGCCAGGGAGGCTGCAGTCCCCATCCCAGCAATATTCCCTTGGTCTCGTGCGATTTCCTGCCCATGGTCCATCCCCCCATGGCATCTCCAGAGAGTCAGGATGCTGTTCTTACAGCCAAGCCTGGATTTTGCTCCCCAGGGGGATCAGAGCAGGACCTGCTGCTGCTGCTGCTGGTCCTTCAGGGGGTGCTGAGTCAACAATCACTGTCTCCTTGTTCGTGGGGATGCTCTGATGTGCAGAAAAGGGCTCTGCTTGGGATTGGGGTGACGTTGGAGCAGGGAGGATAAGCAGGACTGAGGATGAGGGTTTTCCAGACTCGCTGTTGTTTGGAGCATCCCAGAATTGCCACTCAGGCATGTAACACCTCTTCTCTGGGACACCTCTCCCAGGGGTTTCCTCCTTTCCCTCCCTCCCATCTCTTGCCATGAAACTCCTGGAGCTTTTTCTCCAGAGGGTCAAGAGAGAAGCCAGACCCCCAGAAGTGCTGCCCAAGCGATGCCCTTGTCCTGTTGCTGCACCAACTGTCCCCATCTGGCTGTTCCTCCTCACTGGGGCTTTTCCCCCTCTAATCTCAGTTGTGGTTGGGGTTTTTGTTGTTTTTTATCCCCGTGGAATGGCTCACCTGGGGAGGAGCTGATCAGGTAACTCACAATCCTCAGTGTCTGAGTGATGGGGAGGCTTAAAAACCCGCCAAAGGTGATGGAAAGGGCTGGAGCATCCCCCTTTGATGGGGTCACACCTAATTTTGGTTAATATTTTGTATGCCTGCATGTGCAGGGGCTCGGACAGCTTGTTTTGAGCTGGGCAATTCCTCTTTGCAGAGAATTCTGGTTAATATTTCGGATGTCTGAGAGCACAGGTGGTTGCACAGGCTGGTTTGGGAGGGAGAACTCCCCTTCTATTGGGGACACCACCTAATTCTGTTTAATATTTTAAATGTCTGAGTGCACAGGCTGGTTTGTGAAAGAGAACTCCCCTTCTATGGGGGACACCACCTAATTCTGTTTAATATTTTGGATGTCTGAATGCACAGGCTGTGTTTTTGGGGGGAGGATGGGCTCGGTGCCGGATTCCCCCCCGCAGGGGCTGCGCTGGCCCCGAGCCGCAGGAAAGGGGCCGGCTCGGCTCTCGGGAGACACCCGCGCTCGGCCGGCCGTGAAAAAAGCGTGGCCAAATTACACAATGAGCTTTTTCCTTCCCTTCCCCGGGAGCCGCCAGCCGGGCTGTGCGCGCAGCCGTGCGAGCCTGCGTGGGCACCCGCGATGCTCCGGAGGGAGGGATCGCATCGTCCTTGCCTCGCATCCACCGCCGCATCCCACGCCGGGCACGGCCGTTTCGGATGCTGCTGACCCACCGAGGTGCTGCAGGGCTCCTGGGGGCAGGTAAAAAAACAAAGCAGAGGGAAGGAGGGAGGGAGGGCAGTGACAGGGAAGCGGCTCCGCTGTGACCCCCGCGCCAGGACAGGCCTCGGCACGGCTCGGGTTTAATCCGTCCTCTTTCCCTGCTTCCTGCCGGGAAGTGATAACGTGCGTTCTCATCAGCGCCCACCTCTCGTGAAACCCCGCGCACGGGTTTGGACGCATCCGCGCTCCCTGGGAAGGATGGAGGGTCCCCGGGAGCCATCGGCGAAAGGCTTCAGCCGTGCCGGCCGCATCCTGAGCCCATCCCCGGAGCCTTGGAGGCAGCAGCTCCCGAGGCAGTGGGGGCTGAGGGGGTTCAGGGCAGGGGAACCCTCCCGCGTCTTCAGGGCAGCTCCTTTCCGAAATACGGCCCGGGTGAAATTCTGCCGGCTGGAAACGGCAATTGCAGGATCAGGAGCTGCGTTTCGGGGCTTCCCGGGGGTGCTGGGCGGGGGGATGTGGGAGCTGTGCTGCTGCCAGGTGGGAAAGGAGAAGCCGCTGCTCGCCACGGAGGCCGGGCTTGCGTAGCACAGGTCTATTCAAGAGACATTTAATTCTGCTCTGAAGTCCAGGCGAATGGGGAGCTGCCATCTGGTGTCTGATGGCAACGGTGGCGGGGCGGGGGAAAGGGCTCTCTGGGAAGAGGGGCGAGCTGGGAGCTTGCCGTGGGTCAGATTCCCTGGAAACCCCTCCGGGTGAGGTGGATTTGTGCAGCGTCCCGTGGGGGTTAAAGCTGGTTTTGGGAAGGGGAAGGGTCCTCCTGCCTGTTCCACTCACCTGGCAACAGTGCCCTGGCACTCGGATCGGGAGAGGAGATGCCAGTGGGGAACCAACACACATCATGTGCCAAAAATCCTCCTGCACCAGGGACTGAGCCCCCAGAGCAGGCTCGGGATAGGGCTGGGCGCTGACTCTGCCATGCACCGAGTGCGTGCGGGCTCTGCCCTGCCTGTGCCAGCCCAGCCGAGTGCTGGTCGCAGCTCAAAGCCCCCCTGGTATTCAGGGAATTATTTTTAAGAAGTTGCAGAGCTGTGATTTGCGGGCAGAGCCGCAGCACGGCTGCGCCTTGGCGAGGGCACAGCTGGAGTCCCCATAAAGCGGGAGCGTGTCCCTGGCTGCCAGTGCCGGGAGCGGATCCGCAGCGGGCACAGGCAAACCCGGCCTGGAGGAGTTTTGGCTTTCCAGAGTCCCAGGATGTGTGTGAGCGAGGAGGTTGGTGTGCCTGAGTGTCCGTGGGGGTGCTTTGGGAGGGGGGTGGTTGCAGTGCCTCTGGATTTGGGATGGTTTGATGGATCTGGCACTCCATGGGTCTGCATCCCTCAGGCATGACCCTGCTGCCAGGGTGTTCTCACTGTGGGAGAGACACAGGGGAACAAGACTGACCAGTTCCCTGGGAGGAAACAGACCGTTCCCTTACGGCACAGGGAGTTTTCCTTGGCAGACACACGGCTTTGCCCACGGTGCCTTTGCAGAGCCCGGGCTGGCTCAGCTCCCGCCGTGGCACGTGCTTGGCTGGGCTGGACCTGTGGGTGCAGTGAGGTGGATGGTTGTGTGGGGTCCCCAGGCAGTGCTGGCACCAGGAGCAAGTGGCATTTCCCATTTTGGACCCCACATCCTGGTGGCGTGATGGGCAGCACGAGCCCCCGGGACCTGGGTGTGATGTGCCCAGGGGGAAGTGTGGATCTCTGTGACAGGCTGCAGGTATGGAAAAGTGCCAGCACTGAGAAATGGCACTTCTTCCTGTCCCTCCAGCAGTGGTGACTCCTTATGTGTTCCCCTGCATCCTCTCCAGGGCAGCAGGATGTGGGATGGGAGGAGGCAGCAATGCTCTGCCCCCCTTCCTGCAGGTTAGGAGGGGCTTGTCCCCTGACACGGTGGGAAACAGAGATGTGGGAAGGGTTTAAATCACCTCTTGCCTGGCCAGGGCAAGATGCTGCCCATGTGCTGCGGGAGCATCTCTTGCCCAGGCACAGCAGCAGGAGGAACACAGCCCTTGGCAGGACGTGGATGCACCACTGGAATCTCTGGAGCTCGTGGCTGTGTCTGTGCAGTGTCTGAGGGAGCAGAGCTGTCCCCTCTGGGCTGCCAAGCTGAGTCCTGCAAGAATATTAATTGTGGCTTTCCCCCTTCCCCTGAGCTGAATGTCCCCTTGCACTACATGTCCAGGTGCCATCCAGCACCCAGGGAGCAGAGGGACGGGAGGGATGGATTCCTGCAGCTGCAAGAAGACAGCCAGAGGTTTCTTGGCTTTAATTACAGTTTTTAATCATCCTGACAGCTCCAGGCTGGAGCACCATCTCCAGATAGGATGCAGATGCGAGTGTGGGTTTGAGCATTGTCATTATGTGGGATGTCACCCACAGCCTGAGCTGATAACAGGGATTATCTGAGTTTGTCATCCAGCCCTGGGGACGGCAGGGACCCAAGCCCTGTGACTGGGGAGTGAGGAGAGCTGGGACACGGCCTGGCTGAATCCTGCTCTCCACTGGGATTTCTATCGCAGCAAACAGGGATTGGATCCCACTTCCCAGGTGTGAATAGCTGAGGGCTTACAGAAAAACACACCTGGAAAAAACTCCAAGGGGAAACTCCTCGCAGGGTTTAGGGATGCTGGGAGGTCCAGCCAGAAGTGCCGGATTTAAAGGCAAATCATGAATGGACGTGTATGGGCAGATCTTCCCAGCATTTCTTTTCAGTAAAATAACAGGTGTTTCCCAAAGTTTCAGAGCACCGTGGGTTTCCTGTGGCATTCCCGTGCATGGCTTCAGCCAATCCATTGATGATATTCCTCTCTGGAGCCTCCTCTCCATCGGTGCCACAAGGGACTTTGGAAGGGCCGGGATGCAGAGGGATGGGGGGATGGATGGATGGATGGATGGATGGATGGATGGATGGATGGATGGGTGCATGGATGGATGGATGGGTGAATGGATGGGTGCATGGATGGATGGAGCACAGTCCGAAATACGGCCCTGGAGGGGCTGAGTTTTGGAGGGCTGAGGCTGGCTGGGAATGCCAGCAGGAGCTGGCTGGATCCCCGTGGGCACACGGCCAGTCCCTGCTGTGCCGCAGTCCCTGGGCTGCTCCTCTCCCAGCTCCAGCTCCCTCTCAGGGGCTGCCTGAGTGCAGCAGTGTCCGTGTGGCTCTCCCAGGATCCGGGTTTAGGTGTGAGCCAGGGGACAAGTGGTTCAGTGGCAGGGAGGGGTGGGAGAGCAGGATGCCAGCAGAGGGGGGTGATGTCCTGCCACCCGAGGGGACTTTCCTTTCTGTCCCTGCCATCTCTCAGCCCTGGGGCCTGGGGGACAAGGGGCTTTTCCCAGCTCAGGGAGGGTGCAGTGTTGTTGCTTCCCTCAGTGTCCTGTGAGTCCCAGCAGCTCACTGCCCCAAAGCATCCCTGAGGGTGAGGAGGAGGAAGGTTCTTCCGGGAGAGCTGCTCCTTCTGCAGCCCTGGGGTTATTTTCCTGTGGACACTGTGCTCTGCTCAGTGAAACGCGTCAAATCTGGTTTCATTCTGAACCCCTTTTTGCCTGATGAACTGGACATTGTTCCTTTGGGCTGTGCTAATAAACCTGGGTATTTTTGCTCTAGGGTTGGTTGCCGGTGTCCTGGGATCAGTTCCCGGGAAGGCAGCGAGGCTGTGTCAGTGTTCCTGTCATACTGCCCTGAGTCTGTCACTGTTCCCTGTCACCTGTGCTGCTGTCCCTGCTGCTGTGCCACCCTGTGCTGACCCCATGCCTGGCTAGTGCAGTGAGGCTGCTGGTGCCAGGGTCCCTTCTCATTTGTCACCTCCTGGGGCAGGAACACACTTACCGAGATGTCAGTGACACTGGGATGAAGAAGCATCTTCAGGGCAGCCCTTTCTTTGCCCTTTTTGCTGCACAGCAGCTGCCGTGGTGTTGTCTGGAATGGCCACATCCTGGAGCATTGTGGTCCATCTCCAGACAGTGCTCCCAGGGCAGAGCTGCCTGTGGCCTCTGTGCCTCCTCTGCAGGACCTTTGCAGTCTGGGTTGGATGCCAAACCTAATTATTAGCAGTCCAGAGCCCTACATCCACAACCCTTTACAGTTTCTGTCATGTCCAGCATCCCCTTTCCATTCCCAGTTTAAGTCAATGTGTGTTTAGCGCTGGATGATCCCATTTCCAAAGGGGGTCAGGCAGAGCCTTGAGCAGAGAGGAGGACAAGGGGAGAGGAGGATGCTTCCCTGGGACTGCCCTGGAGAATCCCAGTGTGTTGCCAGCTGCCAGCTCATGCCCGCCCGGTTTTGCCCGTCAGGCCACGAGATGTCACATCCCAAATGTGACATATGGAGCTTGGACTCAAACTGTCTCTTTTCTGGGCTGAAGGATGGAAAACCCTCTTGAGCAGCGCTGAAAGCATGTGAGCACTGCATGGGTTTGCTGATTCACGTGGCTCGTGGAGGGCAGCCAGCTCTGCCTGGTGTGTCCCTGTCCTGGGACGCTGGAGGCGGTGGCCTTACCCAAGGTCCATGGTGGTGGTTCCCTGGGGACCTGTCCTCACTCTCGTTCTCCCACTGTCTTTCAGATGTCCTGTGCTAATCCATCGCCCTTCAGAAGGTCCTGCCTGTCTTAGCCAGCCCTGCCAGCAATGGCCTCGATGCCCCAGTGAGGAGAGAAAGGACAAGGACCGAGTCCCCCCAACGCCGCCACATCCCCTGGGACAGCCATGGAGGCCCCCCTGGATGTGCCTGTAGGGAACCTCATTGACTTTGATGCTGAAACACCCTCCAGTGTCCCCTCAGAGCCCGCTCCTCCCACTGCCCCCAGCGACAACGGGCACCTGGGGGACACAGGGGACGTGGCCGGGGAGGAGAGCGATGCCACCGAGTCGGCAGACAGCGAGAATGACATGGGTGACTCTCCCAGGCACTGGGGTGGCTACCGCCGCTCCTCGTCCAACGAGTCCTTCTCCTCCAGCCAGAGCACGGAGTCAGCCCGGGACGAGGCGATGGCTGAGCGCCGGGAGTTCATGAGGCACTACGTGGAGAAGATCTTCACCGGGGGGTGAGCGAGTGCTGCTGAGCCTCTGCCAGGAACATCCCTTGGGACGGGATCTGGCTGCTTTCCCACTCTGGGAGCATCACTTTGTGTCCTTCCACAGCCTTGTTGCTCCACAGTGTCAGAGCTAAGGCGGGGGTGGGATGTGGGCTTTGACTTGCATCCCTCTCCTGGGCACATCCCAGCTCATCTTCTACCCCCGTCTTCCCTCCCCTCTTCTGTCTCCCCTTTCCCATGCCAGGAGCTCACCGGGCTGGGGGTTTCCATCTCCTCTCCCACTGGGCATCGCTGCTGGTGCCCGTGCAAATGCCAGCGGCTCTCACATGCCCATGGCAGCCCCTGGCTCTCCCCCAGCCCTGCATCCCCCAGCTCCCATCCCTGTGGTCTCCATAACACTGTGGCTAAACGTGTCAAGCAGGATCGAGCAAACGGAGCGTGATGAGCAGCAACAGGGGCTGTTTTTGCTCTGGGGCACCGTGCCTGTCTCTGGAGCTCAGTTTCTGCTCACACTGTCCTTGGCTCTTCCCTTCTCCCTCTGCCTGTGGTTTCCTCCCTCCCAGAAAGGCACAAAAGAGCAGCAGAAGCCAAGGGATGGCAAAATGGATGCACTGGGATGGTGCCGCTGAGGGGTGACGTGTGGGAGAGCAGCTGGGCTGGCTGGTCACATCCTTGGCTTTAATGATGGGGGTCTTTTTTTAATTTTTCCTCATTTCAGAGAGGATTTGGACCAAGAGGAGAAGGCCAGGTTTGGTGAGCTCTGCAGCAGCGAGAACGGGAAGGGCAGGGAGTGGTTTGCGAGATACGTGAGCGCCCAGGTAAGGGGAGAGGTGGGGAGGGGGTGGGGATCCTGCACCAGGAACAGCCTGGGCAGGAGGCTCAGGCCAGGGGAATTTATCTTTACCCCAAAGCAGTATTTTCTGGAGGGCAGGAATCCGAGGAAAGGGAGGAACCTTAGCACAGGGAGTGAATAAATGCATCTCGAGGCAGTTAAACATGCACTTGCTGCACTGCGGGAGATCATTCAATTGTTTTATTTAAAATTAAATCCCACCAGCACTTGGAAACATCTTATCCCCTAAAAAACCAGCCCAGAGAGGCAAACTGCTGTGGCTGAGGGGGGACCCAGCTATCTGTGCTCTTTGCCCACCTCCCCATGGGTGGGGGGTCCTGGGGAGCTGGGCTTGTTTCTTGCTGCTGTGCTGAATCCTGGACTTTGTGTCTGCAGCGCTGCAACTCCAAGTGTGTCTCAGAGCAGACCTTCTACCGCCTGATGCAGTCGTTTGCCCTCGTGCTGTTTGAGTAAGTCATGGGGGGGAGTTTGGGGCTGTGCTGCAACCACCAAAAGCCCCTGAGGTCAGAGCCATGAGGTTGTTTGGGTTGCCATCACTGGGTGTCTTCACCAAATCCTCTCTCCGTGCCAGGTGTCACCAGATGGATGATTTCAGCCCCGCCAAGAACCTCATGACCATGTGTTTCACCTACTACTACATAGGTAAGAGGCACCTGCCCCCTTGTGCAGGCTTTGCTGGTGCTGGGGACCGGTGTGACGTGAGCCCTGTGTGTGGGAAGGGTGATGGAGGGGGACCCCGGCTTGGCTTGCTCTGGGTGACTCTGGCACCAAGTGGAAAAGAGCCTCCGTGGCCAAGAATCTCCAAACCTGGCAGAGCTCCTCACTGGGGTGGGAGCTCATGGTGATGCTGGTTTGTCATTTCTTCTGACCAGGGATATTTGTATGTGACAACCCCCAGCCCTGGGGAACACCCCAGCCCAGAAGCACCTTGGCTTGTTCCTTAGTATGTGGTGGCCTCTCCTCCATGGGGAGCTGGATTTTCCATCCAAAACGGGGATGAAGACAAAGACCCACAGGAGTTGGGATGGGATCTGAGTTGGTTCCATCTGGCTCCTGGTCTCTGTGGTGAATCCAGGTTCCCTGGGAACTGTCAGCACTCAGGACCATGAGTCCCACTGAGCTCCTGACCCTTTTCCCCCAGGCAAACCCCACGCTCTGCCCTTGGAGGCCAAGGAGAAGCCCACGGGCAGCATCGACTCGTACCTGAAGTCAGCGAACACGTGGCTGGCAGAGAAGAAGGACATCGCAGAGCGGCTGCTGAAAAACACATCAGCCAAGACAGAGAATGTCAAGGGCTTCTTTGGGGGCCTGGAGACCAAACTGAAGGGTCCCACAACCAAAAAGAGCGAGTGGGTACCTGTCTGTTGGGTGGGCAGGGTGGGACAGGGCAGGCACCCATCGTGTGACCAAGCCTCCTGGGTGTAGGGCCACCATGAGCCAGTGGGAGCTGGTCTCTAGCCTGATCCCACCCTTTGGGCTTTAGTCATTGTCCCACATCTCGTGATCTGGGAGTCCTGTTTCCCTTGGGTACGGAGGTTTGTGATTCCAGGGTTGTGAACATCTGCATCACCTCTGGACTGGGTCCGACTGGGACTGACATCACCATCTTAGTCACCTTTCTGGCCCCAAGGACAGTGACATGGGAGCAGGGGGCCCTTCAAATGAGGGTGCTCCCTGCACCAGGGGGGGCATGGGCTGTCAGAGGGGAGAGGATTTTGGGGAGCTGACGCTGTTTTCTGTGCCACAGCGAAGGCGAGGACAAACCAAAGGAGAAGCTGAAGAAGACGGGTGAGTGGAGCCAGCACTGCTGGAGTGGGCATGGCCAAGGCATCCCTGGGGAAGGAGACGGGGTTGGAAATGCTGGAGTTCCTTGTTTTGGAACAATCATAACTCTTCTCCTGCAAGGAGCTTGTCCTCAGTGTCACAGGCTGCAGGAGTTTGGGCATCCACTGCCTCCAAGTTTCTGTCTCCCCCCAGTAACTGCCAATCCAGTCCATTCAGTGTCCTCCTGGGACATCCATGCCATCATCAGGGCTAATATCTACCCTTAAAAAAGCTCCCCTTTGTGTCACTGAGGATGTGCAGGGGATGAGTGTTTGGTTTGCAAACCATCACGGCCACTTGGATGCCAACCTGGGAGCGGGGCACAAGATCTGTGCTTGGGTGGGCAGGTGGGATTCCTCCAGACCTCGGCACGTGACTGTGTGTCCCCACAGTTTCTGTGCAGAGCCCGGAGGAGGAGAAGAAAGGAGAGAAGATCTACCTGTACATGCATCTGAAGCAGCAGCCGATCTGGTAAAGCCCCCAGGGCAAGGTGGCTCCTGCCTGGCACTGGCCTCCCTGGGGAGGGGGTTCATCCTCTGGTCCCACATGTTGCCCAGATGTTCACAAGTGCCTTTAAGCTGCTGCCCCTTTCAGAGGTGGCTTTGGCATGTCCCTCAGGCTAACTAGAGTGTGTTTGCAGCCACCAAGGAGCTGGTCCAAAAATGTTTTGGCTCATCCTCGAGTCACCTCCTGGCCCCGGGGAAGTGGGTGAGGTTGTCCCTGAGAGCGTTCATGGAGGGGAGATCAGATAAACCATGAGTTGGTTTGGGTCAGAAGGAACCTTTTAAACATCATCCAGTTCCACCCTCTGCAGGGACACCTCCCACTATCCCTGGCCTTGGACACTTCCAGGGCTCCAGGGCAGCCACAGCTTCTCCGGGCACCCTGTGCCAGGGCCTGCCCATTCCCACTGTAAAGAAACCCCTTGTATCTGCTCTAAATGAGACACTAGGGATGGGAATCATCCCCAACATCTCCCTCCTGCAGGCACAACCTGAGGTTTTGGAACGCCGCCTTCTTCGACGCCGTGCACTGCGAGCGCAGGAAGAGATCCCCCACCACCAGGTAGGACACGTTCCCCTGGGAAAAGGAGACTCCACGTCCCCTCCAGCCCCCCGGGGTGTTCCTCCTGACAGCCCTAAGCATTCCAGACCACAGGGAAGTGCTTTGCTTCCCATTCCTGGTGGCAAACCTGCCGGGGCCACCCTCCAGTGGGGTGGGCAGGTGAGATCCGCATCCTCGTGAGGATTTGGGAGCGGGAAGGTTTTCTTGCTCCTTTAGCGTCGGGTTTGGAAGAACAAAGCCCTAGAGGTGTGCCCAGAAATCCCAGCCAGGCTCTTGGTGCTGTTGCCAGTAGATCTGGGAGATGTTTGGTGCAGTGGATGGGAAGGGATGTTCCTCTTCTCCCAGGAGGGCTGTGGGGACTGACCGTGGCCAACCAGGAGCTGGGAATGGCAGCATGGCCAGCCCCGAGAGCTGGGAGGTTTGGGATAAACCCCCCAAGGGGAAGGGGCTGCTCATGTCACAGGGGGGCTGTGCCTGGGCATGGGGACCCCACGGGGTGCAGGGCTGGGCGAGACTCTCTCCGGGCTCACGTCTGTCTCTTGCTCCAGCCCGGATCTGCCGTGAGGGGATGAACAATTCCCTCCTCTCCCCACCGCAGTTTCCCCACTCCAAAGCTGGACCCTCCTGCTGTCTGTGAGTGCCTTGAGGTTCTGAGCTCTCAGGGCGAGAGTCGTTGAGCTCAAAACATTTGCTCAGCCCCTTTTCTGACCACTGACAGCACTTTTGAAGCAGACACCCCCTGTGTCCTCCCCAAACCCCAGGCTAAGCCCTGGCTCACACCCTGGGATGTTCTGCCAGGCTCAGCGCCCTGATCAATCCCTGTTTTCCTCTTTATTGCTCTTCCTCTTTTCCCAAGCAAGCACTGAAAGAGCCTATTGAACAGTAATGGAACCATAACTGCATTTGCTTTGATTAAACCCCAAATTAGCAGCAGCAAATGTCTCACAAGGACATACGCCACCGGCAGCTGCTCTCTGCTCCGGGTGCCTTTCCCAATTAATCTGATGGCTGAGTCTGCCTCTGCTGCAGAAACAAGCCTGACTAACAAATGAGCTTTGGGAGCTGCAGCCTGGAGTGTTCTGAGTATCTCAGAGGGGGTTGGAAGGTGGTGGTGACCCACCCTGAGTCCTCTGGAGAGGACAACTGGGGCAGTGGTTGTACAGAAATAGTGCCTGATGGATGGAGGATTTTAAATCCCTGGCAGGAAGAGACGGTGGGTGTGGGCTGGGTTTGAAATTCCAGGTGGCTGCTTGGCCATGGCAGGTGTCCAGAGGGTCTGTGGTGGTGGGGTTGTGGCCATCTCTGTCACGGGACATCTCTGGGGTGGCCAGGTCGTGTCCTCTCGGGGCTGCAGTGAGGCCTGGGGAGGCTTTTTCTCCTCTGGTGGGGAGGGCAAGGGAGGGGGGGAAGGAATCAGAACTAAACTCCTCTTTTTCTCTCTCTTTCCTCTCTCTCTGCCTCTAACAACGTTCTTCCATCTCTTCTTCTCTCCGTTCCCCTCCATCCCTCTGTCTTGCATGATCTTTTCACGCACCACTTTTGTCGGCCCCGTTTCTGCTGCCGCTCCAGAGGGAACACTGGGGAGGAAGAGGAGAAGAGGTGTGTCTGTCCCTGTACTTCATTAGTGTCCAGAGGCTGATGTTCACTTCAGGTCCAAATCCTGCCCTGGGGACAGGGGATAACGTGTTTGGGGAGGCTCTGAAAGGCCCTTTCTCCACTGAGGGGGGAACAGCCACCAGAGGTTGGACCACGGGCATCACCCTCTCCAAAGGGCCAGAGAGGTTTAAATTGGTTCCTCTTTAATGTGGTTTCTAAAAAAGGAACCTGAGTGGTTTCAAGCTGTGATATTTTGCCAGGAACATCCTTCTGGGCAGGATTTTGGACATGAACTGAGTCTCTTCGTGGAGAAAGCATCGCCCTCTCCCGTCCTTCCCGCTTGCTCCTGGCTTCTGCTGCCACACAGAGGTGCTGAGGATCCTTTGCCGGCTGGAAAAGCCGGTCCTTTTTGGTTGTTTGAAGCACTCTTGTGCCGCCACCCCCGAACAAAATTTAAAATGCATATGGGGGCTGCATGTCCTTGGGGACACATCCATCCATCGGGGCAGGGGGACAGTCACTGCTCTCTTGCTGGAGCGCAGGATCTTGGAGCAAATCACTGCAAGCGGTGGCATTAGCAAGAGGCTGAGGGTTCTTTGGAGCCTGGCAGTAAATCTTCTGCGTGGCTGAGGAATGGATTGGCACAGGGATAACTCAAATGTTGCTCAGAGCTTGGGTTTGCTGAGTGGGGGCAAACACGGCTGCTGGATGAGGGGTGATGCTGAGCAGGTGACGGACAGTTCTCACCAGTCCCAGGCACAGTGAGGCTTTCCTGGATACCCCAAAATAGAACCCCAGAGCTCAGGGGGTTGCTCACCCCTGTGCCTGCCCCGCTGGGCTGGCCTGAAGATGAAAGGCTTTGAGTGGAGCCACATGTGGGTTTTCCCCCTTCCCAGGCGTGTTACTCCCCAGTAACAAGCCAGAAATGCAGCCAATTTTTTTTTTTTTTTGGCCACTTTGATAATTTTTTTCCTCCCTCCTTCCTCCCTCAAAAACATAAAAAGGCAGGAAAAAAAGAATTTTACAAACATGCTCCTTCTGTAAGCGAGCCAGTGGGGCCTGTGAAGTTTTGCCTCCAGATTTCAAAGCCCCTTAATTCGATTCTTCTCTCTTTTCAGCCTCCACATTTGGCCGTGGGTTTTATTTGCTATCGTAAACTTTATCTGGGAGAAATTACACCTTTTTTTTTTCTTTTTTGTTTTAAATCCCTTTAAACACGGGATGTGTTTCCAGAGCCCTGTAAATACAAGCTGGTGACCGTAGGCTCAGCTCAGAAGCTTTAGGGCTGACTTAGCAAGGACAGGCTCCCTTGGTGGGGTCAGCCTGGCTGAGCACTCATCCCCTCCCAGTTCCAGCAGCATAAATGTGCTTTGGGCTGAGCCAACCTCGCTGAATTTAGGGTGACATCCCCTTGTCCCAGCTGTGTTTTCCACCCAAGGCAGCTCCCCATTCCTGCTTGGCATTCCCGTGAGCTACAAGCGTGTGCTGCGCTCCTGGTGTTCTCCTCTTCCTTCTCCTCCATACAGCTGTTTTTCTTCTTCCTGTCCCTGTTTTTCCTTGCTTTTCCTCCTCTTATCCTTGGCTGTAACCTCACTTCTCGGGCAGGGGCTGGCTTCAGCCTGGAGATGTAGTTTCCCTGGCATGCATGCACTGAGCCCCCCCTGCCACCACCCCCGGTGACATCCCTGTGGCACAGGCTTTATTCCCGGGATGGGGAATCCTGCCACTGCCTAGAGCTGGTTGCAAACACCTAGAGCTTAAAAAGATGCCATCCCTTAAGGCAATGCTGCAGCTGGAGGGAGCCGGAGTGGAGCTGGAGCATCCTCAGGGCACCACTGGGATTTTGGCACATCAGCCGTGGGGACGGGGTGTGGGAACCCCCTGTGCTGTCAGAGGAGGAGGAGGTGTGTTCGGGGAGAGGCTTGTTTGGGCTTCAGGAGTTGGAGCCCTGCTGCGGATGGAGGAGAGGTGCCTGGTACCCCCCGGGACCCCTCCCAGCTTGGGGGGCTTCAGCAGAGCCCTGCTGGGGTGGCCATGCCCCTGCTTCCTCCTCCCCCTGCTTGTCGAAGCAATGGCACCAAAGGTGAGCTCTGTGCTGCCAGTGCTACTTTTAGCTCTTCATCAGAGCCTTTCAGGGCAAAGCCAAGGCTGAATATGACTTTTCCCTGGGGCATCTCTTGCTTTACAGGAGGGCAAGAGATGTGTGCATGGACGCGGGTTGTGAGCTCGCTCGGCACCCAGCACTGCTCCGAGGGTGCCCTCCTGTCCTCTGAGGGGCTCTTTGTGCCCTCCTGTCCTTCAGCAGCGTGGTCCAGGGAGGGGGGAGCCAGGCAGGGGGTCCTGGGGTGACGGTGGTGCCAGATGTTGTTGTGCCCTGCAGGGAGAAGTGGTGCCACATGACGCAGGAGGAGCGTGACGACAGCCTCCGCTTCAACGAGAACATCACCTTCGGGCAGCTGGGGTGAGCAGGGCACGGGCACCAGCCGGGCCAGATGGAGAGGAGAGGCACCTCACAGATGTTCCTCTGCTGGGGACATCCCTTAGGGTGCAGGGGAGGCTTGATGCTTCTCTCTGGGACTGGTCCTGCCCTTTATATGGAATATCTGGGTGACAGAGGGACCAAGCGCGCTCCCCCACAGCCGAGCACCATCCAGGAGCCTGGCACATGGGCTGTGGAGAGGACAGATTGATGTGGGGGTGGAGGGGCAGTTTGGCTATTCCTTCACCAAGAGCATCTCTGTTCTCCCTCAGCACCTTCATTCACAACATGCTGGCGTTTGGCCTCAACAAGAAGCTCTGCAGCGACTTCCTGAAGAAGCAGGCGACCATCGGCAATCTGGATGAAGGTAGGGGAGATCCCAGGGGATGCACACCCCCTTCACGGGGTCCTGGAGGGGAATGGAGCACGGGTGGGATGGTTCAGCACCCTCCTAGAGCCCTTGTCTCTCTTCTCTGCAGAGCAATTCAAGCTGCTCAGTGACCACATCGAGCAGATGGCCACCGAATAGGCCACCAGGCCAGCACCCGGTGACAGAGTGACAGCGGCCGGACAGGTGGGGAGGGGAGAGCAACCCACCTGCGGGGCTACCTGAGACTGAAGCTGGGCTACTTACAACACAAATCACACACACGAGCTGCAATAAAACCTGCATGATCACCCTCCAAACTGTAGAGCTGCGCCAGGGCAGCCTGTAGACATAGGAGCCAAACAGCCCCCTGCCCTCGCCAGACCCTCTCGCCTCTGTGTTCAGACTAGACAGCCCCAAAAGTGTATTTTGTCAGTTAAAAAGCAAAACAAAACTCAAGGGAGAAGCAGAAAGAGAGTGACTGTGCAGCCCCCCGGAGCTCAGTCTTCAGCCCCACCATGAGATGCTGTTGTGGTCTCCAGTGTTTGCAGCTCGGTGCCATTCCAAGGATGCCATGGATGGTGGTACATCCAGAAGTATCCAAGGCTGCCCTTCCCTGCTGGCATCCCCTCCATGAGCACGACAGATGCTGGAACCGCACCAGGGATGCAGGAGGTGGTGGCAAGGGACCACATCCAGGTGCTGGGGCTGCATCCATGGAGGAATCCACAGCTGGCTCTGCCTCCAGGTTGATCCATCTCCCTCCTTGGTGAGGCAACGAGTGTCAGCAGCACACGTGGGTTTGTTCCAGCTGCTGAGGATGGTGATGGGATGCAGCCAGGAGGCTCTGGATCACACAAGTTGTGCTGTGTGTCCAGGGATGCCACCACTGGCTGGAGACACGGGCAGTGCGGGGTGGGGGGCAAAGTGCTGCTGCCATCCTGGGCATGTGGCTCCTTGGCAATCCTCCCCTGTGCTGCCTCTGTGGTTTTGTACCTCTGGGCAAAGAGAAAACACGCTTTGCTCCATATCATTAGCCCGGATCAGTAGGAAAAAAGCCATGGCCTTGGGCAGGATTGCGGGAAGAGGAGGCAGAGGAGCAAAACACCTCGTCCTGCTCCCTGCTGCCCTGTCAGGGTTGGGATGCCGCTGGATTGTGACATTCCCCAAAGCCTCCTGGCTTCCTGCAGTGGGAGTGGATTAATTGCTCTCCTTCCCCAGCCCCTTCCCTCCAGCTGATCATCCATCAAAACCTGGAATAGCCCTGTCTTAAAGACATTTCCTGTTCTGCTTGAGGGATGGCAGCTCCCACTGTGCAGCTTATCTGATTTTTCCCCATGGACCTTGGCATGGCATTTGCAGGGAGGCGGGATGGGGACATGGGGACACTGCTGGGGACATGGGGACATCGCTGGGGACATGGGAACATCGCTGCTCCCTTCTGCAGGGGCAGCCCTATAGGGTCAGAGGCCCCCAGCCCTGCACAGCCAAAGGTCCAACACTCAGTCTCACCTCAACAACACCATCCTGCAATGCAAGTGTAGGTGTGAAGAGACTGTCCATCTGTTTTCCCCCACGCTGGCAGCTGTATCCCATAGGATAAATAGCATCAAAGGGTATTTTTTCCCATGTAGCTCTTAGTTCCTGGTATCATTTCCGAGCATCAAAGTGATGCTTTTACCTAAGCTGGGCTTCCCTTGCTGCTGGGGATGGGACTGGGCTCCGTGCTGGGTCTCGTAGGAAGGATGGATCCAAGCCCCAGTTTTTCCTTGGCCATTCCCAAAGCTGGGGAGAGTTACTGGAGCAGGGATTTGTCAGGGTGAGGGGCTGATGTTGGTCACTCCAGTGGCCTCTCACCCCAGTGAACACCTTTGTGAAGGACAAGATGTGCTGGAGCACAGACAGCTCAGCATCCTGGAGCATCCCACCCCCTGGCATCCCATCTCCACTCAGGTCTTTCCCAAATCCTCCTTCATTTCTTTATTATTCTTTTTCCAACATGAAGAAAAAAGTTAAACGCTGAAGTATATATTATTTGCATGTGTATTTTTCTATTAAAAAAATAATTAAAACCAAATAAAAAATATCCATAAACCCTTCTCGAGTGGGACTGCGTGAAGGATGAGGTGAGAGAGGCAGAGAGATTGGAATAAATTATCTTAAAAATTAATTTTTTTGCTCAGCTGTTGTGTGTTTTAACCAGATGGATCTCTTCTCCATGTTTCCTGCTTGGCCTCCATGTCCCTGGTGCCTTCCCCGGCTTCTCCCTTTTGATGCTCTCTTTTTTCATTAGAGGAAAAATTGATGCACCTCTTACAGAGACTTCAGCATTTGCCCTGGAGCCAGAAAAGCACATGAAGATTTCATTTTTATTTTCTTTCCCCCTGTGCGCTCAATCTCTGCCAGTTGCCACTGAGTTGATGACAGAACTGGGATCCTGCTCTGGCCTCGGGACATTTGATTTCAGTGTATTTAAAAATCAATTACTCACTATTATCTTATTTAAAAAAAAAAAAAAAAAAAGATGTTCCCTTAGGTTAATGGGCTGGGAGTGTCATCTTCCACCCAGGCTTTGGAGTCCACGTCCCCTCGGGTCTCCTTGTGGCCGAGCTGAGCCCTGCAAGCTTCTCTCTTGGTAGCCCAACTGGAGGGTTTTGTGGCCCCATTTCTCTTAGAAAGGAGCTTGCCCTGCTCCTTTTCATTTGAAATACCCTCCACAGATTCACCCTTGCAGGAGCAAAACCCGCCAGCCCCAGATGTTTCACCTGGATGTGGAATGCCCAGCTATGGAAAAGCAGGAGCCCCATGCCCTGGGATCACTGTAGTTCCCTCCATCTGCTGAGTTCCGTATCACCTCGCCCTGCCTGATAAGCCCGTGTGTGTAAGAAAGGAGGGGCTTATTCCTGAGCTATTTGCTCAGCGCTGGGTGCACTCCAGCACCTCCCTGTTCCTGGTTTTTCCTGCCTGGGTGCTTGCAGAGGAGCATTGGGAGGTTGTAGGGGCAGCACACGCACACCAAGGGTGGGGTGAGATTTAGGGCCATTTAACCCCAAACTGGGAGAGTTGACCATGTTAACTGGTTCCATAACCGGTTAACCTGAAACTGGGAGGTCTCCTGGCAACAGCATCCCTGTCCTGCTCATTTTGTGGCAGTCGTTGAGCCCATTTAATCCTTAATGAATTAAAAGGTGGTGCATTAAAAGCAGTGAGAGCCAGCTGGGGGATGTCACCCCACCTAGGAGGGTCATTGGTTGGGCTGAAATCACCTTAATTTGAAATCCCTGGAGCTGGGTTGGATCAGGTGGGGTGTGGTGGAAGAGCACAAGGAGACTCTGGCAGAGGTAAGGGCAGGGATGTGCTGGACAGACATGGCCTGTCTCCCCATTCCTCACTGTGGACTATTAATTACACCAGACAGCAGCTTTAGGAAAACTGATCCAGCTCTGGGACGATGCCAGCCATCCATTAAACCCAGGAACAGTGGTGGCCCAGTGGCTGCTCCAGCTCTGGTCCTTCAAGCCTGAGCACAGCAAGCTCTCCAGCCCCTCTCCCTCGCTCCAGAGGGATCAAAGGCCGTCTGCTTGCCGGGCTCTGGGGGTTTTATTGCGTCTCTATTAAAGCTGTTAAAAGTCTTTCCATTGTAGTAGCGTCTGGGAGTGATAAGTATTCATAACAGAGGGGATTCAAGATGGGTTTGGTTGTAAAAACACCTCTAAGCTGGCTGGATTTATGGCTGCTAAATCATCCCTTCTCTCATCTGTCACAGCTTTTTCAGATGTTCATCACTGAACAACAGTGAAGTTGGGACCATAATTTGTGGTGCAGTGTGTGGAGCAGGAGGAGGGGAGTCCTCTCCATCAGTAACTACCTCAAGATTTATGGAGACTTCTCTGAGTCTTTTTTTTTTTCTCTTTTTTCCCCCAAGCAGGAGAGGCTCTGACTCACTTTCCTCTCCTGTGGGCTTGCTCGGCCAGCTGGAGCCAGGTGAGCCCTGGTGGATTTAGAGCTGTGCTGGAAGGTTTGACAGCAGTGCTCAGGGAATTTGGGGCTGGCCCTTGCCTGCAGCGGGATCTGCAATGCGGGGCTGTGCCTCTCGCTGAGCTCCAGCTCTGCTTTGGGACTGGATCTTCCCATCCCCTCCTGGCTTTGGGGTGAAATGTGGGGGGAAAACCCCACTGATGCCCACCACAGCAGCCAGTAAAATCATGGAGTAGTTTGGCTTGGAAGAGACCTTAAGGATCATCTTATTCCACCCACCTGCCATGGGCAGGGACACCTTCCACTGTCCCAGGCTGCTCCAGCCTGGCCTTGGACACTCCCAGGGATCCCGGGGCAGCCACAGCTTCTCTGGGCACCCTGTGCCAGGGCCTGCCCACCCTCACAGGGAGGAATTCCTTCCCAATATCCCATCTAACCCTGCCCTCTATCAGTGGGAAGCTATTCCCTCTATCAGTCACTCCATGCCCTTGCCCAGAGCGCCTCAAAGAGCTGGGATTTAGGCAGGTGGGAGGTAGGAAGGTCACCCCATTTTGCAATTGCAGCATAAAATTTAATCAGCTCTTTGCAAGGCAGCGCTGCTGGAGATGCCGCCAGCAACTCCCACTCTCCCTCCCCATCGCCACGGCTCAGAACAGAACACGGAAAAGCTTTTTGGAGGTGAAGCCTCCGGCTTTGTCCAGGCACTGCCAACCCTGGCTCAGCCGGAGCATCCAGGATACGAGCGAATCCCGGGGCGGTGCTGCCCGGGCGCCAGGACCAGCATCCAGCCTGAGTGCTGGCAGCTCTCACATCACCGCCAGCCTGCTCCCCCCACAAAGCGGGACCCCCGAAACATCTGGCAGCGGCTGTTTTGCCCCCCCGCCCGCGGTTTTCCAGCTGTGCCGGTAGCCGGTTTCGCAGCCCCATCCAGTGTCTGCCAAGCGCACTGCACCGCTGGCTCCTGCTTGGTTTGTTTGGCTCCCGGTGCCTTCCAAGCCACGGTGTGCCCGGGAAGAACCTCCTGGCAGATGTCGCCCCGCCTTGATGTCCCGTTAGGAAAACCCCAGGTGGGAGGGAGGGGTTCTGGGCAGTGCCATGGCACCGTGGGGTCCCTCGGTGGCACCTGGTGAGGGCAGAGGTGGATAAATAGTGAAGGTGAGTGTGAGAGAGGCTGTTTGGGGGTTGATGCGGGAAGAGAACCCCCTTCCTAAAGTGGGGGAGCTGGGGGCTGCCTCTGAATTCCACGGGAAAGCCTCAGAACCCGTGTGCTGTGCTCAGGCCCCTCTTTAGATTCTCTGATGTCTAATTTAGTGCCGGCTCAGCCTTGCCTTGGTCCCTCGGAGCTCACTCCACTAAAAGCTGAATTTCTTAAGGTTTGTGGGAAGCAGACTCGTTGAAAACCCCTTACTCCTGCCTCTGGACATGGAACATCTCCAGGAGATGTTTCCTCTTGCCCTGGGGTAAATGTCCAAGAAAACCCAGGGGACTCACCATTGTCCTCCCGCTGGGATTGGGATGTTTATCTTTTAAATCTCTGAATGTAGAGAGATGGATCCCACTGCTAAAGCATTTGATTTTATCCTCCTCTGAATGATTTACAATTGAAATTGGAAGGTTCCCATGGAGAAACATCACTTTGATTTTCCTTATTTATTTTTTCCTTTTCCAGGAGCCTGAACTTCCCAAATCCCTTTCATTGCAGCAGAGGGACGCTGCTGGGAAGACATGTGCCGTGGCTCCTTTCGGAAGAGCCCGAAGGCAAGGCTGAGTCACTGAGACAAAGCTGCAGAGAGGGCCTGGACAGTAATAAAACACATCTGTCCTCTGTGGCCACGTCCCAGATGTGAGTCACATCCTCTCTCTCTGCGCTTCCAACTCCAGGCCGTGTTTGGACAAGGTCACTGCAGCTCCTTGTCCAGGCACATGGTGGTGTCTTGGCTGAGTTGGTTTTGGTTTTTTTCCCTGCTGGTTTCCTCAAAGGACCTGGAGCTCAGCTGTGAGCAGCCCTTGGCATGGGCTCAGCCAAATTTGCCCTTCCACGAGCAAAGTGGGATGTGCCATTTTGTAAAGGCTGGAATATCCCAGAAAATCATCCTGCTTCCTCTGCCAGCAGATGCCTCTGGAGCTGGTTGAGTACGAAGCTCGGGGATGGAGCAGAAAGCTCTTGGTGGAGACAAGGCAGGACTGACAGAGTGGAGCCAATGAGGCAGTTCCCTTCTCTCCTGATGCTATTTCTGACAGTGCTACAGAAGTTGTTTGCAGGTTTATTCCAGCCCTGGGGCTCTTCCATGTGTTGTGGATTCCCACAAGCCTCAAGGAAGAGGATGAAGGCTGAGGAGGGAGGCAGAGGCTCTGGAGCCCCTACCAGCAAGAAATCCCTGCCCTGACCCTGGGAAGCTCCTGCCCAAGGTGAAAGCCTTGCATGTGTCCTAGCTGGGAATGCAAGTGGAGATTGAAAGGTGATTTTCCTCTTTTTTTTACAGCTAGGATGGAGGCAGGTGTGTTTTCCCTGCAGCATGATGTCTTTATCCAGCAGTCAATCTGTTCAGCTGCATCCCCAGGCTTGTGTTTTATGAGCCATTTCTACACTTTCTCCATGAAAACAGGATGTTTTTGGCTGCAGCCATGGGATAGGAACCCTTAGGAGCCAGGTGGGATGCAGGGCCCTTTGTGCCACCTCTGCCCAAGGTCACCTTCTCCAGCCTTTAGCTGTTAATGAAAGATAAACACCTTTCTCCCTCCCTGAGGGGCACTGAGGGTGTGAGCAGCCCTATAAATAAGAAATCCAGGGATGTGGCACAAAAAAAAAAAGGAAAAGACTGAGTTTCTCAGGGGATTACCGTGGGGCTGGCAGCCAGCAAAGCTGCTTCCTTGCCGAAGGGAGGCAAAATTGAGCAGTTTTCCTTGGCTGGCCTCTCTTGCCACTGTGTGTGCTGCTTCCAGGCAGGATGCTTGGGGACATGAGGGACAGGCTTCCCGCAGGCTCCCAGCTTTGCTGTCACTCAGGCAGTGCTGGAAATGGGTTCTGAAATGACCTTCCCTCGTTGCAACCCTGTGGCTTTTGCCTGTGGGTTTTGGCATCCAGCCTCTCCTGGCCCTCACGGAGGGGATGGATGCTTGAAGAGGAGCAGGTCCCTGGAGCTGGCGAGGAAAAGGACGCTGGAACGTGCTTAGCTGGGAGGTCAAGTTTCCCAAGATGGCACTGTGGTGGCTTTTTAGAAGCTGTCACTGTCAGCAGAATGAGGGGGAAAAAAACCCTCTCCTGAATAATGTGTGTCTGGTGCAGCTGCACAGGGCAAATATTTGACGTGCTAATAAATGAGCAGGAGGGAGATGTCAGGGAGACCGAGGAGCTCTGACTCATGTTCCCACAGCCAGCAGCGCTCCAGACACCTTCACTGCAGACAGCTGCCCAATGTCCCTGTCCCTGGAGCGTGGCAAGGGCTCCTTGCAGCGCTCCGGGGGTGCCATGGATACCCCCAGGTGAGCTGGGACAGTCCCAGGAGTGATGGAGAGACAGCAGCAAGGGGGGGGGGGGTCTGGGAAGGGGGTGCTGGGTTGTACATGCTGGTTTGGCACCTGGGTCCCCTCCATTTCTTAGGAATGCTGATCCCATTAACTCCCAGCCTTATTCCCACTGAAGATGCTCCTGTTGAACAAACAGCCTGGAGGTGCTGCAGCCATCTCGCTGTCAGCACGACAGGCTTCACCTCCCGTCTCTGACACACGTTTTGGGTGAAAATACCGGGCAATTTCCTCCCTCCCAACGTGAGTTTTAAGCGTGTGGTAAAGCAGCAGCGTTTTTCTGGCCGTTTGCTCGGCTGGAACTCGGCGGGTCTGTGTGAGCGTTTGAGCAGAGCTCTGTGGTTTTCCTGCCCATCCGATTGCAGCAGCGGGGGAAAAGCGGAAGATCTCGGCTGAGCTCTCATTTCCCATCAGGGCAGCGCTTGTGCACGGCGGGGAGGGACAACCTGCGATCCAACCTCCAGCTCGGGGTACAATACAGCCTGTGTCCTGCTGCCATCCCGGCTGGCTGGGCAGGGACAGGCTGTCCCAGCCTCGTGCTCGTGGCACTGGTGCCTGGAGGGACAGTTTGTGCCTCCGAGGACACGGAGTATTTTGTGACGCCGCGTGTGTGACTGTGAAACGTTCTTCCCCCCGCCGACCGCGTCCTGAGGTTTGTGGACGTGAAAGTCCGCATGCCTCTTTCTTCTTCTTAATTGCTGTAATTTGTCCGGCTCTTACCCACAGCCAGGTCTTACTCACGGCTTTGAGTGGATTTATTTTGGTTTCAGCGCTGTGCGAAAACCAAACCACCCCAAGCCCTTTGCGTTTTGCCCTCTCTGTGCATCCCATCCGCCGGTAATCTTCCTCGCTGGAGTAATTTCCTTGCCCCCAGTGGGATTTCTCTTGTGAATAAAGCTATGTGGCGTCGGAGTCTGAAAACCACAGCCTGGGAAATTTATGCAGAGGAGGGAAGGAGGGAGATTGTTCCTAGCAGGCGAGCGGCAGGGCTGACTGCTGTTCTCATGGCAGGCTGACGGGGCTGGCGCTCATTAGCAGGCAGCAGGATGGAGGGCAGGGTTGAGAGCTCACAAATTGCCTCGGAGCAGAGGTTGCTGCCTCGTGCCCCGGGTGCCGTGGTGATGGGTGCCCAGGACAAGGGGTTGGGGCTGGCAGCGCTTCCCTGTGACCCAGGGTCAGGTGTGGGGTGCCCCTGTTTTCCAGCATCCTGGGGTCTGTGATCCTTTTTCCTCTCTTGGGTAGGGAGGGAGGCCGGATTTGCTGCTGTTACGGGGCTCACCGGCAGTGAGTCGATGCCCCTCTGTTTGTGCTGTGTCCAGGGTGGGGCGAAGACAAGGGTTTAAAAGGTCAGGAAAAGGAATAGTTGAGGAAAAGAGTCTTCCAAGCACAGAGACGTGAAATTTGAAGTAACAGGGGCAGGGAAATGTTTTTGCACTGAGAGAACTCCAGGAACACCTTGGGCTGAGCAGGCGGTACAGGGGAAGGGACTGGGTTGGTGTGGGGCACATCCCCTGGTCCTTTTTCCTGCAGACACAGGCAAAGCCTCCATCCTGGTGTGTCTTCCAGAGCCAGGCTCATCCTGCACCCTCCATGGCAGCCCCAGCCCTGTGTTCCGGGCACCCCCATCTCCATGGCCCAAGGGAGCAGGATGATCCCCCTCCCCTCCAGAACCTGCTGGCACCCGGAGCCCCGGCAGAGTCTGTGAGCTGCGTGTCCCCACGCCAGCACTGCCACCCCAGGTGGCCTTGTTTTCCTCGGCAAAGGCGGATGGGAGCCACCATCTTCTGAGCAAAGAGCATTTTTAATCTCCTGCTCCCGCTCCGTGCAATTAACTTGATTCCCTCCCCTCGTTTCCTGCAGAGGTTTAATTAAAATGCATTGTTCGCCTCGCCAATTATTTGCTCTGTCCCCCGGATAACCTCTGTGCAGCGACTGCTGCTTGGGGCTTTTTTTTTTTCTTTCTTTCTTTCTCCTTTTTTTGTTTTTTTTGTGTTCCCCCCCTCGCTGTTGTTGAGGTTTGTCTCTGCTCCCCTCTCGGCAGCTCCAGCGGCGTTTACCTGCCCGGGAGAGCGGGATGGGGGAATTATGGAAGCACTGCAGCCCTGCACGCACAGGGGCGAGCGGGGGGCCGCAGCATCCCTGTGGAGCCAGGGAGGGGAAGCTCATGGAGCTCCGTGCCCCCGAGCAGCTGAAACAACAAGACCTTGTTGACTCGCCTTTGAGTTCCCGGCACTCGGCAGCTGCTGCTCCAGCAGGTGATAATTGAAACCGGGGAGCGAACCTGGATGGCGTCAGGGGTTGAGATGTAGTTCAGCCTTCATCCCCCTCTCCCTTCTCTCCTTGAAGGGCCGCTGGCAGCGCGGCTTTGCACAGGGCTGGGGACCCCCGGGGAAGGTGGGTGGGTGACACTTGGGTCCCCAAGGAGAGGGGTGGCAGGGCAGGGAGCTGAGCGGCTGCAGCTCCGCAAGGTCATCCCTGGAGGAGCCGTTTTGGAGAAGGGGTGTTCAGCGCTTTCTAAAAATAACCCCGTGGCAGGACCGAAATAACAAGCTGCTCTCGAGCAGTGCTGTGCTTGAACCCGGGCCAAGGCAGCTGCTGCCGGGCCGGCGGCCCCTCGGAGTGTCGTGCAGCTGGTCCTGCCCAGGGGGCTGCCAGGAGCCCCCCCCAACCACCAAAGGGTCGGCATCGGGTGCGGGACGCCTTGGAGAGATGCTGATGCTCAGCCACAAAATGCAACGTGGGGAGAGAGGGCAGGGGCTGCTCTCAGGAAGGTCCCTTGGGAAGTGTGGGTGGATCCCCTCTGGGGAGCTGGGTGTGGGGAGGGAGATGCAGCCATCTGGTTTTCCCCCTTCCCAACAGTTTGGAGAGCAGGACTCATGTCTGTCTGTTGGAAGAGGCTGGGTGTCTGCAGAGCATCAGTGTCATCCCCTGCAAGGTCTCTCTTAACATGTCCCCAAAGGCTTCTCTGCTCTTGCCTTTCACAGATTCTGCTCCATTTCTTGGCTTTCCTTGCAGGGCCTCTGGCAAATGTCGTCTTCCTGGTGGTCCCACAAACTGGGATTTACTGGCTCATTGATTCCAAGGTGCAGGTCTGGGCCGGGGGTGTGTTCCATTAGTGTCTGTGCAGCGTCAGGCTGCAAAACAGGGGCTCTGGCAGCCTGGAGGGAAAATTATGGAGACCTGATGGGACATTTAGAGAGACTGGAGCCAGGTGGGGACCTCTTCTTCCAAGGAGCAAGTGACAGGACAAGAGGAAATGGCCTCAAGTTGCACCCAAGGGGGTTTAGGTTGGAATCAGGGAAGACTTCTGCACCAAAAGGGTTGTCCAGAGGCCACCCAGGGCAATGGTGGCGTCTCCATCCCTGAAGGGATTTCATAGCCATGTAGATGTGGCACTTGGGGACACGAGTGAGCGGTGGCCTTGGCAGTGCTGGGGGAATGGTTGGACAGTATAGTCTTAGGGGGCTTTTCCAATTGAATGATTCCATAATTCTCTTGACTCTAATTGAGGTTGCTTAACCTGTGAAATCCCAGGGGGTGACATGTGCTGTGTCCTGGTCTGTGATGAGGTGCTGGGAGGTCCATCCTCTTTGGTGAGGCTGTGTGCTTTCCCCATGATTCCCACTAAGGAGGCGGCTGGCTCCATCCTGAAATTCCTTGTAAGTCACCGTGCCCCGTCCTCAGCTTTGGGGTACCAAATATTCCCAGATTATGTGGGTGATCTCCTTGGCTCCTGCATTCTTTGGAAGACCCCCCCAGCACATTAATGCCCTTCTTCTTTAACCGCAGACTTCAGGAAAAACAGGCTCACACCTCTGCTCAAGGTCGTGTTGCGGCTGCCAGAGCTCATTATTGCTCAGGGACGAGTCCTGACCCTGGGATATTTCAGGGAAATCAGCGCTGCTTCGGTGCTTCATCCTGAGACGAGAGATTAACTCCAGCTCCACGCTCTGCCGACAGCCGGCGCGGTGCCTGAGGATGGAGCAAATTGAGCCCAGCGTGGCGTGTCCCCTTCCTCCGGCAGCGCCGGGAGAACCCTCCTGAGGCCCAGCAAGAAGGGCTGAATCCGGGATCGCTGGAGACTGGACCTGCTGCTGTGGTGGCTCGTGGTCCTGCTGGTCCTGGAGGTGACGGGGAGCTGCGTCTGTCACAGTTGTTCAATAACTGTATCCATGGCAGGGGAGTGGAACTAGATGAGCTTTGGGGCCCCTCCCAACCCAAACCATTCTGCGATTCTCTGATCCCTGTAGGGTTTTTTCTTTTTTTCTCCTTGCATTTGCAATTCCTTCCTCCGGAGCGCTGTGCTCCCACACCGTGTGGAGCTGGGCTCTGGTGTGAAAGCTGAGTGCAAATTTGATGCAGGTTAATCCTGGCCTAGAGTTTGGGGATGTGCAATGGGGAGAACAGGAGGCAGGAAGCTGGGAATAAGCCTACAATGGAACCACGCTGGTGGGGAGAGCTGGCTGGGTGAGGATGCTGAGCATTGTGATGCTGGAGCTGGGGAGACCAGGCTGTGTTTTCATGCTCCCTGGAGTGGTTTTGGAGCCTAGTGCTGCCCTTCCCACGGGTGATGGGGGTTTATTGGCCTCTACAAGGAGTTGGTTGTTGGGAGAGAGAATTCAGCTATTCATGGATCACTACAGCTTAATTGTCCAACCCCTGGCTGGATCTCAAAGAGCCATCCCTGAGGGATGTAGGTTGGATTTACTCTTACATGACATGAGGATGAGCTGCTCTTGGGGCTCTGGAGTGAGCAGACATCCCTCCTGGAGTATTGGCTGGGTGCTGAGCTCCCCTCTTCTCCCACCCGCCTTTCCAAATCCGCTGATGAAACTTGGAGCAGTTTCCAGTCTAATTGCAGCTTCAGAGTGGAAATCCCCAGCCCTGCAGGGAAGATAAATCCTCTTTTATCCCTCAAGAAGAAGGTGCAGCAATAGCCTAGAAAACACAGCCCCACACCACGCTTCCTCCAAGGGAAGGGTCCCAACCTGTCCTGTGCTCCAGCCTAAAGCCTGGCCTTGAGTTCAGCTTTGGTGCCTCCCCAGCCAGACCTGCAGGGCTCATTTTTTGAGAGAGAAGGGCTGAACTCCCTGTCAAAAGCTGTTGGCACTGAAGTCAGACCAAACACAGTCATGGTCTGATGGGGACACGGTGGTCCCTCTCCACCCAGCCAGTCTCTCCCAGGACAGAGTGTTCTGAGTGCCTCTCAATTTGGTTTTATTTTTATTTATTTTTTAGGCTTAAAATCCATACTCCTGGCTGTTCCTGCCTTTATATGCATGTGCTCCATAATTGAAAACTCTCAGTTGTGTGCTTCTCCCATGCAAAGCGAAGGCTTCAAAGCAGCAGGTGGAAATTGAGCCGATATCTTGGCTGCTGAAGTGAAAATTTGAATGAAAATTTAATTTTTCCTCCTCAAAGCAGGGAAGCAGGTTCCTGGGGCCCTGCCCAAAAGCCTGCCATGACCTGGCCTGGCAGTGAGGGGCAGCGAGGAGAACAAATCTCAGCTCTGCCCTAGAGGTTCGGGGGATGCAGTGAAGGAGAAGATCTTTCTGGAGCGTGTCTTGGCCAGATGGAATTTCAGCTGCTGTGCAACTGCAATGTGATTTCCTGATGGTTTTATGGGTTTTATGGGTTTAAGAGAGAGGACTGAGCATCTCCTGGGCTTTGAGCCTCACGATCAAGGCTCAGTCCCCTCCTGCAAGGACGTTCAAGCCGCCTGAGCCTGTTGAGGATGTTGAGTGGTGCTCCATGCTCAGCCAGGTCATGGTGCTTCCAGACTCCAGGTGCTTTCCTGCAGCATCAAGCTGTCCTTGACCCTCTTTGGCAACCCTGCTATTCATCGCCACCAAGCAGGTGGCCCAGGACCTTGTGCTGGCTGCTGTTGTCACCCCCAGAAGGCAGCGGTGACTTTGGTGCAGGAGGTAAAACATCACCACGAGCCTCTGCTCCCGGGCTGGGGGTATCCAAAAGGCTCCTCGGGGGCTGGGGGTGCAAAGGACTGGATCCACCATGGCAGGAGCTTCCCATCGCCATGCCCACCCCTGGGGACCACAGCACGGAGGGGCGGCAGGGCTGGAGGGAAGGAAAGAGAGGGAACCTGCCTGTGGAACCGCCGGGGGAGAGACTCTGTGTGAGCTGGAGCTGTGACACTCTGCGAGGGAGAAGTGTCCCTCCCTCGGTGGGGTCTGGGGGGATTTTGGGGGGCGTGTGGCCCCGTGGGAGCATTTTCTTGCACCCCCACGTGGATTCGATCTCTCAGCCCACGGATTCCTTACGGCTGAGGAAAGCCTGCGGAGCCGCCTGTGCGAAGGGGCAGGCGGGTTCCTCTCGGATCTTGTTTTGTGTTTGTTTTTAATTGAAAGACAAAAGGCTGAGTGCTGGAGGCAGCCTGCCTTTCCCTTTGTCCTGCGTCTTCCTGGGATGAGGAGGAGGATTTGAAGGGAGCAGGGCAATCCCTGGGCTGCTCATCACCCCGTGTCCCTTGTTCCCAGGGGACCACCAGACCCCACCGAGCACCAGCTGCCCCTTCCCTGAGGGTGAAGGGGGAGCAGCTGCAGGGTGATGCTGCAGGCAGGTGTGCCATCGCTCCTGCTCTCCTGAGCTTTAGTTCTTTCTTTTATTCTCTTTTTTTTTCCCCTTTCTTTTTTTTTTCTCCTTTTAATCCCTGGAAACAAAGCAAAAGGGCAGCTGCAGCCGGTGGTTCATCCCAGGCAGGGCTGGGGCTTCACTCACGGGCTGGATCTCGGCTTTGCAGGTGATTCCAGCCCCATCCCTTTGCCAAAGCAAATCCTCCCAGAGGTCGGGGGTTTCCAGGCAGGTCAGGGTGTTGGCCAGAGCAGGGATGTTTTTAGGAGCAGCCCACGCCATGGTGTCCAGGGCTGCCTGACAAAGGGATGGCTTTTTATGGGCTGAAAAAGGAAAATTGTCCAACTACCGAAATTGGCAGCGAATCCCATGACTATAATAAACAACTTCCCGGCCAAGGTCCCTGGCTATTTTCTCGCTGTTTTGGCTCAGAGAGGAAGATTTATTTTGTTTGCTGCTTGGAAATTTTTTTCCCTTCTCTTTTTTTTTTTTCCCCCTCCCCTCTTCCTTTGGGATATTTAAAGCCAACAAACCCCTGAGCCCAGGCTGGGGTTGCTGCTCTGGGTCTGTGGCGGTGTCAGTGCCACCAGTTCCCATCATGGCCCTGGAAGTAGAACCTTTTGGGGTGAATTCAAAGCCTATCCTTTACAGACCTGCAGGATATTTGTATCCTCCAGACGAGCTTTTTTATATAAAAAAAACCCCGCAACCCCTCCAAATAAACAAACAAAAAACCCAGCAGAAAAAACACAGGCTTCCAGGAAGGGTTTTCCTGGCTCTGGGACTGACCAGCGGAGCAGGAAGGTGGATTTTCTGTGCAGCTTTTTCCTTTCCCATTTTCCCCGGGGAGGTGTGGGCTGCCAAATCCCTGTTTGAGAGCCCCCGCATTGCTGTGCTGTCCCTGGATGACCCTTTCCCCAGCTGCCACTTGCCATTCCTGTGGGATGCAAAGGGCATCAATCAGGCAGAAGCCATGGGTGCAGTGACAGCTCCAGTGGTGCCAGGGACCCGCAGCACCCCAACCCCTGTGCCTGCAGCAGGCTGGAAGGCTGTGGGTGAGATATTGGGAGCTGAGATCCAAGTTTTGGGACTAGCCTTGCTCTGCACACAGGATGGGGCAGTCCCAGGGAGGGAGAACCAGCACCCAAACCCACCAGCAGCCAGGGCAGCTCCCAGCACAGGCCTCTCCTTGCAGCAGAGAGGGAGGATGGAGTTTGCAGCTTGTCACGGAGGGGTTTGCCAGAGGCTACTCCTCTCTGTTTATTGATGTAAAATCCAGGTTCACTCTCTTGGAATTGCTTCTTCCTCCCGCTCAGCCAATGGTTCCTGTCAGTTTTGCTGTGACACAACTCACTTTACTCTCCAGCTGGGGATCAAGGTAAGGTCCAGGTGTGTTTTACCTGACACCAAGTCCTTGGGGTGCTGCCAAGGACATGAGGTTTTGGACAGGGTGCAGTGCTGGAGCCAGCTCTGCTCCCACAAAGCCCCCAGCTGTGGCACAAAGGGACCCCTGAGAGGGATCCCTGTGGATTTTGCATGGAATGTCTTTCTTTTTCCACAGGAGCCGGTCTGGCTGGTTGTTGTCAATCCAAGTCCAAGGTCTCTTCCTGATGGAGGAGCAGCGTTTGCCCATCAATTCTGTTACCCTGTGATGTCTGAGCTGGTGCATCCTGGGATGAATTCCCCACTGGAGGTGAAGGACAGGGCAGAACAGGTCAGCCAGAGTTGGCAGCATTCCCACAGATGTAGCACCTCCCTGCAGGGAGCCCTGTGGAGTGCAAGGTGCCATCCACAGTGAGACGAGTCAGCACCACCCACATCTGCCCAGCACCTCCAGGAGGCTGAGAGCCAGCTGGGAGACGTGGAGCACTCCTGGCCCCTGGGAGCAACTGTGCTGCCATGCTGGGAACTGGGCTGGGATGAAGCTGTGCAGAGGCCGGATCTCCACGGAGCAAAGGTTGCTTGGGGCTGGGGTTTTGCTGAGCTAGACGTGCTCAGAGCTCTGTTTTCACCTCTGCTGCAAATGGATTTGGTGCATTTATAGAGGCAGCTCATCCCTTGGTCTCTCCAAAGTGTATCCCTGTAGCTGTTGGCACTGGGAAATGGATGGGATATTAGAGGGATTTCCATTTCCCTCCATGGGGACCACCCCCCCGTGGATGCAGGAGGATGAGAACTGGGGCTTGGCTCTGCCCTTGCTCCATTTCCCAATGAAAAGTGGGTGCAGTCCTGTCCTGATCCACACCCCTGGATCCATCCAAGAGCTTTGCAGCACCTTTCCATGAGCTGCAGCCCCCGGGGAGCCGGTGCTGACACGAGCCAGATTTTGGAGCAGGGCGCAGGAGGCTGGCGAGGGCTCTCCTTGGCAGAGCACTGAGGGAACAGCTTGCAGCAGCCTCTCTCCCTCTCCGAGCGCCTGCTGGGGTGTGTTCCCTAACCTTTCCTGCCTCCGTTCCACTCCTGTGTTTCTCTCTCTCTCCTTTTTTTTTTTTCTTCTCCTTTCCCCTAACTGTAAATGCGCCATAAAAATGGATCAAATTGCTTAAATCACTGTCATTAAATCAGTGTGAGTCCCCCCTCCGCCCCTGTGCTCGAAGCCTGGCAGAGAACATTTGTTCCAAAGGCTGAACAGCCGTCTTATTGCTCTGAAAGCATATTTGCTGCTTGATGGAAGGAGGAGAGGGGGAGAAAAACAGCCTGCAAGGGAAGAAGGGGGGGTGAAACCACCGGGGGCTGTTTCTCCTTGGACACAGAGGGGGAGGGAAGCGGGGGATGGATCCTATCGGGCTGGGTCCGCCCTGCTCAGCTCCCTGTCGCTGGTAGGTGATGGGTGGCAGGGATGAGGGGACTGGGGACGCCCCCAGGGCTGGCTTTGATGGGGAAACACAGGGTTTTCTGGTATAGGGGGTGCTGGAGTGGGGTGGTGGTGATCACAGTGCCAGCACAGCCCCATCCTGCAGCGCTGCTGGTGGAGCCGCTCTCCATTGTGACTGGATTGAAAGCCGGCTGTGATGCCGTCACACGGCTCAGTCTGGTGCAGGCACAGGAGAGCGATGGATTCCCGGTAAACAAGGCAGGTCGAGCTGGTGAACCTTCCTGAGCCCCCGGGGTTGATTAAGCCCTGCCAGTCCCGGCTTAAAAGAGCGGCTTTAGACCTGCTGCTGTTTGCACATCCGCATCAAAAGGCTTTTGCAAACCCTCACTGTGGGCCCCGCTGGAGCCGGCGGCTTGGAAGAGCCGGGGAGAAAGCGATTGCTCTGGAAATTCAGCGTATTTTAGGAGCCTGGTTTGGCATGGGGAGAGCAAGTCAGGGATGGAGGCACAGACAAGGCTGACTTGAGGAGCTGCCTCGTGTTCCCACGCCGGCACCGAGCCACACGGGGGGGAATGCAGAAACACTTCTACCCAGGTGGTCTGGAAAATCCCTCTAGAGAGGAACACAAGTGCCAAGGAGAGGCGGGAGCTGGAGGCGGATCAAAGGCAGCGGTAGGGGAAGGGGCTGCCACAGGTGGCAGGTGCTGGCAGGGCGAGCAGAGCTCAGAGGCACCACTGAGCACATCCCAAAGGTGCCGCTGGTGCCAAGCCCTCCTCGTTTTCCAGAGCTCCGGCCTCCTGCAAGGCTGTTGCCCTCAGCAGTGACTTTCTGGACTGGTGCATTGTCCCCGGGAAGGTTTCTCAGAGGATGCTCATTCCCTCCTCATCCATCATCCTCCACCCCGCGGAGCTGGGATGCTGCCTCCTGCCCCCGAGCTGCCTCCTGGGCTTTGCCTGAGCACCAAGGACGGGACTGGGCTTTGCCTTCAGGACTAAGATATGACCCTGGGGATACTGTGCAGTGAGGGGGCTGTCCTTGGACCGTGGCTGGGCTGATCACAGTCTCCTGCTGCTGCAGCAATGCATGCTGCTCCAAAGCCCTCAGGAGAGCAGGAAGATGAAATGTGCTGGCACAGAGCCCTCCCCCATGAGGGGCAGAGCTGGGGGGCACAGGCAGCCCTGCTGATGCCTCTGCCCTGGATGCAGTAGCTAAAAGCCAGCAGAGCCTACACGCAGAACGGCTCTGAGGGTTGGATTGCTGCCCAAATTTCTACAACGCCAGATTAAAAATGCACCAGCTTGCAAAGGCTGCCCAGGGGCCTGGGGAGCTCAGCCTTCCCCAGGCACGGCATGTTCCTGCTGCCCACTGGCACGGGCCCTGCTTGCCCCTGGGTGTTGCTTTGGGGAGCCAAGGTGGTCCTCCCTGTGCCTCTGAGGGACCTGCCAGGCGAGCAGGGACCCCCACACCCTTGAGGATCCTGAAGCAGAGCCCCCCCTGCCCTGAGGTGGGATCTGTCTTTCAAGGGTCCCACTTGGAATTGGGAGTGTGCAACACAGTCGTTCCCTCCTCGAGGGCTTTGCAGATTAATTATTCCCAGGGTAAGGAGCTACTTAATCGCTCTCCCCCTCCACACACAGCCCCCCCTTCCCATGGGAAACTGCAGGGACAGCTTCTCCTTGTCCCTCAGGGGTGGTGCATGTCAGGCTTAATCCCTGAGCATCCTGCTGCTTGCTAGGGACACTCAGAGCTGATCCTTGGCCCTGGTCTAAGTCAGGAATAACTGCCTTGAAGGCAGCAGTGGTGAGTTAACCTCTCCCAACGCTGTGACACACGAATGCTCCGTGTGGGAAAGGAGGACTGACAGGAATAATTGGGAACTGTGGGGGAAGGGGCAACCCCCTGTTCCTGGCTTTTGGTCTTTACTTTGGTTTCTGAATGCCTGAGGGCAGCAGATCTGTCTTGACTAAAGTGCTAATGGATTAAAAAATGGGTATTAATTCAGGGGAAGTGTTTTCAGACAGGGATTAATCTCTGTAACCACCACTGAGGTACAGGAGCTGTTCAGCTCAAAGAGGGAACAGGGATTTTTCCCTCTGGCTGTATCCACAAAGATGCTGAGGGACAAAGCTCATTTTGGGCCTGTCCCCTCTGTCGTGGTCTCATCCGTGCTCTTCCCAGAGCAGCTTTGCACCACACTGAGCTGTGTCCTGGCTCACACTGGGCCCAGCAGCCTCACTGGGCTCACTGGGGCTGTTTCAGCCGGGTGCCACAGACCTCCAGGGGCTCAGTGACCTTCACATCCAGCCTCTCCATCCACAGGGGAAGGGAATGTTGGTCTGCTGGGTAGAAAGGGAGAGCAAGCAGAAGCAAGAGGCAGCATGGTTGGACTCGGTACAGGCCTGGGGGTCTCCCAGCTGGTGATGCCAACCTGAGCATCCAAAAGAGCCTCTTACCTCCAGGTTCCATGTACCACAAGGCAGTACAGGGAAGAGGGTGTGATTTCCCCCTTTTCCATCCCAAAACACTCTGAGAAGCAAAAATGGCTCATCATCTCAGGCATGGTCCAGAACTTGGCTTGATTCCCCTCAGGTGAGTATAACAGGATCAGGCATTTCTGCCCAGGGATGGGGTGGACAGGAGGGAGCACGATCCCTCCTGGTGAAGGCAGTGGCCACCCCGCTCCAGAACGCTCACAGCTCCTTAATTGCAGGTGTGTGTTTATTGCTTCCTGACGGGAAGGACCACATCTGGGACCTATTTGCTTAGGACCTTGTCAGGGGGTTGTGGTCTCAACCACTCTTTGCCTTGGGCTGCCTGTAATCCTGCACTTTGGATAATTCCCTGGCAAAGCCCCTCATGGCACGGGGTTCTTGGTGTTGGCACAGCCTTCAAGCTGTTTCCCCATTGCCAAGACTGACCGCCTTCTGCACACAGGAAACCACCACTGGCCAAGGACTTCTCTGCCTCAACCACCAAACTCTCCATGAATTTCATGCAGCTGTCCCTGAGGGGACACACACATGGAGGGATGGCTGGAATTGCCAGCAGCACTGGGCTGGGAATTTGGATCATTATGTCCCTCAACGAGGCGGGAAACTGTCACTCCCACCTTCTCGGTGGCTGGGCTGCCACTGCCATTCTCCTTGACCACTTGGAGAAATGCCTGTCCATCAGATGGAGCCTGACCCGAGAATCCAGCAGACCCACACCTGCCCGAGGTTGGCATGAGCTGTGCTTGCTCCTCCAGCCTCCTCATTGCTCCTGCCCTTCCCAATGTGATGCTGCTGGTGGTACTGGTGGTCTCTGGGCTGATGACTGGCAGGACCTTGAATTTCTTAAGTTCCAGAGCTCCAGGGAACTGCTGTTCCCCACTCCTCTGCCAAAAATAAAACCCCATTGGTGCTTTGATGGGCTGTAGTGCCCTAAGTAATGTGGGGTCATGCCATTTACCAGGATGAGCTTGGGACCAGTGAGAGAAAGGAACTGGGACCAGTAAGGGAGGGGTGGGAAGAGCTGACATGCAAGTGAAGGATGAGGGAAAACTGGTGGGGCTGAGGGCAGGTCTGTGAGATGTTGTCTCCATAGACAAGGGATGTTCTGAAGGATGCTCAGTGGAGTGGGTGCTGGTGGGATGCACAGCTTGAAGCCGTGACCTCCTGGGAACACCATCACAGCCAGACCCAGCAGGTCCCCAGCATGGCAACCTGCCAGGTAGGAGGGTGGTGGGAATGAAAAGGGCCTCTCTGCTGGGAAGGAGACATCAGGGAGGAAGGAGGATGCAGCCTGGCTGTAGCTGCTTGGGAACCTCCGGGGCTCTGGAGCTTTTTCCTGACGAGGCCCCGCAAATCCCACAGTGGGATCTTGGCTCTGGCTGTACAGCCTAACGTATGGATCCAATATAGCACCAACCCCTGTTTGTCAGAGCAGCCCTTGAGCTCCAGCAGATGCAAAGTTTCGAGGAAATTGTGGTTTCGACATGTGCCTCTGAACGCCGGATCCAAACAGGGTCCCTCTCCTCCACCTCCTGCTCTTGCTGGGAGGTAGCAGGACAGCAGGCTGCTTCTCTCCCTGCTTTCCTCACTTGAAAGGGATGCAGGAGGGGCTGTGATTCCCACCACATGGCTTTCCTTGGGGGACTGTGCTGTCACTTACGCTGGTGGCAGAACAAAACTTGTGTATTTGGGGGAGCAAAGCCCTTGGACAGCCCCGGGGCAGCTGGTTCTGGCTTCCCCACACAGGTAGTCATGGCCAGGCGTCATCGCTGTGCTCGTTTTCAATTAAAAGCTGATTTGCTACAGCCCTTTCCTGACCTTCAGCCTGGCAGGCTGCTGTTCTGCAAGGAAAACAGCCAAGCTCACCACCTCCCTCCCTCCCTCCCTCCAAGCTCTTGTTTCCTTCCCCCGTGCCCGAGATAACACCCTGTCTTGCTCTGTCATCATGTCTTTATCTTAACCCTACAGATTTTTTCCTTCCCTAGTGAGCTTGATGATTTCTTAATGCTTATTGACAGGGTTTTGTGAGCATGATCTAGGACCTGGGTGTAGAACACGCGGGATCCTGGGGGTGGGCCCTGCTGCTGTCCCGGGGAAGGCTGTTTGGAGCATCTCCTTAATAGGGTTGACCCTGGGGGGCTTTCCAGGGCTCAAAGCAGACCCAGGGTGGCATCAGGAGGTGCTGAGGGCATACAAGACCCTCAGCTCAGCTGACTGAGACCCATGGCTGCGCCCAGTTGTTGTTGCCAACATTGCTGCTGCATAACCAGGGTCCCGATGGATCTTCCTTTCGTAAGAGTCCTGAGACGTCTCCCATTCCCAAAACCTGCTGCTGCTGCCAGCATTGCTGCTGCATAGCCAGGGTCCCATGAGATTGCCGAGGTATCTTCCCTTCCCACTGCTCACAAAGCATCCCTCCTCCCCATGAGCTTTGGAGATTTCAAGGCCATGGCGTGGGCAGGAATTGCCAGGCAGGCTCTGGCTCAGCATCCCTGGTGCCAAGCCCAGGGACCCGCTGGCAGGGCAGCTTTGGCCAGGCCCTCTGCCAGAGCTGGGACTGCAAGGCCAGCTTTGAATTTAGCAAGCTGCAGACTTTGCCTTCTGCATGCCAGCCTCCCAGTACCTCCTATGGATTTGCTTATGGGAGGGAAAAATACTGAGCTTTGGGGCAAGGAAAGGAGGAAGGAGTTACCTATTGGGCTGGAGACCTTCTGCCTGGGGGTGGAGGTGGGAGGCAGTGTGGCTCCAGGGGTAGTTTGCAATCCCCTGGGGACGAAGATTAGATTTATATCCTGGAGATATGAGTTATTTACTGGTAGGTTTGATTTATTTCCCATATGGAAGGTGCTGCCCAGCTCAGCTGAGTGTCTCTGCAGGCTCAGGCTGCAGAGGTGGCTGTAAGGAAAAGCCTTAAGAGAGAGATAACAGGCCCCTGGACCCAGAGAGACTCTGTGCAGGCAGGGAGATGGAACAGCCCCATACGAGTTTGCCGAGGCGGAGGGAGCTGGGCTGAGCACGGGCACACTTGGCACACATGTGGCAGGAAGGGACAGGAGGGTCTCCGTCAGCCGGGATGGAGCCTGCGGGGTGGGAGCCGGGCTGTCCCCACTCTCCCTGTCCCTGGACCAGCAGAGGGCAACAGTGACCTTTGCAACCGGCTTGCCCCCCAAAATCACCCTCCCTGCACCAGGGAGGCTCGGCCGGTGCATCCCGGCTGCAGGGGACAGAGAGGTCCCATGGGGTCCCACGGTCCTTCCCGGGGAACGCGGCCTTTCTCCTCATCTGCTGTGCAAAGTGGCAAGTGTGTGCTTGACCTGACTTGGTGACTCCATCGACGGGGTGACTATTCCCAACCGGAAGGAATAAACACCTCATCCATGCTCTCCACTGTCATTTCAGTGATGAGCTTCAAGGTGGGAATAATATCGATATCAATGGGCTCCAAGGTGGGAATCGTCACCCCATCAATGAGCTTCAGGGTGGGAATTGTTATCTTAATGATGGGCTCCAAGGTGGGCTGTGGGCTATAAAGCAGAGAGAGCTGCTCTGTGCCTAACTTTTGAGCCTGATGCTGCCTCCGAGGGTGATGGTGTTGCCATCAGCAGGGTATCCTCTGCATGGACATAATTTCAGGTAAGAAACACTGATAAAAGATGGTCTGATGCTGCTTTGAAGCCCGAGTAGCAACCCCGATGCTTTGAGAGGGAATGGCTTAGGGGTGCCCATGTGGTGCTGGGATGGGCACTGGGATGTGGATGTGGGAGATGATGGAGCAGCCCTTGCAGAAGTGCTGGAGGGCTGGGATGTGTGAGATGGGCACAGATGGATTTATCTCAGCAGGATGAGCACTGAAGGACCAGAAACTCAGACTAGATATGACCCATCACCCCCAATCCTCAGTTGCCAGCCCCTCTGCAATTAGCCTCCTGAACCAGCCAGCGAGCTGGAGCCACAATTTTCCTTATGGAATAGCTCAGTCCCTCTCCCTGCACGAAGGTCAGACCCAGAGCGGTCGTTAACGTCGGATCGACCCCCCGTTAACGTCCTGGAGCTGCTGGGCGGGGGAGCCTGGCAGCCGCAGCCCTGCCACCCCGGACAACCAGAGGGGTGGGGAGGGGGCCCTTCGATCTTCCGGCAGACTTGGGAGTCAATCCATTTGCTGAAATGAATGGGAAATGCTTGAAAGGCTAAACCTCAAATGAGGTATTGACTATCTGCCGAGCCGGGCAGCGCTACCTGCTGCAAGCTGAGTCGTGCTTGCCGTGGCTGTGCACACCCCTGGGTGTGTGTGCGTGGAGCGGCCGTGCCAAGGGGCTGCTGGCATCCCATCTCGTGGCTCCAGGGATGCTGGAGCAGGCATCACCGTGGCATCAGGTTTTCCACTGCCCGCTGTACCCACTCGCTGGGGAGCCGGAGCCTTTGGTGAGGCTGCGAGCTCCAAGGCGAGACAGTTGGGCTGAAATCCTGCCGTCACGCTTCGGTTAATATTAAACCATTAAATGTGCTCAGCTCCTAATAGAGGGGCTGGTTGGAGCCTTAACCCTGTGTTTGCTGGCAGCTGCTGAGCATCTGCCTCTCCTCTCCCAGGGATGGCAGTCCTGGCCCTGGTTTGCACATCCTCATTGCCCGGGTGTTTGCTCTGCAGGCTGTTTGATTTTATGTACTTCATTTTACTCGAATTTTCCCCTCCAGATATTCTCCTGCCTCCTTCCCCGGTCACGAATCCAAGGCCACCCCGCCAAATATGTTTTTAAAAGTCTATTCATTGGAAATCCCGTGATACTCTGCAAAAATGGTGTTTGAACAAACTCGAAATCATACTTTAAAGAAAACACAGCTGTTTAATTACAGCCTGCATGCAAAGCAGCCTCCATCATGTGAGGGTAGGAGCTGGGTGCTGACTGTGTGTTTGGCCTCTGATCCCCTTTAATCTCTGCAGTCAAAGGATTTTGGTCTGATTTCCTTTTATTTCCCCACCCGGCTTGGAATCTGCAACCAATTTGTTGTTGTTGTTTGGGAAATAAACCCCCGGGAAAAGGTCTGGATCCGGCGCAGCCGGGCTCGCACCGGCTCTTGCCGTGCCGCCTCCTGGTTACCCCAGCGCCAAGAAAAAAATCTGTTTTCCCTTTGCCCATCCTGCTCTGCTTTTTTTGGCCCGTCTCTCTCCCGCCCCGGAGGAGCCGATGACTTTCGCATCTGCTGCTGCATCTGTTTTCCCCATCGGGTCCGAGTGTGCCGATAACTTCATCTGGGAATGGGAACACACTGGTGAGCCAGGGCTGGGGGGGAAAACCTCCCTCCAGGAGTCCCTCGCTCTGGGAGGGATTAAGTGTGGAAAAGGTGGGGGCCTGTGAGTTGGGTTGGGCGTCCCATTAGGGCTCGGGCCCCTTTGGAGGTGATCAATCCAACCTGGGATTGTAGGCAGTGAGAAGGGGATAGGGAGGCTGGATGCATTACCTCTTTCCATAACATCATATTTTTGGGGTGGGGAGCTTTTGGTGAGGGTACCAGGCTGCTTGGTTGGTTGGTGAGAGCACCGTGATGTTCCTGCAGGCTGCAGCCCCGGGTTCATCCTGGTACAAATCCGTTGCTTCCAGGCTCTGCCTCCTCTCAGCTCTTGCCTGAGGGGGATCCAAGAGCAGCGAGCAACAAGGCAAATAACCCCTGGCCCCGGATTAAAGCACAAAGCTCCAGGCAAAGCCCTGGTTTGCATCATGGGAGGTGGCCGGGGAGCTGCCCCCGAGCTGCTGCGGTGGCAGGGGCTGCTGTTCCCGGGAATTGCTGGCTGTGGATTGGGACCTCCAAGGCAGCAGGATGAGCTCCCTTGGCTCCAGCAGGAGGTTGTTCATCCAAACAAGATGTGGTCGAGGTGGGAGGGTGAGTGTCCTCATGATGTCTGGGGTCACCAGCTGTTGGGGACAGTGGGTTATGCCCTCTCTGGCTGCTTTGTCTCCCTGAGGTGACCCTGGATTAGCTTTGACCAGGCTCTCCTGTGATGCTTCATCTAATCCAAACCATTCCCTCTGCCTCTCCTTGTCCTGCTGACATTTATCCCACGAATCCATCCTGGTCAGCCCCGTGGCCAGCCCTGCCTGGACCCTGCACCCTCCGTGAGCTTCAAGCTGTGCTCAGCTCCACTCTGCAGCTTTGATTTTCCCTTGGAGGCTGCACCAGCCTTTCATTCCACTCCCCTCTGCCGTGCCCAGTGCCTGTGCCATGAGGCTTTCCAGGCGAACATTAAAGCCTTTGTCTGGTTGGGAGTGCGGAGCAGACCATTTAGGAGGAATTAGTGGTTACATTGAAAGGGGAAAATAAGGGCTCCTGGGTTAAATGCACTTTAAATGTCTTAATAATTGCAATTGGCCAACTCGTTCCTCCCAGGAGCCAAAAGCCTGTAATATGGGAAGCTTTTCTCTAATCAAGAGCAGCACTGATACCTTATGTAGGAAGCCACATAGGATGGAGGGAATTACTTCTCAGGCTGCCTGTCTGTCATCCCCCAGCCGCCGGCCGGTCCCTCCGAGCCCTCCGGTCACTGGCACAGCCGGGATGGGCTTTGGATGGCTCCGTGCCATCCCTCATCCCAGGTGCCGTGTCCCTGGGACCTCAGTCATGCTCTGGGCTCCGAACGAGGGTGGCCCTGCTGTTCCCAGTGCCAACCCCCCCGGGTTGTCCCCTTGCCCGGGAAGAGCCGCGGAGCCCCAGAAGCCTCCGCGTTGCTGGCGGGCAGCCTGTTAGTGCCATCCAGGTGGCTGGCTGAGCCCCCGCGCAGACACATCCCGGCTCCCTGGCTCCAGCCGCCGCACCACCACGTCATCCATCAGCGATGACAAGCTCCTTTTGCAAGGAGCCTTTGTTGGCACCCGGTGCCGAGCCAAGGAAGGGGGGAAAAACGGGCTCGCCGGCTTGCGGCAGACCTCCAAGGCGAGAGCATCGGCCCCGGCAAGGAGCAGCCCCCTCCCTGCCAGCAGCCGGGGGAGGGAGGTTAAAAGGTGCAGCTTGGAGGAGGTTAAAAGCAAAGCAGCTTTTAATTTATAACGTGGCCGAAAGAGAAATGGTAGCCAAAAAAGATAAAGATGTTGGAATAGCTGGAATTCTCCAGCCGCCACGACTCCGAAGGGTAAAGCCGCTGGAATGTGTGTGTGTGTCTGGTGGGGGTTTTGCTCTGTCCCCCTCGGTGTGTCCCCCACATCCCTTCTGCGAGAGCAGGAGGAGCAGCAAGAGGCAGGAGGGGCGGAGGAGGTGATGCCCGAGGGTGCTGCACCCACGCAGCTGCAACGGGAATGGGACTGCCGGGATGCAAGTCTGCCCCTGCCCTCACCTCCCCCGTGTGCCTTTGGTGCTGAACTGGGACCTGCCACCGCACTGCCTGGGCCAGGGCAGGCTCAGAGGTGCTCCCAGGGCAGGGACCGGGGCCAAAGTGCCTCCGTATTTGGGCTCAGAGCTTGGCTCAGGGTTTGTGAGGAGCGCAGCCAAGGGTGTACAAATGCCCAAGGAGGAGGATGGTCCGGGCTGTTCCTGCCCTGGAAAGCAGAGAGAGCAGGGGCTGCATCCCTGGGTGTACCCCCCACCCCTCTGGCAACGTGGGTGGCAAAGAAGAGATGCAAGCTGGAGGGGAGGTCTGCCCTTCCAGAGGGGCCATAAGGACGGGTCTGCCCTTTTGCAAGGTCTTTTGCGTCTCGGGTTTCTCGGATCTGGGTAACCTTCAGGCAAGGCTGGCCTTTAGCACCTGGCCGCATCGCTCAGGGCTCGGGCCAGCGGCCCGCGATGGGAGGAGCCCGCTGCCCATCTGCTCCCTTCCCTTCCCTCCCCGATCCGCTTACAATAGTCCATTCACAAATCCATTCCAGATCGTGGAAGAGGGGAGGAGGGAAAGAGCCATCAAACCCCGCCTAGATGGGGAAACCCCCTCAAAAAGGAGGAGGGGGAACACTCCATCCCCTCGGCTGCCAGGCTTGCAGTGATGGGGCAAAACGCATCCCTGCTCCGGGGATGAAATGCCTCTGTCGGGGAGATTTGAGATGGAGCCGGTGATGCTTGTGCCACCTTCTCACGCTGTCCCATCTGCTCCGTGCTGGGAAAGCCAGCGGGACCCTTCGCAGGGCTCTGGGGATCAGGAGAGGAGAGATGCCCCCGGCACACCCTGTGCGCACAGCGCTGCCCCGAGGATGCTCCGCGGGAGCCGTGGTGTCCTGGCTCCATCCCGGAGTATCCACGGCTCTCCTCGGACCTGGCAGCAGCAGCAGACGGGGGTCAGCGGGAGAACGGGCTGTGGGAGCGGTGCAAAGTGCAGGGTCTGGGTGTGGATTCGTCTCCTGGGCTCTGGCAGAACAAGGAGTCCCTGTGTGGCTCTGGCAGCGTGTGCCGGGCGGGCGGCTCGGCCGCAGGCGCCGTTTGTGTGTCTGTGAGCGGCTCCCATCCGCCCTCCCGGGGGGAGCCGGGCTGGATGTCCATGCCCGGGCTGGTGGGGATGGGACAGGTCTGAGCCTCCTGCCCTAGTCTTGCCAGCTCTGCCTGCACGGATGGATGCTCTGACCCAGTTATTGGCTCTTTGCTATTGCAAACTCCAGCCAGGCATGAAAACCAGGGCTGGGGCTTTCTTGACAGAGAGGAGGGAGTTTGGGGCTTTGTTTTCCATACAGGACTGGAGCGAGATCAACTCCATTCCCTCCTCAACTCTGTCTCTTTCCTCTGTAGTGCAAAACCACCCAAGGCACTCTGGGTGCTGCTGACCTGCCAGAGCCGGAATGGGTTGCTCAGAGCTTTTAGGGGTGGGTGACAGTCCCCAAAAGGTACTTTTTCCCCCCCAAGCTGCTCTGACGGCTTGGAGTGACTGAGTTTGGCTTTGGGTATCACGGTCGGGTCCAAGTGCAGTTTTGCACCAAGCAACAGAGCTCCTGGCGAGGAGGAGACCCAACTATTGCATCCAGGGAGGAGGGAAGGAGATTATATCCTCCCATAGAGTAGGAAAAAAACCCCATTTTCCAGCATCTATAGGAGCATGTAGAAGAGGGAGTATGTATTTGTGCCACACTTGCACAGACAGTTTCTAGCACCCTCCTGGCCAGGAGAGGTTCCCCATCCCAGCTAAGATCTGCCTGGCTGTGTTCATTCCAGGCTTTAATATCATTACCAGGAGATAATAGGGCAAGTGTGCCCCGAGTTCCCTGCTCCATTGCTGCACCTGCCTTATTTCCTTTGAGTTACGTATTTTTTGGAAAATAAAGAAGTAATACCAGGGCTGAGCCCTCCCCCTTTGCCACCTCTGTGTAATTAGTGTTACAGCAACCTCCTTAATGCCACGGCTGGAACAGGAATTCCTCCAGCCTGACCTGGAATACAAAAGAGGGTTTTTTTTCTGCCCCCTCCCCTTGGCTTTATTGTTGTGGGAATACACAGCACTATGACTCAAAGCCATCTCGGGCAGATGTCAAGCCTGAAAGTCTTGCTCCTGAAATCCCCTTCTTGCTCCCAGTCTTCCCTGATCTTCCTTTCTCTCACCACGGTGGAGGTTTAGCCCTGGTTGGTGGGATGAGGATGGGGCTCCTTCTCCCTGCACTATCCTGAATTGGAACAGACCCTGGAGGGAATCTCCATGGATGAGCCAGGGAAATGGTGATGGGGGAAGGTTGTTTTCTCTGCTAGAAGCTGGTTTGCTGCTGAAAAAGCTGCATTATGTTTCTCCCACCTGAGAGCTTTCCCACAGCAAAGACTCCATCTCCTCCAAACCCAGCAGGTCCACCCAGGAGGGTGCCCGTGGCCCAGCACAGGGAGTTATTTCATCATGAAATTAAAGCAGCTCCTCTCTCTGTTCTGTTTTCACCCCAAGACTCGGCAGCCACTGCTGAGCTTTTCCCAGCTTGTTAAGCTCAAGTCTAAGCTTTGAAATGGCAGCGCTGTCCCTGCGCTGGGACACTGGGTAAAAATAAATGCTGGGGGGATGAAAGAGGATTTGCCATTTTTAGTTGAACTGCTGGAAGTTCTGCTTTTTGGTTTGTCATCTGAGCACTGCAAGGAGGGGGGTGTGTGGAAATTCCCCTGGTTCCCCCTGATGTGGGCTCCTGGCTTTGACGTGGGGGAGCCTTCATGTGTGGAGCTGCCTTAGCTAATGGGAGCAGGTTTTCCAGATGGGGAAACATGTTGTTTTGTGGCCTGTGTTAAATAATTTTAAATCTATAATCCATTAACAATAAAAGCTCTGTGGTATAGGGTGAGGTGATGCTCTGGGTGCTGCTCTCCCAAGCACAGTGTGCCCAGGGGCTGCAAAAAACCAGCTCTGAGGCTCTTCTCTCTTTATCAAATTGAGCAAAACCACTTTGTTTTCCAGTGGTTTGGTGTCAGGATGGCATCTGGGAAAATCTGCCTTTAGATCTGATTGGATTATGGTTCTACAGCCTGAGATTTCCTTTTATGCCCATGGTTTTTATCTCCATCAATGTACCCACAGATGCGCTTGATGTCCATATAGCGGCCTAATAGGTATTTATTTGTTGAGAAAGGAATTAATCCATGACTTTAATCCTGTTGATCTTCTGGCTTTGCCCCCGTGGAGTGGTGAGGCATTGCCCAGGTTAACAGTGAACTCTCTTTTGGGGACAAAAGGGAACTACATCATTTTCTTTCTGCAGGCTGGTTCCCTCTGCTTAATGCTCCCTTTCCCCTCCCATCTCCCAGGGCTTTCTCTTCCAGTCCATCCCCTGCTCCTGCATTTCTGAATTGGTTGGTGATGTTGGGCAGCAGGGCTGCCTGCCCTGCCTGCTCCAGCCCCTCCTCCTCCTCTTCCTCCTGCATCCCCTTCTCTTCCTTTCTGCTTGTGCCTCCCCATGCTGGCACACAGCGAACCGAGCAGTCTGCATTGATCCTTCTGCTGCCACGCTCAGATCCTCTTTCCCGAGGGGTTTCCAGCCCGGCAGCGCGCAGGAATCACTCGCTCCATCTTTCATCTGCCTTCCTCGCTGCTGAAACCCAGCTGCTGCCGGCTCGCCTCGGGCTCTTCCCCAAAACCCCCTGAACGTGCTCGGCACCAGCCCCACAGCCCCCTCCGCTATGTTCCGACCGGATCAGGCCTCGATTCCTCCCCTGCAGCCTTCCCAACACCGCTGACCTCCGCGGAGGCTGCGGCAGCGTCTGGCAGAGCTCTGCATCCTTCACCTCCCACCCCCCCGTGCCCCCCCTGCCATGCACCGGCTGCGGTGTCTCCCTCCGTGCACGAATCCTGCTCGGCCCCTGGCAAATTCCTGTGCCAGGAGCCGTTGGTGGGAATATCTTGGCTTGGCCAAGCTCCCTAATTTGAAGGTTTGCGTCCAACGCGCCCAGTGCTGGCGCCCAGAGCTATGTCTGTGCTGCCGTGTGGGTGGTGGGGGGAGCAGGTTCAGAGAGTTTCCCTTTACAGGGGTGGGGAAAAGGCTTTCCTGGGGATTTTTCAGCCATAAAGCTGCTGTTTCTTTTCCACGGGCTCTCCAGCACAGATGGAGCGCGGGACATCCTGCTCTGGTAAAACAGCAGTGAGTAACTGGGGAGATTGGAGCTGAACATCCTCCTTTCTGCACCCTCTCCCAACTGGTGACAGTACCCTGAGGTCCCTAAATTCAGGAGGGGGAGCCATGTTTATCCAAAATGTTATTCCAAAATGTGTGTGGGGGGTTGCCTTGCATCCCATCCTCCCTCCATGGGTGTGTTGCTGCCTTCTCCTCCCTCTCTGGGAATCCTGGCGCTAAGGGAATGCTGGTAGTTCCTCGAGTTGTCTCGAGGTCTGGAGGTCTCTTTGTCCTGACTGGGGTGAGCGATCATGGGCTGATATTTATAGGACCTGGCTATCTCTGGGCTGGTTCAAAAAACCCTGTGGAGTGCTGGGCTGGATCTGTGTTCCCCGGGACTTTCCCTCCCGCATTTGTCAGTGTCAGCAGGAGTAATTTCATAAATATGCTGGGAGCAGGGGTGGGGACTTCACCCAGACTTTACGTCAATGTAAACAGCCCTAATTGGTGCTGGAGCCTCATAATTCCAGGATTTCCCCCCCTCCTTGCCCGCGTGCATCGAGGAAACTTGCAGTGCCAAGGCGAAGCGTGTTTTCATTCATAAATCCCGGGAGGGGGGAGCAGGGGCTCGCTGGCATTTCATGCCTGGGGGTGCTTTTTTTACATCCCACCCCTTCACCCTCCCAAATCTGACTTATCACAGTCTTAAAGTGATGGCAGAAACACGGTGTGTTTAATGGGGGGAGTGCTGGGAAGAGAATAAATCCATTTACTGCTCAAAGGCTGGAGCCTTCCTCCCTCTCACAGTCCCTGGTTTGATGGCCCATGTGTGACTGGAACTATATGGGTGGGTTTTTTTGGAGGGGGGGGCACACCCACCTGCCTGGACCACCCCCCCACCCCCCCCCGGGGACTGTGGGGCCGGGTTAACACAGGTCATTTCCCTGGAGCAGAGAGTGATCCCTGTTTTCTTGCTGTTCGTGCATCCCCCAGAGGCTGTTTGTATTTGCAGCAGGGGTTTAATCCATCCTGCGCTGGGAGACAGCTGTGATGGGTGAAAGATGGGTGGCCGAGTCTCGCAAGGGGTCACAGAGCCCCCCCCCCAGCTCCTCCTTGGCAGCCCCCCCGCCCGACATTTCCCAGAACCAGCTGCCAATCACCTACTTGCATTAAAGCACTTTCCTTCCTATGAAATGTAGCTCATGAAAGCGAAAATAAAAATCCAGCTTGGCAGCCCCCAGGGCAGATTCCTGCTCAGCTGCAAATCGCACCCAGCAGCTGCCACATCCCCCTGACCCGTGGCAAGGGTTGTGGCTCCCGTGTGGTGCTGGCTGCTCTGCTGAGTGGGGCTGGGTGTGAGCGTGGGTTTTGGGGTTCCAGGAAGGGCAGCATCACCCCTTCTTCCCTTTTCGAGCCTGGGAAACTGACTCAGCGGGTGCAGCGTGGTGTGCAGGAGGGATTGTGGTCTCTCTACGCTGGGAAAAGGGAAACTACTTCTGGTGTCCAGAAATAGACTTAAATCCTTCCACACACCCCCACCTCTCAAAGAGCTGGGGTGAAAACCAGGGGAAATCAGCCACTGTATTTGCTTCCCCCATCCTGGTGTGATGGGTGGCAAAGCCACACAGCCAAGGTAGGGGACCCCAGCCAGCCTCTGGGGGCTGCTTGTGGGCCAGACCCCTCTGCTGGCAGCACCTGCCTGAGGGTGGCACCAGGAAGGTGTGCATGCTGCTGTGCCTGTTGGGTAGTGGCTGGGCCAGGAGGTTTTGGTGGAGTGAGGGGCTGCTGGGTGTGTCCCCACCGCGCTCCAGGCTTGCCAGGGTAAATCCAGCATTAAACAGAGTTGGGCTCCATCCTCCCCAGGCAGGCCTGGTGTGAAAGGCAGCCTGTTTATTTAAACCATATTTTAGCACCTCTCAGCTCTGCTGCTGGAGGGAAAGCCCTGGGAAGGGCAGCAGGCAGGATCCGGGTGTCCTCGAGCGGGACTGGCTGCTCTCCTGCCCCGGCGCCGGGCGTGGGGACGTGCTGGGACTCGTGTCGCCCTGCCCTCCAGCACACACACTTATTTACGCCTTCATCCCCCTCGCTGACTTTGACATACAGCAGATGTTTTCTTTGCAGACTGGTCAGTGGAAGAGGAACGGCTCCGTGTACATCGGAAGCGCTGTAAATCACTGCGATGGGTTTCTCAGAAGGGCTTCCAGCCAGGGCCATAAACATACTGCCTTGGGCCAACATGACATCCGTGGAGCTCCCTGGCCATCCACCCGGCCGGCGTGAGGCTCAGCGGCTCTATCCCATCCAGCTAGCACTCAACAGCTGATAACTTTCCCCCCCCCCCCGCCTTTTCTTCCAAGAGCTGAGCTGTTCTTCAAACTCAAAAGCTCGGAAGGGCCTCCAGCCAAGAGCTTAAAACCCAAGTCTTGGGAGCTGGGTGGTTTAGCGGTTACAAAACACGTGCATTGGTGCTCAGGTTGCTACAGGACCCCCATTGTGGGCCAGGTCCCCCCCTGGGCTGAAGCTTGGTCCTTCCCCAGCGAGGAAAGGGTTTGGTAACTCTGGAAAAGGTAATTTATTTCTACTGGCCACAGCAACTCCCACTTCTTTAGGGAAGAAGTTAAAAAAAAAAATCCCTGAGCACAATTAAATTTTTTAAACCATAGTCATCCCCTCTGTTCTCCAGTGATTTCCCACCGGCAGGATTAGGAAATCATGTTTTACATCACTTTGGCTGCTGACTCTTGTGAGAGATGCTGGATTTCAGACAGGAGCTGGAAAGGATCTTCTGAACTCACCTCAGCCCAGGAAGAGCTGTTCCATAAAGAGGTATGCAGTGTGGTCTAAAGAAAATGGAATGGGAAAAAACCCTAGGTGATGGATACCCTGGCTGCAATGTGGAATGTCGAGTCTTCTGGGAAGAAGGTGCTTCCCTGCTCAGTGTTTCCGAGTCCTTTGGGACCCTCAGGGGAGGGTTGCCCTCCAAAAAGATTGTAGCAGATGTGGTTCTTTGTGGAAAAGAGCAAATTGGGATTTTTATTTTGTCCTTGTCAATATTTAATCAGTGCACAGTCAGTGTTTTATCCACAGGTCTCGGCATCCTCAGCAGGATGGCCACGATGGGGCTGGGACCATCGGGGGGAGGGAGGCTTTTCCAGCCCCCTTTTCTGGTTGTCTCCGATTCCCACTAGTTCTCACAGCAAAGCTGGGCTGGAATTTTACCCTGGCACCCACTGGGTCTTTCCATATGGGTGGCTGCTTGGCACAAGCCTCTGTGCACAGCAGAGCTGCCGGCCCTCGGGATGCTCCCAAGAGCCGTAACTTGGCCTGTGGACAGGTATCTGCTGCCTTTTAAAGGCCAGATATCAGCTTTGATGCTCTGCCTCCCTCACCTCCGACTTTTCTGTTTACCCAGTGGGATCTGGGGACCGCTCTGTGCTCGGGGTGTTGCACCCTCGTTGTGGCATCCTGGACCACCTCGCTGCAGGTGAGCTGCTGCCGGTGGAACAGCCCGGGAGCTGCTCCCCCCACCTCCTGCTCTCCCTCCGTCCCTCCCACCCTTCCCCGCAGAGCGTTTGGACAAATAAAGTTCGGAAAAAATCCGAGCTGGAGCTGCTGACTCCTTGTGCAAGCGGTTTAAAATAGGCCACGCTGTTCCAGGCTGGCGGCAGCCAGCTGGCCCCGCGGCCTCCCCGCTGGAAAACAACCGGGAACAATAACACGGGAGCCCCGCGCCGAGCCTGTCACCGCGGCGCTGGGACGTGACCTGCTGCCACCCTGCCTCCCTGGCCCAAACACGGGGCTGAGGGACCCCGGGGGCATCATGGGGCTGGATGGAGCAAAAGGGCAGCTTGGGGACAGTAATGAGACATTTCCCTTTGCTGGGCAGGTGGGATGGCACCAGGACAGGGAACAGAGGGGGCTCAATGCTGTGGTGTGCAAAGGAGCATCTCCAGTGACAGCATCTCCCCCACCTGGCTCTGGCTGTGTCTCTGCTCCGGGGGGTTCCTGGGAAATCCACCCACTGCTCCCATTGTATTTTTGGATTTTGCAGACAAAGCAGCGGTGCTGGCCAGGAGCCCGGGGCGGGGAGGGAAGCAGCCCCAGGTGGGCTGGACAGCAAGGTGCCAGGGGGTAGGGCCGTGTCCCCCTGGGGCTGGCCGGTGCCGTCAGCCCACGGTGCCTTTTCCGTGCTCGGCGGTCCTTCGGGGACAGGAAGGGCTGCATTGTAAGATGGCCTTCCAGGATTTCCTCCGGCAGCCCTGGGAGCAGGATGTGTCCGCTCCCTGGCTTCCAGGGGAACCTGCAGCCTGCTGAGGTGCTGGGATGTCCTGTGGGGACTCTCCACTGCTCCTTTCCAGGCCAGCCCCAGGATAAGCCCTGGTGTTGTGGTCCTGGTAATCCCAGGGCCAGTTCCCATGGCAGGAGGGAGGACTGAGAGCTGGAAAAAAGGTGGGAGATGCATCAGCCCTGAGCTGGTCCTGCTCAGCCAAGGGGCTCATTCACCACCAGGCTCAGTCCCCAAAAAGGTGTTGTGTAAAGGAGGCATCGGGATCCCCAGTGCAATGGTTGAGCTTGTGTTTCACCTAAAGATGCTCCTTGAGCATCCTCGGCAGTCTCATGGAATGATGTGCCAGTGACAACTCAGCCGGATACAGAGCAGGAGTAGCACAGTCCCCTGAGGAAGATCCCGAACTGCAGGCGTGGTAATGCAGCCTGTGAGGATGTGAGCAATGTGCTGGGGTTCCCAGGGGACTACGGATGCTACCCCGTTCCAAGCCTGCCTGCACACACGGGGAGCCTTATCCCTGCCTTGTTCCCTTGTCCCTGAACACCCCTGCTGGCTTCTGCTTTGCTTCCCCTCGTCACAGTGCTTGGATCCCTTTGGATCTTCCTTCTAATGTGGGCTGAGAAACCAGGAGAGAAGAGTGTCCATCCCTGGGGACAGAGCAGCCGGAGCTGTCCGCTCTGACAGCACCTCAGCCAAGAGCACAGGTATCAACCAAAATCTCTCCAAGGGGTGCAGCATCCTCCCTGTCACCGATGGGACATTGGCGCTGCCACTCGTCCTCTGCACCCACTCCCCCTGGCTCCGAGAAGGGCGATTCCTTGTGGAGAGGATTAATGGTTGTGTGCAGCTCGCCTTGAAGAGCTCTGCACCTTGGCTGGGGGGAGGAGGATTTGGCAGCCGGGAGCAAGCGGGGATTAGCAGAGATTTGTTGGATCTCCAGGAGAGAGGTGCCAAGTTTTATTTGTCAGAGGAGAAGTCCCATGGGCAGGGGACCCCCGAGGATGCTGTGTGTCCCTATCGACTGGCTGCAGTGCCCGGGGTCAGACAAGGGGGACCAGGGCTTTCTGTAAAGGGGAAGGGGTGCACAGGCCAGTGCTGGGGGGAGAGTCTATGGAGGTTTGGAATAGGTCTCACAGGCTCCTGGCTGGTGGAGCTATGGGGGTGTCCGGGCGCTGGCAGTGCAGGAGGTGCAGCTCTGTGGGGCAGCATGAGATGGAGCAAACATTATGCCCCTTGAGATGTGCAGGTTAAAACCAGCTTGGGCTGAAGCTAAACCCACACAGTACAGGTCCCAAAATACTCTCGGGAGCGCAAATCCCTGCTGCTGGGGAGGAGGGAAAGGGGTGAGCTCGCACCCTGGGCATGGGGAGCCTGCAACATCTTGTGTAACAAGGAGCGAGCATCAAAGGGAAATGCCTGAGCGAAGCAATAACCCACGCTAACAACAGAAAAAAAAAAAGCACCAAAACCCAACCCTCTCCCCTTTCATTTCCCTCCCTCCCCTCTTGACCTTGAAGAATGCTGGAAGGTGTCATGTCATCAGCATTTCCCAGCCGCTGGGAGCTTGGGGGGGGAATTTTTTTCTTCCTTCGGGGCACCCTGCCAAGAATAACAGCCGACTCCAGCAGGTCGGCACAGGAAGGGAACGGCTGGAACCTGATTTGCAGTCAGACGCTCAGAGAGCCAGAATGCATTTTATTGAAGAGGTCTCCAAGGAGGCATAAACCTTTCCCTAAAAAAAAAAGGGGGAGAGGAAAAAAAAAAAGCGCCTTTCCGATGAAGCTGTATTTTTTATGTGCATCTTAAAAAGTCTTTAAGATAGACTTGCTTTCGGTTCATGTCGCTGGTGTTGATTTAGGGCAGGGGCAGGAGAGGGGAGGAATGGGGGGATCATTGGGAGAGGGTGCAGCCTGATTTGGGGTGGGATGTTTGTGGAATCCCCTTGGATGAAGGTGCGTTTTCCCGGTGGGATCAGGCTTGACCTCTGCTGCCTCCAGCGGGGCAGGCGCATCCCTCGGGATGGATTTGTTTAGCAGAGGTCAGAGGAGACGTGCAGGCGCAATTCCTCACGGGAAGGGGATGTTGTTTGCCCGGGAGACAACCTGGTCACAGGTCAAGAGGTCCAGTGTCCCCATCGTGACCGGTGCTCCTGCCTGGCTGGAGGTGTGGGGAGATCCTCAGGGCAGGGATCACTGAGAGCATCTGTGTGATTGGAGGGGGCAAATCCTTGCTGGAAACCCACATTTGGTCTGGAAAGCGATTGGCAGGACACAGAGATGCACTTTAACCCGTCAGGAGCGGGCAAAGGAGACAATCCCTGGCCCACATGGAAGCTGAAGGATGAGGGAGGGCTTTGTGGGCACAGAGACACCTGTCGAGGTGGGGAGGGGGCTCAGGGCTGGTGTGGCTTCTTGACGGGAAAGGAGGGAGCAAGGCTCAGTATGGGGAAGTGATGAGCTGGTGGTTATGGGAATTTGGGAAGTCTGGATTCATGTTCCTGCAAATCAGCCCCTCGCCTCAGTTTCCCCAGGTGTGACAGCTGCCTTCTGTGTCTGGAAGGATGTGTCCATCCCAGCTGATGGGATCCAGTGCCACGTGGGGAAGGTGAGCCCACAGCAACATCTGTGAGTGCCTATTTCATCTGCGTGGTGGCACCTTTCCCAGGCATCCGTGCTGCCCACGGTGGGGCTGGACCCTGCACGTTCTGCCCTTGCTGCTGTGTGGCCATGAACTTCTGCCCTGGTATTCCCAACAAAAATCCTTCCAATACAGGAGTTTCTCCTCTCATCCCTTGGCTGCCGAAGGGAAGATTGATTCCTGACCCACCACCAACCTGCTATCACAAAAGAATGAAAATAACCCCCATCTATCCTGAAGGCACAGGAGAACCTCCCAGACAAGCACTTCCACCAATTCTTAGAGCGAAGACATTGGCAGCCCTTGATCTCCAGCCCTGGGGGTGAACCTGCTGATCTCCCAGCCCTTGGTGCACTAATCTCCTCCTGCAGCTCGCTAAATCCAGCAAGATGTTCCCAATAAGGAGCGCGGGCTGGGCTGGTTTGTTTGCAGAGTTTCATCCTTGGGAACATCTGGTAGCCTTGGCTTTGGGGGAGAGGGGACTGCGGGTGGTCACACCCTGATGAGCCGTCACGGGGTGCCACAGCGTTGAGGTGATGATGGGGGGCACAGCCACCAGTGCTGGGATCTCGGGGTGCTGTGCTGACAGCTTGGCTCCTCCTGGCCCATCCACATCCCAGCACGGGGAGGAGTGGGATGAGGTGAAGCCATGCAGCTCTCCAGCTCCTTTCTAATTCCTTTCCCAGCTGCTTTGCCTCATCGCCATGACCAGGCTGTAACTGGAGCAGGTCAGTCTTTTGCTGATGGAATGTTTTTCCATCGGGAAATACCGATTTCTGTGGGAACATCTCAATTTTGGCCAAAGTTTTCTTTCTTTTTTTTTTTTTTTTTTGGGGGGGGGGGGGGGGGGGGGGAGGAGAATACTTAAAAACTGGGCCTTTCCAGGGGTTTTCCTTCCTCCTACTAATACTTTTGAAATGAGCACAGGGAGTGGGTCGTGGCATGTGAAAGAGATGTGCTGATCTGGGAATAAAATCATGGCTAAGGACAGAGCACGGGGCGCTTCAAAAATTGTAAGCACGAGTATTTTTGAAAAGGTCAAAACGGAGTAAACTGGTGGGTTATCCTCAAAAAAGATTTTCAGTATGGATTTCGGAGTAAGATTCTTTGTTTCTCTGTCTCTCTCTCTCTGCTTGGTTTGTCTTTTCCCAGGTGGTGCTGTTTGGGCACCCCAGGCATCACCACATCCACTTGGGTTTGACATCCCGGGTACCAGACATCAGCAGCGGGGAGAGGCAATGCCAAGTGGGATATTTTGGCTGGGCAGGAGGTGTAATCCCTGCCTGCTTCCCATGGAGACAAGGGTGCCTAAGTCCCTTGGGCTCCTTTGGAGCTCCACCAGCCGTGGATCCTGCCCCGGCTCCCGCAGATGCCCAGCAGGGCAGATGCATCTTCGACTGGTGAATAACGGGCTGGGAATAGAAAGCTGAAACCAGAGATCACATCTTCCCATTGCATCTTGGGCGTCATGTGAGAGGCTCCTTCCCTCCCATCCCACCCGGCAGCAGGCGAGGCTTGCCTAGAAATAGCTCCTGGCACTCACGGGGCAGGACCTCGACCTGCCCCGCTGTGTGCCAGGGAGCCAATGCCGTGCACAGCCCTGCCATGGCTCCCTGCAGCAGGGCTGGGAGGCTGAGCAGGAGCACAGCAGCCTTGGAAAACACTCTGTGCTGCCCACAGGGGATGCCAAGTCACTGGGATGGGTCTGTGCTCTGGGAACTGCAGAGTCCCTGCTTGGCTAAAGCACCCAAGGGCACTGCAGGGCCCCAGCTGCTGCTCCTGAATTTTTTACTGCTCTGCAAACTGTTATTATTTGTACTGACAAACCTTTTCTTTCTTTTTTTCTGCCCCCCCCACCTCTTCCTCCCTCCTCTCTCCACCCTTTTTTAATAGCAGCCTCTAACAGCCACACTCATTCTTCTTTGTTGACATGTCCCTTTGGCACCAGCACTTGGCATTTGCAGAGCTGCTTGCTCTGGAAAGGGGAAAAAAAAAACCTCTTAAAAATCTTATAAAGGAAAAAAAACCCCAGAACCAGCAACTGGGCCCTTGTGCCTTGCAGGGGACCTGGCTCCCTCCTCCCTCAAAGGACTTGGGGACATGAGGAATGAGGGCTGGTCCCAGTGGGGGTGAGCAGGAGGTGTGGCACGAGGTAACTCCATCCTTCCTGGTGGGGACCATCCCAGCATCATCCCTCCCTCCTAAGCATGGACCATCCTGCATCCTCCCTCGGTGTTTGCTGCAGTTCCAGCCCTGCACGGCCACCTTCCCTTCCCCTCATCTCGCCCCACAGCTCCCTGTCACCTGTCCACAGCTTTTCCTGGGTCATTGTTTTTTTTCTTTCAGGCTCCACGCTGTGCAGAGGCAGATGTTCCTGCTCACACCAGCTGCGATCTTGGCTGAGAGCATCCTTGACTCACCTGCACGGCCCTGCAGAGGACCAGGGGGAAATAATTCACAAGGAGGAGAAAAGCTGCTGGGGCTTCTTCAGTAAAAGGAGCAGTTCAAAAATCAATTAAGTAAGTCCAGAGGTTCAAAGAAAGGTTGAAGCCGCAGATAAGGGACATAGCCCGACCATTTCCACGAACCAGCTCTATCTTTTCCATCGGAAAAAATCAGCACCAACTGAGTACAGAGATCAGCCCTTTAAAAATAAAGGGGAAAAAAATACTTACAGCTGTTGAGTGCAGGGTTCAAGGTCGCTGAACCTCAGGCCAGTGCCTCAGCCTCGCACAGAGGCCACCCTGCCACCTTCGCCCTGGGCAGGTGACACCGCGGTGCTCAGGTCGGCCACCCCGTGCCCCAGTTTCCCCAGGTGTTCGTCATGTGATGGCATTTCGGTATCTCTGCTGGATTTTGAGCAGGGATATTGGCAGGGCTAGCCTGCCCTTCCCAGTGCCCTTTCCTGCCTGGGTTTGCTCTCTGGCAGGACGCCGGGAGCCCACGGGCGGAGGTGGGAGCCTGGACAGGCGCTGGAAACAAGGCAGTGGCTGTTCTGCCTCCCTGGCCACGCACGGCTGGGAATTGCCTCCTTGGAGAAATATTCCCTTTTCAAACACCAGACCCTGCCGAGGATTATCCGGAGGGGGTGGCTGGGGGAACAGTCATGCTGTCTCGAAGGCACTGTGTTGTTTGAAATGCTCTTTAAGGCACTTGATGACTCACAGCAACAGCTGGAAGGAATAAGCAGTTGGTAATTTCCATATTAACCTCCCGGTCCCAGGGACGCGGGATCTACAGCACGGGGCTGCTCCTAAGGGTGCCATGGAGTAGATGCTGCTGGGCACCGTCCTGCAGTGCCCCAAGGACCAAAGGGATTGGGATAAGTCTAAGGATAGGGGTAGGAATAGAGATGGAAATGGGCATTGGGATAGAGATGGAGACAGGGATGAGGGGATGGAGTTGAGGGTGAGGATGCAGATGGATGTAGGGATGAGGGACAGGAATGGAGAAAGGAGTGCTGACAGGGGTGAGAGTAAGGAAAAGGGTAAGGATAAGGATAAAGATAAGGATGGGGACAGGAATGAGGATGGGCACAGGAATGGAAACAGAAATAGAAGTGGAGACGAGAATAAGGATACAGGTGGAGATGGAAATGAGGAGGGGGACAGGAAGGGAATGGGGATAAGGATGGGGATGCAGACAAAGATTAATATGGGGATGGCCCTGGCAACAGAGGCTGCTCGTCCTGAATCACTGCCTGATAAAAGCTGGAGAAACCTCCCCCTGCAGCAGGAGGGCAATCTTGGCGGTTTGTACGGCACCTTGAACAACTGATGCTGAGTCCTGACGCAATCCAGGGTCTGTCCCCCACCTTGTAAGGGACATCTATCCTGGGGCTTGTCTTTGTGCCTCTCAAGCCAGCGAGGGAGGTCTAAGAGGGGGGTGAAGCAGGATACGAATTTGCCTCCTGACACTGGCCTGCAGCCATCCGGCACGAGCGAGGAGCCACCCTGCACTGCATCCCGCTCCATCTGCACTGCATCCCGCTCCATCTGCACTGCATCCCGCTCCCCTCCCAGTGCTGGGCCCGGAGGAGCGGACCTGGCTGTCACCAGCCCCAGCCCTCGGGCAGCTTTCAAACGCCGGCTCTGGCAGGAGGGGCTGCGCGCCGGCGGGAGCCGCGGTGGAAAATCCTGCGCTAGGCTCGCCTTGATCCCTGCGCGCCCCGGGGGACGCGTTTGCCGCCAGGGCATATGTTTTCAGTTCTTGCAGAGGCCGACTTGAGAAATTTTCTCTTCCTTCCCAGCTTCTCTGTTGCAAACAGCAACCGCAGGGCCGGGGCAGCAGAGGATGATAAATGAGCTGCTCTGTCCGGGCGCAGCCGAGGCCCGGGAAGCTGCTTTGGAGGCTGTGTCCCAGCGGGGCGTGGGGGGAGCCGGGGGCTTGTGGCGCCTCCGGAGAGGGGCACGGAGGGTTGGTGTTTCGGGGCAGGGTGGGGAGGGGAGTCTGGCCCTGCTGGGCTCTGGGCCCTTGAATGCAGCGCGTTGTTTTCTCGCCCATCTGCGGAGCAGGCGGGAGAGCATCTGTCGGCTGGGCTCGAAGGGTGGGCTGAGCCGGTGGCCGAGGCTCCCCGGAGAGCTCCGGCTGGGCAACCGGGGTGAGGCAATCCCGGATCCGGTGCTGCCGCCTGTGGCCCTTTGCCATTGGGGGGAAAAGGGTGACGGTGAGAGACCGTGTGAACCTCTAAAAGAACATCTGAGTCATGTCCACCCCAAGGCGCGCGGCGTTCCCAGTGCCCTCGGTGCATAGAGCGGCCACCACATCAGCCCTATAAATAAATAAGATATAACAAGGTCCCGCTGTCTTCTGGAAACCCCTGAAAAAGCCCCGTAGAGCCAGTTCTCCCAAGGTATCGTGTTCCCGCTTTGTGTGTCGCCTCCCACCCCCTGCTTCTTTACTGCCGGAGCCATCTGCGTGGAAACTGGATCCGGGTCCCTGAAGAGCCCTCCTGCCCCTGCCCGCGCTCCAGCTGATGTCACACAATCTGTTTGATCTCACAGCCAGTTGCTGGGGAGTGCCGGACGCCATCACCCGCAATCCGGGTGGGAGATGACACGAAGGGTTGGTCAGTCCAAGGGGGACACAGATGGGCTGCCCAAGGATTGTGCTCTCACACCGAGGGGATGAGGAGTGGGGCAATGTGGCTTCTCCGCATCATCTGGGTGTGCTGGCATGTGGCTCGAGGCGTTCATCTCACTGTCCCTCCTGTCCCTCAAGCCCTGCGTCCTATCCGACCACTGACCTCGCCTCTGTGGGTTTGTTCCTGCACCCTCCAAGCTCAGGGACTTGCAGGGACAGCACCGGGGATATTGCAGTGACTTGCCATGAACTCAAACTCCCCAGTACTGCCCAGGAGCAGGCTTCCTCCTAAAATGACTGCTTGAAAAATATCCTTAGAGCTCCTAATATATTTATTTAATCGGGAGAGCCGTGCCTAGCCGGTGGGCATGCTGACTAGCTGCTCGGGTGGTTAATAAGTCAGGTTTAATTGTGGCTGGCCCTGGGTACAGTTTGCGCTTCCGCGGTGCCTATTGTCCAAGGACAGCAAAGTGCTTTACAAGCGTTAAATCTTATCGCAGGCTGCGAGGCAGGTAAGGATATACCGGGATTATTGCATGCGCCGCTGAAACGCCGCCAGCTCTGGCTGGGAACACATCAGCTATTTACCAGTGAGTGGCAAAGCGATGCAGCATTTTGGGACCGAGCGGGAAATAGAATCTGGTATTGAACTGGAACAGCGGCAAGAGTTTTAAAATGGGAAATAAATTACCAGGGTGGTCGGGACACCGAGTTAATGGCTGGAAAGGGCAGGAAAGGGCTGGTACTCGCAGCGGGATCCGTCCTGCCAGTGTGAAGCTGGACATGGTGCCTCTCCACGCTGCTTTTGGGGAGTGGGCGCTGCACAAAACGCCGTGGCATGGGGAGGGAAAAGCGGAGGGGACAATGTGCGGGAGGCTGTTGGGGGGATCCCCGCGTGGGGCCGGTGATAAACACCCTCGGTGGGGTGTGTTTGTAAATCCCCACGTCCCTCCCCCGTGGGGTCCCTCCTCTCCGCGCCCGACTGGCGGCGAGCGGGCGGGGGGTGGCAGCGGCTCGTTCCTCCCGCGAGCCCCCCCGGCTTGGGCAGGGGGAGCCGGCAGCAGCTCGTTCCTCCCCCCCGACCCCCCCGGGGCTGGCAGGTCGCGGCGGGGGGGGC